>CM021767.1:115388650-115407759 GCA_011076525.1 Nettapus auritus
GTGAGAGAAAGCGGTGTCCGGATGCAAAAAGCTGTTGTTTGGGGAAGGGAGGGGGGGGGACAGCAATCACTCCCCTTTTTCTCCCCTTATTCCCACTTTATCCCCCATCCCATGCGCGCCCCCTGCGCCCCTTGCGCGCTCCCTGCGCGCTCCCTGCGCGCTCACTCACTCGCAGCGCTCTCCGCAGCCAGCAGCGCCAGGGAGAGCCCCGGGAAGCCCCCGCACATCCTGCGAGGAGGAGGAGGAGGAGGAAGAGGAGGAGGAAGGAACCTCAGGAGCGCCTCCCCCCACTGCCCCCTTCCTCCCCCGGGGATGTGACGTCACGTTGCTGACGTCACGCGGGCTCTTTGGGGTGCAGCAGGGAGCATTGGGGGGTGTTTTGGGGCGATGGGGGGGGGTTGCAGCATCCCGGTGTCCCCAAATCTCTGCGCCCTCGCGCGAAGCCCCCCAGGTGTCCCCCGGCTGTCCCCGCGGGGCTGGGCGCTAGGTGGCGGCCGGGAGGTGCGAGGGGGAGCCGCAAATTAATTAGGATGTGTCCATGGGACGGCCGGCTGCTTAATTAAGTCCAAATATCACCAAAGGTTTTGTTGGTGCCTCTGGAAAATCAAGCAGGGGGGCTCCTGAAGCTCTGAGATGCCCTGGGCAGTGAGGGCATTTCGAGGCTTTCACTCATTCCCCGGTGCTTTGGGTTATTTTATTTTATTTTTGGAAGTTGTACTGAGTCACCCTGGGAATTAAGCCTGGACTCTGCTGTATTAAAAGGGGCAAAGTTTGGCACCCAGCTCCGTTTCCAGGGTTCTCTGCAGGTCCCCAGCACTGCCCATGCCCCATAAGCTCCCCTCTTGACACATGCAGGTTAGCGACGAACCAAAGTCCCCGCGTGTCCTCAGGGATGTGCCAGGGAGTCAAATCCCACTCCCAAGGGATCTGGGACCTTCCCAGGTCTCTGTTCTCTGATTTTTCCAGATGAACAAAATCTTCACTCGCAAATCCAGCAGTGAGGGAGCTGTGGGGGCTCCCACAGGAGCGAGGAAGGCAAAAGGCACGAAGACGGCGCTTCTCCTGGAGAGCAGATGGAGATATCACAGTAAGAAACCAGCCAGAGAACATCACTTGGTGGCCTGCAAGTGCTAATCTTTGCTCGGCCCTGCAGAAAGCCGAGATACTCCCAGAGCTGAGCACCCTCCCCAGTTTCGCCGCCTACTCCCAGTTGCGCTGGCTGCCTTCCAGCCACTGGTTTGGCCGCGCTTTTCTCTGCCTGATTTCAGCACCCGCGAGCCCGTCCTGCTACAAAGCCCCACGGGTCTCCAGCAGAGCTAAGAGCAGAGGACAGTGAAGTCATCTCTCCACATTTTCTCCAGCGAGCTTAGCAAGAGAAGGTTCTCCAGCTCCTCTATGCAAAGCTGTTTCTCCAATCTTCAAATTATTATTATTATTATTTTGACTGCTCGCTGAACATTCTCAAGCTTTGACCCCTTTTGGAGACGGGAGCACGAGATGTGCTGAGACCTGCTGGATGCACTTCCGGAGCCGCACCGAGAGGCAGAACAGCTTGGTGGGGCTGATTCTGGATTCAGTCTCCACGTGACGTTGGGATTTTTTTTTGAACAAACGCTCCTTTCTGTTCAGAATCAGAACTTCTGGAGGCAAGGGTTCATCTGACTGAGATTTGAGTACAAAGACCTTGAAGTGAGCCTGCCTGTATGTGGTGTTGGAAGAGGAGATGGGGCTTTGTGTGAGGGCAGATGTCGGTGCTAAGAGGATAATTCCTCTCGGGGTGGGGGCCTCTAGTGCCATCTATCCACACGGGAATTTGTAATTAGAGATTACAGAGTACATCCTTTAAGTACTTTATTTATTCGATTGCTAAATCCCCGCAGATTGCGTTAACCAAAGCCTTATAAACAGGTCCTTTCCTTCCTCTCGCAGTGTCTCTTGCTCTCAGCAGCTTTGGGGTGACACCCCCCCAATGCCAGCCCAAGCCATGAAGGTGATGCTCCTGCTGCTGCTTGCTCTCCTTGTGGCGTCCCAGGCTGCCACAGGTAAGTGCAAACACAACCACCGGGCACTTTTTAGGTTGACTTGTGCTATCTTCACAAAGAGCTGCTAACATGGGGACAAGCTTTCTTCACGTGTGAAAATCCAAAGGAAGGTGCTTACAGGCTCTTTTTTTTTGCAATTACAGTGCCAGACACTGTCATGTGTCGGAAGATCAAGGGTGAGTGCTCCTTCTTGCTGTGTTCCTTGTTCAAGAGATCCATCGGTACCTGCTACAATGGCCTGGCGAAGTGCTGCATACCCTTGTGATGACCATCTGTGGTCCATGTCAGGGCTGGTGGTTTTGGTAGGGTCAGCAGCAGTGACACCCGCAGTGTAATGTTGTCCGGCTTTATTTGGCTGCTGTTTGTGGTGCTGTCTAGCCCTGGAGCTGGTGGAAATCACTTTTGCCACCTGGGTGTCCCGAAGAGAGAGTACAAGGTGGAGTTCCCACCTCTAAGAGGTTTATTTGGGAAGGGAGTCCCTGTTCTTCTCCTTCACCTTGGAGGTGGAGGGGTGAGGTGCAGGGGGCTCATGCCAGTGAAGCCTCAGAGGTCATAGTGCAGCCTCTAGGGAACCTTCTCCAGCTCGTGGACTTCCACACTGCCCTTTCTACCAACCGATGTTGAAGGGCTGCAGGATGGGGACGCCTCTGGAGACTCACTGCTCTCCTCCCACCTTGTCCCTGCCTGCGATTTGTCTCTCCACCTTCATCCTCACCAGCTGGCTCCTGCACGGTGAGGTTTGATTCTGCCCCAGCTCCTCCTCTCCAGGTCTGGCCAACTCTCATTTGGTCTCTGTTGTGATACAGCAAGAGCTGAACACTGAAGTCTTCTGCTCTCCTCCAGACTCTGACAAATATCTCAGCCTTACAGTATGGGAGTGATTTGTGCTCCTTTTCTCTCCTCTAACATGTATTCACCATGTCCAGAGAGTCTGGTCTGCAAATTATCTGAGTTGTGTAAGTACCTAATAAAGTGTGGGTATTGAGGCCAAGCTTCTTAAGCAACTTATTGGTGAGGAATGTTTTGATTGCTCTGGTTTCTGAGGCCTAGGACCACACAGTCTGCATGCATCGTGTCCAGCCACAGCTCATGGGTGGCCACCTAGAAACCTGGGCAAGGTTTTCTAGGCCATCTAGACCTGGGTCCAAGTCCGGAGGAGGCATGGTCTACTCCACATTTGGGGAACTCAGATTCATTCAGCCCAGAAAGACGACTTAAACATCTCATGGGGTATTTGTGCTGGTTTTGGAGTAGCAGCTTCTCCAGGCACATGTAGTCCTGTCTTCACACTGTAGTTGACGTTATTACATAGCACGTTGCCACCACCAAAGGAGTAATCATTAATAACAACCAAGCTCTCCAAGTCCACAGGTGGTATTTGAACCGTAATCGCTCCTTCCATCTAGGGATTTGAAAGTCCTTTGTACTCGTGAACTGGGGCTTGCACCGGCCGTAGGAGGTAGCTGAGCAAACACAAGGTACCTGCTGTTCTGATTAAGCCATGCTCTTCCACCTGGGTTAATTTTAGCTACTGCAGTTCAGGAAGAAGAAATAACAATAGCAAAAAAAAAGCAGGTATTTGGTGGAATGCCAAAAAGTTGCAGTGACTCTCTCATGGGGCTGTTTTTCAGGAATAATGATAACTGAGACTCCGTAGTGGTTGTATAATCATTGCAATTGGGAATTCAAGTGCTTTAAAGAGAATGCAAATCTCCACTTGTCTTGCACAGATGAAGAAACTGGGGCATGAACTGGGGAAGTGTCAGCAAGGTCATTGTCTTCTGGTTCCCTGCCAGGAGGAGAAGAAACATCTTGTGATGTCCTAAATTTTTATCCCCTTCCAAAGTAAGTGCAGGAACCATTAAGAAAGGAGCGTACAAAATCATTCTTAATTGTGACCAACAAATGGAGACAACAAATCCTTTTGTGTAGAGCAAAATCACAGACCACATCCCAGAAATCTGAATCGCTTTGTCGTGGCTATGGTAGGATAGGTATGGAAAACCTCTTTTTCAGGAAGCTTCCCTCCATTGGAAAGAAGGATAATGTAAGATTTGGGGTTGTACTGAATTGGAAATGCCTTCATTGTTTGAAGGGAGGTAATAAACTGAAGCTTAACAAGATGGGAGGGCTGGAGACATCACTCATCCAGTGAATGAGGTCAATGGGGAGCATCAAAGCCACCTGTGCAACCCCGCACCCCATTTAGCACTGTCCCCATGCATAAGAAATTGGGAGGCAAAGGCAAAAGGAGTCTTGGCTTGCCTACAGATGAGACATCACATGGACCTGGATGGCCCTCACGTGTTGAGCCCTGTCTGTGTATTTGTTTCATCCAGTGTTTTGCTACACACCCGAGCTGCAAGTGTCTGTCAACACCTTGGAGATGGGTTTAAGCAATAGTTCCTCCCTGGTGGACCCAAAGAGCAGGTCACAACTTCTGCACGTAGTGCCCCCCCCTACAGATGATGCAACAGAGCTCTTGTGAGGAGTGATTATGGACAATAATAGGAAAAGGCTGATTCTAAGAAAAATTGGTTGTGGCACCCATAAGAAAAGTTTCTTCTGGATTTGGTCATGAGTGGTGCAAAGGACTGAATTCAAAAGTTACTTGGAGGAGAGCTGCTCTGTAAAAATTACTAGAGTACAATTAGTTTTATCTGTGTTGTGGGACCAAATACATTTAACGTGCAAATATTCAATCTCAAAAATGCAAAAACGAGTAGAGAAAAGCACCAAAAGGAGCAGCCCGGAGGAGCAAGAAGCCTGCAGGCAGCCTGTAAGTTGTTAAAAAGGCTGTGCTAGAAACCTCAGTAAAATATTTGCTTTGACTCAAAAAGAAAACAAAGAGGTCTAAGAAAAATCCCTGCAGGGCATGAAAGGCAGGTCAGGGGAGGCTCTCACAGGGAAGAGCTGTGGTGAACAGACGGCTAACAGAGAACAGCAGCTCCCATACAGCGTGGCAGGTCAGGTTCTGATAGGAGTCAAAGAGGGCTACAAAAGAAAGCAAAGATCCTTTTACAACAGATACCTGAAGGACTAGTAAAACTTTCTGTAAATGCATGGGAAGGAGGAAGCCATCAAGGGGGTCATTGTGGGTTTGCTCTCATGACCCTCGGCCTCTGCCAGCTGTGTGTCTGCTGAAGGCCTCCAAGGCCTTTGGCTTTTGCTGGGAGGCTGAAATCCTTTCACCACTCCATTCATTGAGCATTTAGTGAATTCGGTTGCTCTCTGGTGTCTCTCACTGGGAGTTCAGACCACTCAACATTCATATATAACACGTGCTGACTCTGTGCCCTGGAGCAGAGCCTACTCCATGAGGTGTTGAGGCCTGGGAGGTCCAAGGGGTGCACTGGGAGAGTGCACAGCTTCTGTGACCCCCACACCTCTTTTTCATTGTGCAGGATGAATGTTGAAAGGAGTTTCTCTGTCTCTCTGGGGGTTGTGCACCAAAGGGTTAGCAGAAGGCCAGGCTCAGCCTTACACTAAAGGACTTTTGCCCCAGTAAGACATGCCTGGCCCAGCACGAGAGAGCTGAGTGTTACCACAAGGACTCATCACTTTCACAGCCTAAGCTATGGCTAAAAGAGCAAATGCGACCAGATTTTCCTACAGGATTTCCTACAGAAAGATCTGCCGCAGGTGTTTCGAGGCAGACCGTTTTCTCCTCAGCTCTGGCGATATCGCAGAGGCCCAGGAGGCTGTGCTATAACAGCAGAGATGGATTTTTCCTGTCCTCCAGCAGAGGGTTGCACAACCTCAGTGTCTGCCTCTGAGCTGGCCTCCAAGGTCTCCTGGCGCAGAGAAGGTCACTTGCACCACCACATCGGGCACAGATTTGGGGTTGCAGGAGGACCTGAAGCCACCTTTTGGCCCTCTGTGGTGACACCACCCTGCTCGAGCACAGAAAGTGGGCAGTGTTGCCTGGTCCCCCAAATTAATTGAGGAAAGCTGGCGACTTTAATTTCTGTTAATCAAAATAGTGTTAATCAAACCTGTCAGACTTTTCCCTTCTGACAGCAGAAATGATGTAATATTAACAACAGCTCATTAATCCTGTTTCTGAATTTTCACAGAAGTGCTAACTTCCCATTTAACACAGCTATTTTTAACCTAATTCCAGCTGATTATTATTTTTCTTTCTACGGTGACCTATTTTTTACCTTTGTGAAGAATTCATAAGAAAGCGCTGAAAATAAATGGAGTCCATGCTTCCTCATTAATGAGCTGTGGGTATTTAGGGAGAAATTCTTGCTGGGATTTATTTGGTAGATGAATTAACTGGCCAGTTCATTGATAGCACTCCGATGCACATGACTGCCCCCATCAAAACCCAAAGCACAATGCTGCAGAAGGCAAAATTAATACTTAGAGCTGGAAATCCTTGCATATCCCTCAAATAGCTGGATGACAATATATTAAAATCCTTTTTTTTTTTTTTTTTTTTTTTTTTTTTTTTTTTTTTTTAAGTTACAAGAGCATTGGCAAGCTTATGCCGACACCTTACCATTATTTAGGCATCGACTCTTAACATACCTACCATATAGGTCTGGCAATGAATCAAACAGGGCAGGACTTGGGCGTTGGAGCACAAACATTTTTACTGTGCAATCCTCAGAGCTCCCCAGGCACAAGTCTGGTTCTTGCATTCTTCCAGCGATTTCCGGATAAAGTCTCAAAGCTGGCAGAAACCGGGGACCATTCCCAGCAGGAAATTTAGATGAAGTGATGAAGTCACTCCACCGTGGAGGCTGAGATTAGAAGTGCTCTGCCTTTTCACCTGGGGATAAACCTGGTGCAGGTAAACAAAGATATGATCATCAAGTAGAATATACTTCTGTGCTCATCGAGCTGTTAAATTGAGTAACGATAAATGACATTGCTCACACTAACCACAAAGCCTACCTAACAGCAGCTTTAAGATAGCTTCAGGATTATGATTTCCTTCCATGTCATGGGGATGTGAATGAAGGACATGCCTTTGAAAGACATCTGATCCGTGGCCATCTGAGTGGACACGTGGTGGTTAAATCCCACCAGATACCTGATCTGGAGGTGGCCCAATGTGGCTTGCAAGAAGCTCAGTATATTTCTCAATGCAATACCGCACTATTTTGAAAGCAATACCTCTGTTCCTCACAGGAGGACGCTAACAGAGAGGATTTGTTGGACTGCCTGATTCTCCCCAAAACTGCAGGGATCTTCTGATTGGCCCCCGGATGGTTGTGAAGAGCAAGCAATCTTCACCAGTCTCCAGAAACAGCATAAAGTCAAGCTCTGCTCCTTCATCTTAACGTGTCTGGGTGGCTGACACTGATCCACTGGACTATTCCAACCTAGAGCCTCCTCTTACCTGGTAATGACCAAAATCTTCTTGTTATTCAGCTTCTCTTCCAACCTTCTATCCTTCTGAAAATTGGTAGAGACTTCACAGCTTTCATGTATTACATGCGTTACACTGTTATAACCTTACCTGTGCAGTGACTCTGGTCTATCCAGTGCTATGAGAAGCAGTTCTAGAAATTTAAAAAATTGATAAGAAAGAAGTTTTTGTTGGCTGCAGACAGATATCTAAGAGGAAGTTTATCCTGGGAATCAAGTAGCTCTTGAGGTGAATGAAAAGCAATAGCCTCCAAGCAAGAACGGGGAGAAGTTGGATTTTGAGTTAACTGTGAAGGAGCTTTCTCTGCTTTTGTTGTTGGTGGTGGTGGTTGTTTGTTTGTTTCAGAAAAGCTTGAGAACATGCTTTGTGTTGCTTTGTATAAATATAATAAAAGCTGTTTTAGTTTGCTTTCTGAATTAACAACTTTGACTTCCATAAGGCAAATTGAATTTATTGCAATGCGTTGCAAAGTATCAAGCAACTTAGGATAAACACTGGTTAGTTAATACAATAATTAAAAGGAGGGTTTAAAATTGTATTTTTTTTTTGCACAGAAGCTTCTTCCTGTGCCATGATCCTGTCTATGGTCCAGGGAACCCTTAAGATGATAGACATTGTTGTAAGGAAAGTGTGTTCTAGATGATGCTTGGTCTCGAAGAGCATTTTTGTATTTCTCTCCTCAGCCCATGATGCCTGTGGAGGGTCAATCCTCTTACTAATGTCTCGGTGTCATTTCTCCATAGTGACAGCACCTCCCAGCCCGCCTTCTGCCATGAAAATCCTTTCCTTGCTCTTGGCGCTCCTCTTTGTGGCATTTCATGCCACAGCTGCAGGTAAGGTGTAAAAGAAAACGAGGGGCAATACAGAAGCAGGCACTGGTGGCTTATAAAAATATCCGGTCCCCTTTGGGAAGCGGCCAAACTGTCTCCTGCAAAGTAACTTCATGCATATCATCACACCTTGCTGGCAGATTACAGCTGATGCATGAAATTAGCAGGCAAGCACTCCAACTGGCCATTCATAGCCTTTGCTACTCATCTGAAAATCCAGTCTGAGTTGAAAGCATGATGGGCAGCCTCCAAATTCCCCTTCAGTGCCTGCATTTCCCCCTTTAAAGCTTGCCAACTCTTGGAGCACTTTCATTGTCTCTGACTCACCCTACGACAAACCACCCCTAAACATATATTTGTAAGCCACATAGAAAAAAAGAAATTGGGTCCCGTGTTCTCCAAATATGCTTGAGGACCTTGTACATGGGTCGGGGAGGAAGAAAATAATGAGTCAAGGTCGAAATGCTGTTGGTACCCTCTGCTTGGTGGGGAATCCTGTACAACCACAAAGGTTTTAGGAGGGATTAGGGCTTGTTGGGGGGACCCACAGGGTGCTAGAATCCCAAACTCATCTTATTGTCCAGCAAAAGGAGCTGTTTTAATTGGTAGTCTGCTCCCTTGGGCAATTTTTCACCCCTAACAAATAATACTGTCACTGATAAAACCCAGACACCATTCTAGGAACAGTATAAACCATTCCCAAAAGCAGTCTGAATGGGGATATCATGTTTTATGTGGGAAGAAAGTGTAGCCATGTGGATAAGAGCAATGCTGTGCTGCTTGGCCCAAGACCTAGAGGGCAATGCCTAGCACGGAAGTGGTCATTCTGCATGGGTTGATAGGTTTATCTGTACACGGTGGCCATCCGTATGGAACTGTAGACACCAGGACGTGCTGTGAGATCTGAGTGAAACCTATAGCGAGGATAACAGGCCAAATTTGTGGAAATCCAGGCACACAAAAATAAATCCTCATCATTCTGCCCCAAGAAGTGGCAGCTTCCCAGCTGAGCAGCTCTCCTTGATTGTGGCCAAGTCCTAAGTAATGTTTTCTATCCCATCTGTTCCTGAAATCTGAGTTTCTAAGGAAGTCCTGGGCTTGGAGATAATTCTTGTATTTGAATAAGGAATCAGAGTATGTGCTTGCTTGTACTGCCCACAGCCCTCCTCTGGATGTTGCATTAGGACTGTCATGGCTCTGATGGCTCTGGCACTGGTGCAGCTTGACATTAGAAAATGTTAATTTAGCAAAATGTGAAACCCTGTCAGAAACAACTGTCTCCTTTTTCTTTTTTTTCTTTTTTTTTTTTTAATTTATTTTTTTCTTCCATATGATACAGACTTTCCCCGTCCTCCAAAGAGTCTTATGCGATGTGGTTATCGTGGGACCTTCTGCAGCCCTGGGAAATGCCCTCGTGGGAATGGTTATTTGGGGCTGTGCCGTGCTGGGCATTCTTGCTGTAGATGGTAAGATTAAGACTGGATGAAGGCAAAGCTGACTTTCCAAATTTTCATTTTACTTCCATATGGTGGGGTTTTCCCCATCAATTCAGGCCTGAAAACCCTTAAATATTATTTCCTTTGTGTAGGTTGTAGTGCGACCAGTTGCCCAGGATCTCCAGGGATCTGAGAATAATCTCTTCTTGCATTGTTGGATTCAGGGAACCATTGTACTGATTATTCTTTCAATAAAGATTGGTCATTCTTTCAATAAAAGCAGTATTCGGGGAGATTGTATGGCTGCCAGGTGTGTTGTCATTATTTGTTTCTTTAGAAATATTACTCATCTTTAGAAATTTGAACAAGGAATCTGAAAACAGGTTACACCTACCAGGAATGTTTAGTTTACCAAAATAATTTTCCCTCCTGCTGGGATCAAAGCCGGAGTCAGTCATCACTTCCACAGGGAGTATGAGGAGTCACTTCTCCAGTGTGATTCTTCAGAGCACCTCTGTTCTGGAAATTTGGGGTTCCCCCTCCTAGCCCACAGCTTTCAGAGCTGGGAACAGAGGTCATTATGGGAACTGAGGAGGAGACACCGAGAACTAAAGGAGGCAGGTGACCTCATTTTAAGATTTAAAGCCTGGTTTTACCCTTAGTTATTTCGGGCTGTATAAATTTGGAGTAAACTGCAAAATTCATGTCAGATGCAGTAGGGGAGCAGAATTAAACCCACAACATTGCTTGACAATTAGACAACCCATAGGAAAGGCCAATACCCCTCCTATTCAACCACTCTTGCAAGAGGTTTCTCCTGCCCCACCCTGAACCTAACAGAAAACAGAAAAAAAAAGGTGCAGGTTGCTCTGTGAGCATGTCTTCCTCCACAGTTGGCCTTTCGTGGTCAACAGCATCCTTGTGCAGATAAATTGGCCTTGAGCCCAGCACTCAGAGGCTGCAGCCTGTGAATAGCTTTCTGTTTGGAGCCCAGCTGGCCCAGCAGAGCATGTGCATATAGAGCCACGCTCAACCTCCAAAGCAAAGCAGCCTCAACTAAAATGCCTGTTCACAACCAACATGTTCCAGCTGTCTCCTGTCCTGCCCAGGTGAGCCCAGGCCATTGAGCACTGTGCCAGAATAACCCTCAGGCCAAGCACCTCTCTGAAATATCCGTCTGGATGAAGACACCCTGTCCTACAAGCACAGGGAATGAATAACAAGCATGGCCAGGCTGTGCTAGCTGCTCTTTGGGCACATCTTTGGTAGTAAGGGGGACATAAGTGTCTCTGAACTGCAGTGGGAGCTCACCCCAGCTCTCCCACAGCTCATGGATGCCCAACACTGATGGTTGGCTTTTAAGGGAAGCAAACCAAGAGCCTACAAAGGACTGACTGTAAGCCCAGAGCCTGCCATTTGTCGCAGAGCACCTGGCCTCCCCACAAAACCAGATATTGCTGCAAGTGATTCAGTGCCACCAGTGAAACCACAGCCTTGTGAAGGGCAGGAAACTGGGCCAACGGCCACCTCGCAGGGATTCCCCTGGATGGAGACCTCAGGAAGTTGCCGTGTGGAACCAAACCAGCAATTTGCAGTTTATGTCCTAAGAAGCTTTGCACAACCCACAGCAGCCGAGTGCTTCTTTCACAAACTGGAATGGCACAAGATATTTTGCACAAAGACCGAGGAGTTTGTGGAGAAGGTTCGGCCTTCATGGCACAAAGGTTCGTGGCACAAAGGTGTGCAGGACGGGAGATCTGCTCACCCCAGGGCCCCAGCAGCCCTCCTTGCACACAAAGTTTTTTTTATAGACCATAGGAGAGATGCAAGATTTTTTCAGGTGGGATTTGTCAGGATGATTTGGGACATCACCACGAGGAGGACATGATCTGTAAGGAGCACGAGGTGAGGAGCTCAGCCCAACAGCTTCATCACTGCAGAAATCTGCCCATGGCCAGGAGAGTCCTGCCCATGGCAGCTCCTTAAAGAGCTTCATTAAGATGGTAATTAGCTACATCCCTGTGCTGTTCCTCTTCAACAAACATCCTAGCTCAGTTTTGGGGTGGTGGAGAGAACAGAAAGGGCCCTGCTCCTGAGCAGCCTGGCTGTGTCCCCCTGGAGACACAGCTCCAAATGCCTGGTGCAGCTTCCCTCAGCGGGGGGAGAAATTCAGGCAGGAAAGAGCAAAGAAATACGATGAGGGGTTGGGATGCAAGGATGTAACCACTCAGTGAACATGCATTATGTACGAGTACATTTTTATGCATATAGGTATTTATACACACACATACACACGCGATTGATGAATCTGAAAAGGGGTTATAAAAGTACACCACCGATCTGCTGAGCACCAGCAACAGATTATATACAGCAAACTCTTATGTGGCAGAGTCATAATTAAAGCTTGTCTTTCAGAGGACTGCCAGCTGAACGGAGATGTCATCCCGCGTGGCGTCTTCCCAGCAATTTTCAAGCGAAGCATGGCGAGAGCACGCTTCACTTGAGGAGAGGAATACAGAGCTCCTTTGTGTTGTGAAAGCACATTGCTTGCCAGGGCCTAACAAACAGGGATGCAGTGTGTGTGTGTCCCAAGACGTGTCCAGCAAACCACAGCAGCAAACGCCTCTTTCGCAAGGTGGGATGACACAAGACCCAGGGCTGAAGGCCTGGGAATCCTTCTCAGAGCTGTCAGAGGAGGAAAGCGATTCCTTGTCCCCTCTGGCAGGGGGAGAAGAGGAAAAAAATGCTGCTTGGCCAGGCATCCTGAGGTGTCAGCAGTCCCAGGGGACGCTGCCTGCGTGGCAGAAGCTTTGCTGGAGAGGCTGAGGAAGCCGCTGGCCTTTGCCACGTGGTGGGACCAGCTGGGATCAAAGTGCTGCTGCTGCTGCCAGAAGCAGAGAGGTGAGGAAGCTCCTCCAGCCAGCACCCGGTGGCATCTCCTCCCAGATGGGCTGCCCCTGATCTTCAGTCCTGTCCCTTTCCAGGTGCTGCGTGACCTACAGGCAGGGGCTCTCCTGTTCCTCTCTGCCCTGCTTCCTCTTCTCCCAGGGCTGTGACCCTCTGGGCATCTCCCAGCCATGCGGATCCTGCCTCTCCTCCTTGCTGTCCTCCTCCTGATGCTCCAGGCAGCAGCAGGTAAGATATGCATGAAGAGGGGTGTGGAGGATTTGTCCTTTGTAAATATTTTGTGGGGAGAAATGGAGAATTTGATGATCACGAATCATGTGCCTTCTGTTACTGCAGAACTCTGCTGGGGTCCCTCACACCCCGTATTTTTAAGGAGAGGTTCGCCCTGTTTCCTTCTGCCTGGGACTTCAGGGCAGGGGACAGTTGTGGTGGGCAAACGTTGGACATGCAGGGAGCAGGACTGTGCTGAGATGCTCTCTCCCTGCTCCCTGTAGGTCTGTCCTTTCCTCGAGGATCGCCCCAGGACTGTGAGCGCCGCGGGGGCTTCTGCTCCCACAAGTCGTGTCCTCCAGGGATCGGTCGCATTGGCATCTGCTCCAAGGAGGTCTTCTGCTGTCGGAGGTGAGGTCAGGGTTGCCTGATGGAGGCTGGTTGCTGGGGTTACAGGTGATGCTGATGGAGAAAGGGGAGAATACACAGCCCAAGGGCATGGGGATGTCCTTGGGTCTCAGCCTGGGAGATGCTGCTGGGGCTGCAGAGACCTGGTGTCCTCCAGAACTTCCCACCAACACAGCCTGGACAGCACCCACAGAGAGTGTGGGGGCCCTTCCCATGCTGCCACCAGCAATAACCCCAAAGGGAGACGAGCATTTCCCTTGAGGGTGCTGTCCCCACAAAGCTGGGATGGTCACTGCCAGACTTTTCCTCCTGCAGGCGATGGTATCCCTGATGGCCTCTGGGGCTCCTCACACTCATCTCCACGCGACACACTGAAGCCACCATGTACCTACGCAGTGCACCGGAGGAACTGGTGACCCTTGACAGCCAGACCGTGGCCCCACGAGCACTTCTCTGTCCCCAATAAAAGGTGGTAGTCTGTAATTCCACTGCTGGGGAGTCTGTGTGTCCTGGGGAATGGTGTACTGGTGTGTGTCTCTTTTCTCCATCTCATTCCTCCCTGGGGGCACAACACCACTGTGTTGGAGCTGCTCATCTCCAAGGCATCTGAAGCCCCAGAAAGAATGAGTGGGGGAAAAAGGATAGCGGGGGACCGGCCCCTCTTCCTCATGGCTGTTTTGCACTGTTCTTGTGAAGCTGTTTCAAGGGACATGCCACTCTGAGGGTTGAGGTGGCCTTGGGTCCATCCCCAGCTGTGGAGCCTGTATTTGAGCCACCAAGGAGATGCTGTGGGGGGTGGGGGCAAGTCATCCTGCCCCAGAGGAAATAAGGACTGGTGGCCAGGCCAGGGGGTCACTCAGGAGATTGGGGCCAGGCCATTGGACAGTACTGTGGGAAAGGCTTGGGGCAGACCAACAGTGTTCATCTCAAGGGAGCCATGGGGGTGGCCACAGCACTGCCACGGGGATGTTCTCATGGGAGCTGGTGGGTCAGAGGACATCCCTGTCCTAGGCCAGGGAGCAGGGCAGGGAGGGGCTGGGGACCAACCTCAAGACCCTTCATCTCTTCAGGATGAAGGTCCCAAAGGATTTGTACATCAGAGCACTGGGACAGCCCTCTTGGAACTCAGCTCCATAGGAGAGCTGTGGACTCACCCAGCTGCTGTTCCTCTGCTCACTACCTGTTAATCACAGCAGCCATCAGACAGATAGCCTTCAATTTGTCACATCTTGGCCTGCCAAACACAAAACTCTTCCTGCAACGTTAACAATAGAGAAAGGAAAAATATTATGCATGATCCTGCATGTCACACACAAGTTGATTACTAAGTGAACTGAGAGGAGAGGGAGAGACAAATATTTAAGCCTCTTAAGGGACTGCTTGTGGCTGGGATCTCCCCCAGCTCGTCTGTTTTGCCCAATGCCCAGGCACCACAGGCTGCATGCTGGATGAGCCCATGTGTGTCACAAGCTGTGTTGCATGAGGATAACGGTGACAATTGCAACAGCCCCAGTAGGCACCTCAGCAGCCACGAGGGATGAAGAGCAACCCCACCCCACCATGCCCATGGGTCACTGGCTGATTGGCCACGGGCAGAGGTGGCAGCAGGAAGAAGCCCAGCTCCCACCCACCAGCAGTGGGATAAAACCCTCACGTTTAGGGAAAAGCAGCACTCCCTGGCTGCAGGGTCACCTGGACACAAGGGATTTCTGTTGGCTCTCTTTGTACCTGAGCACCAAGACCTTCATCAGGTAGGTGCATACCTCAGAATTGTTCTGAAGAGAAAGGCTGAGAAAAACCTTTTTTTTGTAGGCGCAGCTATCCCCTCTTTGGGTTCCCGAAAGCTGTGCCCAGGCTCCTGCAGCACCACCTGCAGTTCTGCCCCATGTCCTTGTCACCTTGGTTTGTCTTTTCTGCAGCAGCCCCGTGAAGACCTACTCTGTGCATCAGCCATGAAGATCCTGTTCCTGCTCTTCCCGTTCTTCCTCCTCTTTCTCCAGGGTGCTGCAGGTGAGACAGGAAGGAGGGAGATGGGCTGAGGTGTGCACAGCAGTGTCCTTCAGAGGGAGCTTTTGGCCTGTGCAGGGATGGGAGAGAGACCAAGGGGGATGTTGGCTTGGTGGAATGGCTGGCACACAAAGTGGTCCCATGCTGAGGCCTGGTGTCTCAGCACAAAATCTCAAAGCCCCCATTCCTCGAGCCTTGATCCCTGTGAGGGCTGGGTAGGCACTTTCCATCAGAGGTCCCTCAAACTCACGGAGTAGCTGGGACAGGGTTGTGGGCTGTGATGAGTGCCCCACTTGCCAGCTCCACTTGTCCAGGCAGAGATGGACACAGCTGGGCAGTCAACACACCTCTGCCTTGGTCTTCTTGCTGGTCCTCCTCCCTCTCTGGTCTTGTGTGTACCTGCAGGGGTGTGAAAGAGCCCTTCTGGGTGAGACACCTTGCTTTGGAAGATCCACATACGCCAAGCATGAAGGTGATGAGCCCACATGTTGGCCTGGAATACATGGAGAGTGTCAGTGCACACACTCTGTAAGCACACACAGCTCACCCAAATTATCACTTCAACTGTTTGTGTGTCTATGATTTCCCGTGGCTACAGGAAGCTCCCTAGCATGCAGACGAAGAGGGGGACACTGTGCCCTTGGGAGATGCCGCTTCCCTTCCAGACCCGTTGGGAGATGTTCATCTCTAGTTCCCTGCTGCAAAAGGTAAGGTCTGGATTCCTGGCTGAGGAAAGGAATTCCTCCTTTATCCATTGAAATGGGTGTTACAGAACTCTTTCTAGTCAATGCCTGGTAAATATTCTGATGCATTTATGCTCTGTGGAAGAGTCCCAGGAAGGGAGGGAAGAGTCCTCATAAATTTTAAACTACCTTTTTGGGGGTTGAAACAGTTCCCACTCCCAAGACCAATGTGTCACTTGTCCTGTGACACTTTTTGTGGCTTTGCAGAGAGCATATCCCTGCTGGACAAGAGTCAAGGTTTTCCCTGGGAGATGGGTCAAGGTCACAATCCTGTTCTCAATGCCACTGGAAAGACATGAAGGCAGGGCTACCATGCTTAAGCATAACGTGTCAGTGCTGTCTGCAGAAAAGAGCTGCTCTTTTCTCCCATGGAACGTGATTCTTTTGCATCATGTATTTGGCTTTCATACAAGAGGAGGTGGGAGCAACTGTGAGCAAGGAAGAAGTAAGTTGCAAGCTGGTGACATGCTTTGTGCTTCCTTCTTACAGTACATGGGGCTGATGCCCTGAATTCTGTGAGCAGGATGTCCCCCTCGCTTCTCGCTCCTGGAAACAGCTCCTGACATCCTGTTCCATGGCCCTACAATTGTTTGGCCAGAGGCTGCTTTTTCCCGCTTGAATAAAGGCGTGTAGTTTGGCATTGCAGCTGGTGGGAAGCATGAGCGTGTCCTTGTGCCAGAGGGTGTCCAGGGATGCTGTTCCCCAGTAGCGCCGTGGGGACGCCGGGGCTGTCAGTCCCTGTGGGGCCAGGCTCTTTGCTGCGGGTGAGGAAGGGGAGGGCGAGTGGGAGCCAAATGCTGGTGCTGCCAGGCACGGGTATCCCTTGTCCTGGGCAGCCACAGGCACCAGCAGTGCTGGCTGTGTGCAGAGGGCTGTGCCTTGCTGGGCATGGCCAGGGCTGCCCACCCAACCCCTTCTGGTGGACCCCTGTTCCTCCTTGTCCTGCTCCAGCATCCTGGAGCCCTGCCTGCTAGGGACTGTGCTGGGAGCTGGGCTGTGCTCTCCCAGTGCTGTGAGAGAGCTCTTCTGACAGTGTACAAATGAGAAAAAAAATGATGAATATTGGTCTTGATTAGAGTCACAAAATCCCTGAATATCCTGAGTACAAAGGGACCCACAGGGTCCATCGAGTCCAAATCCTGGCTCCACACAGCAGCACCCAAAACCAGACCGTATGTCTGAGAGTGTTGTCCCAACTTCTTGGACTCCAGCAGCTCGGTGCCATGACCACTGCCCCAGGGAGCCTGTCCCAGTGCCCGACCACCTCTGGGTGCAGAACCTTTCCCTCACACCCAGCCTGACCCTCCCCTGTCCCAGCTCCATGCCATTCCCTCGGGTCCTGTCACTGTCCCCAGAGAGCAGAGCTCAGCGCCTGCCCCTCCGCTCCCCGCGTGAGGGAGCTGCCATGAGGCCTCCCCTCGGCCTGCTCTGCTCTGGGCTGAACAAACCCAGGGACCTCAGCCTCTCCTCACATGCCTTCCCCTCCAGACCCTTTATCATCTTTGTAGCCCTCCTCTGGACATTCATAGAATCATAGAATATCCCGAGTTGGAAGGGACCCATAAGGATCATCAAGTCCAATTCCTTGCACCACACAGGTCTACCCAAAAGTTTAGACCATGTGACTAAGTGCACAATCCAATCTCTTCTTAAATTCAGACAGGCTTGGAGCAGTGACTGCTTCACTGGAGAGCCTGTTCCAGTGCGCAACCACCCTCTCGGTGAAGAAACTCCTCCTGATGTCCAGTCTAAACTTCCCCTGCCTCAGCTTAACCCTGTTCCCGTGGGTCCTATCACTGGTGTTTATGGAGAACAGGTCACCCACCGCTCCACTCCCCCTCGTGAGGAAGTTGTAGACCTCAATGAGGTCTCCCCTCAGCCTCCTCTTCTCCAGGCTAAACAGGCCCAGTGACCTCAGCCGCTCCTCATATGTTTTCCCCTCTAGGCCCTTCACCATCTTTGTCACCCTCCTCTGGACACTCTCCAACAGTTTAATTTCCTTTTTGTACTGTGGTACCCAGAACTGCACACAGTACTCAAAGTGAGGCCACACCAGCGCAGCGTAGAGCAGGACAATCACTTCCCTCGACCGACTAGCAGTAGTTTGCTACTAGTACTAGTTTGCTACTACTTCCTCAGTAGTTTGATGCTCTTCTGACACTGAGGCACCCAAAACTGCCTCCAGTGCTTGAGGTGAGGCAGCAGCAGGCAGAGCAGAGCGGGACAATCCCTTCCCTCGACTGGGTGCAGTGCTGGGCCTCATGTACCCCAAGTTATTTGGAGCACAAATCCTGCGTAGGAGCGGCTGAGGACACTGGGGTTGTTTAGTCTGGAGAAGAGGAAGCTCAGGGGAGACCTTATTGCTCTCTGCAGCTACCTGAAAGGAAGGTGTGGGCAGCTGGGGGTCGGCCTCTTCTCACAGGTAATTAGTGATAAGACTAGAAGGAATGGCCTCAAGTTGTGCCAGGGGAGGTTTGGGTTAGAAGTGAGGAGACATTTCTTCTCAGAAAGAGCAGTCAGGCTTTGGGACAGGTTGCCCAGGGAGGTGGTTGAGTCCCTGTCCCTCGGGGTGTTCAAGAAAAGGTTGGGGTCGAGGTGCTTAGGGACATGGTTTAGTGGGTGACATTGTTGGTAGGGGGATGGTTGGATCAGGTGATCTTCGAGGTCTTTGCCAACCTTAACGATTCTGGGATTCTAGGGTTTAATGGTGGACTTGGCAGGGCTCATTTCTCGGATGGACTTGATGACCTCAGAGGTCTTTTCCAACCTAAATGCTTTAATATTTCCATGTTATGACAGAAACACTACCAGTGTCGGTCATTAACTCAGCTCTGCCCATCAGTGGGTTCCTTTCGGAGTCGGCTGGAGCTGGCTCTAGTCTGACATGGGGCAGCTGTGGGGCTCTTCACTCAAAGGCCACCCCTGCAGCCCCCCTTCTTCCAAACCCTCTCCAAGGAATCCCAAGATGTTGGATCATCAACAATATATGACGATGCCTGAGGGAAGCCTTCTTCTCCTTGCAGGGTGCCCATGCAGTCATTCCCTGCTCCAGCCCATCTGCTTTGCCCATGGCGGGTGGTTCATGAACAGGCACCACAGGCTGCATGCCCGCTGAGCCCCTGGGTGTCACAAGCTGTGTTGCG
>CM021767.1:115407769-115466606 GCA_011076525.1 Nettapus auritus
CCAGCCCATCTGCTTTGCCCATGGCAGGTGGTTCATGCCCATGCACCGCAGGCTGTGTGCCTGCTGTGCCCCCGGGTGTCACAAGCTGTGTTGCGTGAGAATAACGGTGACAATTGCAACAGCCCCAGCAGCCACAATGGATGAGGAGCCATGCCCATGCCAATGGGTCACTGGGTGATTGGCCAAGGGCAGAGGCGGCAGCAGGAAGAAGCCCAGCTCCCACACGCCAGCAGTGGGATAAAACCCTCATGTTTAGGCAAAGTAGCACTCTCTGGCCACAAGTGCACCTGGACACGAGGGATTCCTGTTGGCTCTCTTTGTGCCTGAGCACCAAGACCTTCATCAGGTAGGTGCACACCTCAGAACTCTTCTAAAGAGAAAGGCCAAGAAAACATCCTTTTCTTCTAGGCGCAGCTATCCCCTCTTTGGGTTCCCAAAAGCTGTGCCCAGGCTCCTGCAGCACCACCTGCGGTTCTGCCCCAGGTCCTTGTCACCTCGGATTGTCTTTTCTGCAGCAGCCCCGTGAAGACCTACTCTGTGCATCAGCCATGAAGATCCTGTTCCTGCTCTTCCCGTTCTTCCTCCTCTTTCTCCAGGGTGCTGCAGGTGAGAGGGGAAGAAGGGAGATGGGCTGAGGTGTGGACCTGTGGCAGTGTGGTCCTCCATGTCCAGGGAAGCAGTGCCACTTGTTGGAGTGATGCATAGTTTAGGAGGGACTGACGAAAAGAAGCCTTCTGAGTGGTCTTTGAAAAGGACATGGACATAGGGTGCAGAAGGATCTGAAGAAGAATGGCCTGGCTTCTTGTAGGTTCAATAAGGGGTTTGGCTGCAGGCTGCAAGCCTATGTCCAGCTGCTCCTCAGCACTTGTCTCTCCAAGAGCTCCCATTAGTAAGTCTGGGGTTAGCACAGCATCGCCCTTTAGAGGGACCTTTTGGCCTGTGCAAGCATGGGAGAGAGACCAAGGGGGATGTTGGCTTGGTGGAATGGCCGGCACACAAAGTGGTCCCATGCTGAGGCCTGGTGTCTCAGCACAAAATCTCAAAGCCCACTTCCCTCGAGCCATGATCCCTGAGAGGGCTGGGTAGGGACTTTCCATCAGAGGTCCCTCAAACTCACGGAGTAGCTGGGACAGGGCTGTGGGCTGTGATGAGTGCCCCACTTGCCAGCTCCCCTGGTCCAGGCAGAGATAGACACGCAGCTGGACAGCCAGCATACCTGTTCTTTTGTCTTCCTGCTGGTCCTCCTCCCTCTCTGGTCTTGCGTGTACCTGCAGGGGTGTGAAAGAGCCCTTCTGGGTGAGACACCTTGCGTTGGAAGACCCACACATGGCAAGCGTGAAGGTGATGAGCCCAGATGTTGGCCTGGAATACATGGAGAGTGTTGGTGCTTCTTCAAGCACACACAGCTCACCCAAATCATCACCTCAGTTGTTTTTGTGTCTATGATTCTCCATAGCTCCAGGAAATGGCATAGAATGTGGACGATTTGGGGGATTCTGTGCCTTTGGGAGATGTCCCTTCCCTGCTACAGCTATTGGGAAATGTTCAGATTTCGTTCCCTGCTGCAGAAGGTAAGGTCTGTGAGAAATACCTCAATAATTTTCTCAGGCAGGGTCATGTGTGAAGCTGTTTTACTCCTGATTGTAATGGTGGACATCCTGCAAGCAGGAACACCCAGAAAAATATATTATATCCTTACATTCCCTATTAACCGACACTTGATCCCTCCCGTTTCCTCACTGGCTTAGTAACACAGGTTCATAAACTATTTGATGCTTATAACTGTATCATATATGTACAATTTTATTTGACCAACCTTTAATTTCTCCTCTTCCTTTTCTTCCCTTCTTCTGTCATGATTAGAGGCCCACAGTTTTCTGTTTTTAATGATTTTGATCTGTTAGTCTTGTTTTTCTTACCTATCCTCCTTATTTTGGGACAGTGAGACCTTGCCCTTATCTGCTTAACATACTGCCCACTGCGATGCCACTTTCGTTCCTGCACAATTACTTTTAAATCTAAAAGGTTAATGGAATTTTCCACTGCAAAACCACGTTCTACTGCAAAAACACAACTTTGTTTCTGACAGGTCTACATTCATGGATGTGGAAAGGAATTCCTCCTTTATCCATTGAAATTGTTGTTACGGAACTCTTTCTAGTCAATGCCTGGTAAATACCCTGCTGCATTTATGCTCTGTGGGAGAGTCCCAGGAAGGGAGGGAAGAGTCCTTGTGGGTTTGGAAGTGCCCTTTTGGGGGCTGAAACAGCTCAAAGTCCCAAGACCAACATTACCACGCAGTGCCATGATACCTTTCCAGCTTTGCAGAGGGCATATCCCTGCTGGACAAGAGTCAAGGTTTTCCTTGGGAGATGGCTCAATGTCACAATCCTGTTCTTGATGTCACTGCGAAGACGTGAAGGCAGGGCTACCATGCTTAAGCATAACGTCTCAGTGCTGTCTGCAGAAAGGGCTGCTGTTTACCTCCGTGGAACCTGATTGTTTTGCATCATGCATTTGGCTTTCATACAAGAGGAGGAGGGAGCAACTGTGAGCAAGGAAGAAATAAGTTGCAAACTGGTGGCAGGCTTTGTGCTTCCTTCTTACAGTACATTCGGCTGATGCCCTATATTCAGTGAGCAGGATGTTGCCATCACCTCTCTCTCCTGGAAACAGCTCCTGATGTCCTCTCCCCATCCCATCCCTTCAGTCTCCCCATGGAGTGCCTGTGGGAGTGGAAGCACTGCTCCTGCTGGGCGCAAGGGCAACTGTGTGCTGGAGACATCCTGCCCCAGGCCTGCTGTTGTTTGGCCAGAGGCTGCTTTTACCTGTTTGAATAAAGGCATGCAGTTTGACATTGCAGCTGGTGGGAAGTGCGAGTGTGTTCTTGTGCCAGAGGGTGCCCAGGGATGCTGTTTCCCAGCAGCGCCGTGGGGACACCAGGGCTAGCAGTCCCTGTGGGATCAGGCTGTTTGCTGGGGGTGTAGAAGGCACTGTGTGCCCTGGGCAGCCATGGGTGCCAGCATAAAGGTACAAAGGGACCCAGAAGGACCATTGAGTTAAAATCATGGCTCTACAAAGCACCACCCAAAACCAATCCCTATGTCTGAGACCATTGTCCCACATTGTTGGACTCCCGCAGGCTTGGAGACCAGCAGGATCGTGTGCCTTAACCCCCAGCCTGACCCAGCCCTGTCCCAGCTCCATGCCATTCCCTCGGGTCCTGTTGCTGTCCCCAGAGAGCAGAGCTCAGTGCCTGCCCCTCCGCTCCCCTTGTGAGGGAGCTGCAGGCCGCCATGAGGCCTCCCCTCAGCCTGCTTGACTCTGGGCTGAACAAACCCAGGGAACTCAGCCTCTCCTCACACGCCTTCCCCTCCAGACCCTTCACCACCTTCATGGCCCTCCTTTAGACACTCTCTGGTAGTTTTATGCCCTTCTGACACGGAGGCACCCAAAACTGCCCCCAGTGCTCAAGGTGAGGTGGCAGCAGGCAGAGTGCAGCCCTTCCCTTGACCGGCTGCAGTGTGCTGGTGCCTGATGCCCCGCAGACTATTTGGAGCACAAGTCCTATGAGCAGTAGATGAGGGCACTGGGGCTCTTTGATCTGGAGGAGGCTCAGGGGAGACCTTATTGCTCTCTGCATTTACCTGAAGGGAAGGTGTGGGCAGCTGGGGGTCGGCCTCTTCTCGCAGATAATCAGTTATAGGACTAGAGGAAATGGTCTCAGGTTGTGCCAGGGGAGGTTTGGGTTGGAAGTGAGGAGACATTTCTTCTCAGAGAGAACAGTCCGGCATTGGGACAGGTTGCCCAGGGAGGTGGTGGCGTCACCATCCCTGGGGGTGTTCAAGAAAATGTTGGGGTTGAGGTGTTTAGGGACATGGTTTAGTGGGTAACATTGGTGGCAGAGGGATGGTTGGATCAGGTGATCTTCGAGGTCTTTGCCAACCTTAACGATTCTGGGATTCTAGGGTCTAATGGTGGACTTGGCAGGACTTGTTTCTAGGTTGGACTTCATGATCTCAGAGGTCTTTTCCATCCTAAATGATTCGATGTTTCCATGTTATCACAGAGGCACAACCAGTGTTGGTCATTAGCTGAACTCTGCCCATCAGCAGGTTCCTTTTGGAGTCGGCTGGAGCTGGCTCTAGTCTGACATGGAGCAGCTGTGGGGCGCTTCCCTTAAAGGCCACCCCTGAATCCCCCTCCTTCCAAGCGCTTGCCACAGGATCCCAAGATGTCATATTATTAACAAGAACATCAGAGGGAAGCCTTCTTCTCCTTGCAGGGTGCCCGTGCAGTCATTCCCTGCTCCAGCCCATCTGCTTTCCCCATGGTGGGTGGTTCATGCCCAGGCACCGCAGGCTGCATGCCCGCTGAGCCCCTGGGTGTCACAAGCTTGAGGTGAGGCAGCAACAGGCAGAGCAGAGCGGGACAATCCCTTCCCTTGACCAGCTGCAGTGCTTGGGCCTGATGCCCCGCAGACTATTTGGAGCACAAGTCCTGTGAGCAGTAGATGTGGGCACTGGGGTTGTTTAGTCTGGAGGAGGCTCAGGGGAGACCTTATTGCTCTCTGCATCTACCTGAAAGGAAGGTGTGTGGAGCTGGGGGTCAACCTCTTCTCTCAGATAATCAGTTATAGGACTAGAGGAAATGGTCTCAGGTTGTGCCAGGGAAGGTTTAGGTTAGAAATGAATAGACATTTCTTCTCAGAAAGAGCAGTCAGGCATTGGGACGGGTTGCCCAGGGAGGTGGTGGAGTCACCGTCACTGGTGATAGCCACTATTAGAACCTGTACTGAAATCAGTGATCTTGCCAATCTCATGCTAGATGACAATGTCAAAAAATATGAGAGAACACCTGAGGGAAGCCTTCTTCTCCTTGCAGGGTGCCCATGCAGTCATTCCCTGCCCCAGCCCATCTGCTTTGCCCCATGGCGG
The DNA here is from genome assembly GCA_011076525.1 of Nettapus auritus. Classification (NCBI taxonomy): domain Eukaryota; kingdom Metazoa; phylum Chordata; class Aves; order Anseriformes; family Anatidae; genus Nettapus; species Nettapus auritus. Next base: position 115,412,707 of record CM021767.1, read on the forward strand.
GTGGTTCATGCCCATGCACCGTAGGCTGTGTGCCCACTGTGCCCCTGGGTGTCACAAGCTGTGTTGCGTGAGGGTAACGGTGACGATTGCAACAGCCCCAGCAGGCACCTCAGCAGCCACAAGGGATGAGGAGCAACACCACCATGCCCATGGGTCACTGGTTGATTGGCCAAGGGCAGAGGCAGCAGCAGGAAGAAGCCCAGCTCCCACCCACCAGCAGTGGGATAAAATCCTCCCGTTTAGGGCAAAGCAGCACTCCGTGGCTGCAGGGTCACCTGGACACGAGAGATTCCTGTTGGCTCTCTTTGTGCCTGAGCACCAAGACCTTCATCAGGTAGGTGCATACCTCAGAATTGTTCTGAAGAGAAAGGCTGAGAGAAAGCTTTTTCTTGTAGGTGCAGTTTTTTGGGAACCCCTCTTTGGGTTCCCAAAAGCTGTGCCCAGGCTCCTGCAGCACCACCTGCAGTTCTGCCCCAGGTCCTTGTCACCTCGGTTTGTCTTTTCTGCAGCAGCCCCGTGAAGACCTGCTCTGTGCATCAGCCATGAAGATCCTGTTCCTGCTCTTCCCCTTCTTCCTTCTCTTTCTCCAGGGTGCTGCAGGTGAGAGGGGAAGAAGGGAGATGGGCTGAGGTGTGCACAGCACTGTCCTTCAGAGGGAGCTTCTGGCCTATGCAGGGATGGGACAGAGCCCAAGGGGATGTTGGCTTGGTGGAATGGCTGGCACACAAAGTGTTTTGACCCGCAGCACAGTTTTCCAAAATCACATTTTCTCGAACCTCTCTGTGTGACTTTTGAAGATCTCGAAGCAAGTTGAGTCTACAATCTCTCTGGGCAAGTTGTGCCGGTGCTCTGACCCGTGTTGCAATTATCTTTACAATGCCTTCTCTGTGCATGTCTTTTTATTTCAACAGGAAATTCTGTCCTCTGCAGAATAAGAAGGGGAAATTGTCGTTTCGGGGGCTGCCACTTTGGTGAAAGACACATTGGAAGATGCTCAGGTTTCCAATCCTGCTGCATCAGGTAAGGTCCTCACTGAGGAAAGGGATTCCTCCTTTGTCCATTGAAATGATTGTTACAGAACTCTTCCTAGTCCTTACCTAACCACCAGCATCTGACGAATGCGCTCCACAGGAGAGGCCTGTAAAGGAAGGGCATAGTGGGTTTGGATGTGCCCTGTGTGGGACTGAAGGACCCTAAGCTTAGCCAGCACCTCCCCATTCTCCTCAGCCCCACAAAGCTTGCCTAGTCTTTTCAGAGGACTCTCCCATGATGGCAAAGGATTAGGGTCTATCTTTTGGAGATGGTGAAGGACACGGTCCTGTTCTTGATGCATCTGCAAAGAGTTGGAGTCAGGGCTACCAGCACTAAGGAGGGCACAGTTCTAAGCCATCAGCAGTAAGACCATGAGTTCACCTCGGGGCATTTGACTCTTATGTCTCAAGATTCGTTTGTCCTTGGAGAGGAGGTGGGAGAGAGTAGGAGAGAGACAAAAGGGAGATGTTTCAAGCAGGTGCCATGCTTGTCTGCTTTCTCTGTACAGGACATGGGGTTGATGCCCTGAATTCAGTGAGCAGGATGTCCCACTTGCTTCTCGCTCCTGGAAACAGCTCCTGACGTCCTGTTCCATGGGCCTACAATTGTTTGGCCAGAGGCTGCTTTTCCCTGCTTGAATAAAGGCCTGCAGTTTGGCATTGCAGCTGGTGGGAAGCGTGAGCGTGTCCTTGTGCCGCAGTGTGTCCAGGGATGCTGTTCCCCAGTAGCGCCGTGGGGACGCCAGGGCTGTCATTCCCTGTGGGGCCAGGCTGTTTGTTGCGGGTGAGGAAGGCGCCGTGTGGGCACTGCCAGCTGGGGAGGGCGAGCGGGATCCCAGTGCTGGTGCTGCCGGGCACGGGTAGCCCTATTCCTGGGCAGCCACGGGTCACCAGCACAAAGGTACAAATTGACCCACAAGAACCATTGCATCCAAATCCTGGCTACACAGAGCACCACCCAAAACCAATCCCTATGTCTGAGAGCATTGTTCCAACACTTCTTGGATGTCAGCAGTCTTCAGAAACAGCAGGATCCTGTCCAGGTGCCAGACCACCTCTGGGTGCAGAAACTTTCCCTCACACCCAGCCTGACCCTCCCCTGTCCCAGCTCCATGCCATTCCCTCGGGTCCTGTCACTGTCCCCAGAGAGCAGAGCTCAGCTCCTGTACCTCCAGTCCCCTAGTGAGGGAGCTGCAGGCCACCATGAGGCCTCCCCTCGGCCTGCCCTGCTCTGGGATGAACAAACCAAGGCGCCTCAGCTGCTCCTCACACGCCTTCCCCTCCAGACCCTTCACCACCTTCATGGCCCTCCTTTAGACACTCTCTGGTAGTTTTATGCCCTTCTGACACTGAAGCGCCCAAAACCAGAAAAACTGGCAGAGCAGTGCGGGACAATCCCTTCTCTTGACTGGCTGCAGTGTCCCCTGGCTATTCGGCACACGAAGTCCTGTGAGGAGCGGCTGATGGCACTGGGAGTGTTTAGTCTGGAGCAGAAGAGGCTCATGGCAGACCTTATTGCTCTGCATCTACCTTAAAGGAAGTTTTGGGGAGATGGGGGTTGGCCTCTTCTCACAGATAACTGGTGTCAGGACCAGAGGGAATGGCCTCAAGTTGTGCCAGAGGAGGTTTGGGTTAGACATGAATAGACATTTCTTCTGAGAAAGAGCAGTCAGGCAATGGGATGGGTTGCCCAGGGAGGTGGTGGAGTCACTGTCACTGGTGATAGCCACTATTAGAACCTGTAATGAAATCAATGATGTTGCCCATCGCATGCTAGTTTTCAATATCAAAGAATATGAGAGGATGCTTGAGGAAAGCCTTCTTCTACATCCAAGTTGCTCATGCTGCCATTGCCCTCCAGGCACCGTAGGCTGCGTGCCCGCTGTAGCTCCGGGTGTCACAAGCTGTGTTGCGTGAGGGTAACGGTGACGATTGCAACAGCCCCAGCAGACACCTCAGCAGCCACAAGGGATGAGGAGCAACCCCACCATGCCCATGGGTCACTGGTTGATTGGCCACAGGCGGAGGCGGCAGCAGGAAGAAGCCCAGCTTCCACCCACCAGCAGTGAGATAAAACCCTCACGTTTAGGGCAAAGTAGCACTCCGTGGCTGCAGGGGCACCTGGACACGAGGGATTCCTGTTGGCTCTCTTTGTGCCTGAGCACCAAGACCTTCATCAGGTAGGTGCACACCTCTAGAATTGTTCTGAAGAGAAAGGCTGAGGAAACATGTTTTTCTTGTAGGTGAAGGCAGACCCTGTCTGAGTTCCCCAGAGCTGTGCCCAGGCTCCTGCAGCACCACCTGGGGTTCTGCCCCAGGTCCTCATCACCTTGGTTTTTGTTCTCTGCCGCAGCCCAGTAAAGACCTGCTCCGGGCATCAGCCATGAAGATCCTGTTCCTGCTCTTCCCCTTCTTCCTTCTCTTTCTCCAGGGTGCTGCAGGTGAGAGGGAAAGGAGGGAGAGGGGCTGAGGTTTGGACCCTTGTCAGTGTGGTCCTCCATGTCCAGGGAAGCAATGTGATTTGTTGGAGCGATGGAAGGGTTAGGAGGGAGTGATGAAAAGAAGCTTTCTGACTGGTCTTTGCAAGAGGACATGGACGTGGGGTGCAGAAAGAGCTGAGGAAGAAAGGCCTGGGTTCTTATGGTGTCAGGAAGGGGTTTGGCTGCAGGCTACAAGCCTCTGTCCAGTTGTTCCTGTGTTCTTGTCTCTGCAAGAGCTCCCATCAGAAAGGCTGAGGTTAGCACAGCAGTGTCCTTCAGAGGGACCTTTTGGCCTGTGCATGGATGGGAGATCCCAAGGGGGATGTTGGCTTGGTGGAATGACCAGCACACAAAACAGTCCCATGCTGAGGCCTGGTGTCTCAGACTACTTTCACAAAACGTCATTTTCTCGAGTCTTTCCAGGTAGCTTTTGAAGATTTCCAAGCAGGTTGACTCCAGAACTTCTCTGAGCAAGGTGTGCCTGTGCTCTGCCCTTTTTTGCAATTATCTGTACAATGGCTTCTCTGTGCATGTCTTTCTGTTGCAACAGAAAATTCTGTCCGCTGCGGGATCAGAGGTGGAGTTTGTCGTCCAGGGGGTTGCCGCTTCCCTGAAATACGTAATGGGAGATGTTCGCTTATCGTTCCTTGCTGCAGCAGGTAAGGTCCTGTCTGTGGAAAGGGTTCCTCCTTTGTCCATTGAAATGATTGTTACAGAACTCTTCCTAGTCCTCACCTAACAATCAGCATCAGAATGTGCTCCACAGGATAGGCCTGGAAATGTGGGGATTGTGGGTTTGGATGTGTGGGTTCAACCCTGTGTGGGCTTAGCCAGTGACTTCCAGTTCTCCTCAGCCCCACAAGGCTTGCCCAGTCTTTGTAGAGGACTCTCCCATATGGCAAAGTGTTAAGGTTGTCCATTGGAGATGGTCAAGGACACGGTCCTTCCTGTTCTTGATGCATCTGCAAAGAGTTGGAGTCAGGGCTACCAGCACTAATGAGGGCACATTTCTAAGCCATCAGCAGTAAGGTCATGAGTTCACCTCTGGGCATTTGACTCTTATGTCCCAAGAGTTTTTTTTCCTTGGAGGGGAGGTGGGAGAGAGTGGGAGAGAGACAAAAGGGAGAAGTTGTGAACAGGTGCCATGCTTGTCTGCTTTCTCTGTACAGGACATGGGGTTGATGCCCTGAATTCAGTGAAGAGGATGTCCCCCTTGCTTCTCGCTCCTGGAAACAGCTCCTGACTTCCTCTCTCCTTCCCACCTCTGCAGTCTCCCCATGGAGTGCCCGTGGGAGTGGAAGCACTGCTCCTGCTGGGTGCAAGGGCACCCGTGTGCTGGAGACATCCTGCCCCAGGCCTGCTGTCATTTGGCTAGAGGCTGCTTTTCTCTGCTTGAATAAAGGCGTGCAGTTTGGCATTGCAGCTGGAGGGAAGTGTGAGCATGTCCTTGTGCCAGAGGGTGCCCAGGGATGCTGTTCCCCACTAGCACCATGGTGATGCTGCGGCTGGCAGTCCCTGTGGGGCCAGGCTGTTTGCTGCAGGTGAGGAAGGTACTGTGCAGGAGCTGCCTGCTGGGGAAGTTGAGTGGGAGCCCTGTGTTGGTGCTGCTGGGCACAGTCGTCCTTTGTCCCAGGCAGCCACGGGTGCCAGCAGCTCTGGCTGCATGCAGAACTGTGCTGGGCAGTGTCCTTCCACGTCAGTCCCTTTCTGTGGTGGGTAGCAGTCCCTTCATTGGATGAGTGCTCAACCCATTCTTCCACAAGTGCCGAGGACTTAAATCCTGCTGCTCAGTGGGAAAAAGTGATCTTGTATGGTATGTTGTTGCTGTCTCTGCCCAAGGGGACGTGGACTGTGCTCCAAGAGGAGGGATCAGACTCCACATTTGTGTTTGCCCGTGTATGTGTGAGCTCTGAAAATTCACCCTCAACCTTATTGGTGCTGCATTGGAGGCTTCTACCACCCTTTGAGCAGCCTCCTTTCATCCCCAAGGGCTGGATGAGTTCCTGCGGTTCCAAGGGTCCCGTTCCCAGGGTCCTAGGAAAAGAATGAGGCTGGCATGAGAAGAGATAGCACTGCTGTACAATATAGACAGTGGCTGAGCTGTGTACAGCAATGTTGAGAGATGTTCGAGGACATTGGCTTGCTGCTGCCTCAGCATCAGCTCCCAGGCTGAGCAGTACAGCACTGGGGTGTTCCCATGCCCTTGGGCTGCTTGTCCTCCCCTTTCTTCAGCAGCCAAGGGAAATTTTCCAATGGGAATCTGGGCGATGTTCATGGCACTTGGATGGGAGATGCCAGCATCCCACAGCAGCCTATGGGAGAGGCACCTCAGGATGCCTGGCCAAGAACCCTTTTTCCTGTCCTCCCCCTGTCAGAGAGGACAAGGCATCTCTTTCCTCCTCTGACAGCTCTGAGAAGGATTCCCAGGCCTTTAGCCCTGGGTCTTGTGTCATCCCACCTTGCGAAAGAGGCGTTTGCTGCTGTGGTTTGCTGGACATGTCTCTTGGGACACACACACTGTGTCCTTTGTCTTTGGAAACTGGCACCAAACTGCTGCCATACCGCAAGAAGGAACTTTATCTACTCTTCAAGAAGCTGTCCTAGCAAAACTGTCTTCTGGGTCTTCTGACGGGCATGGCCCCCCTGTCCATCCAGAACCAGCCTAAACCCCTAATCTGCTTCATGGATAATCTACTCACCCACTTAAAGTATGCTGGTGAATACACCTGCACCCCTACATACCCGTCATGGGGCACACACAGCAACTCAGTGAGCACAACCCTGCTCCAGCTGCTGGTGTGGAGCCTTCCCTCGCCTTCCTCACACCGGTTCCCCAGCAGCTGGTTTGGGGGTACACACCGCTCCTGCCCCATGGCGGGGGGCAGCAGGCCCCGCTGGCTTTGCAGAGCTCTGCAGTTTTTGCACTGGAGGCCCTGGAATTTTTGAGGCTCTGGAGTGTGTCCAGAGCAGGTCTATGAGGCTGGTGAAGGGCCTGGAACACAAGTATTATGAGGATTGGCTGAGGGCACTGGGGGTGTTCAGTCTGGAGAAGAGGAGGCTCAGGGGAGACCTTATTGCTCTCTGCAACTACCTAAAAGGAAGGTGTGGGGAGCTGGGGGTTGACCTCTTCCCACAGGTAACTAGTGATAGGACTAGAGGGAATGGCCTCAAGTTATGCCAGGGGAGATTCAGGCTGGAAATGAGGAGACATTTCTTCTCAGAGAGAGCAGTCAGGCACTGGGTTGCCTAGGGAGGTTGTGGAGTCACCATTCCTGGGAGTGTTCAAGGAAAGGTTGGATGTGATGCTTAGGGACATGGTTCAGTGGGTGACATTGGTAGTAAGGGGATGGTTGGACCAGAAGATCCTGAAGGTCTTTGCCAGCCTTAATGATTCTGTGATTCTCTGATTCTACACTCTCCCTGCCCAGAGACCCTTGGATCACACCTTATCAGTAATAAGGTTCAGCCTTTCTGGAACCAGTGCCTGTAGCTCATTAGCCAACCAATTAGTGCGACTGGGAGGGTTGTTTCTGGTGATTACCCCACAGCTTAGAAGTCCTCCATCAGATAACCCTGCTGGAATGAACATTCTCACATTCTCAGTACCAGAGAGACCTATGAATAATAAAAAGTATTCAATGGATGACCACCAAGGTGCTGCTGTGCCCGGAGCCCCCATGCTGTGAGGAGAGGCTGCGAGAGCTGGGGCTGCTCGGCCTGGAGCAGAGGAGGCTCTGGGGGAGCTCCCCCATGGCCGTCAGTACCCGCAGGGAGGTGCGGAGAGGCCAGAGCCGGGCTCTGCTCAGCGGTGCCCAGGGCCAGGCCCAGAGGCCCCGGGCCCAGCCTGGAGCCCAGGCGGCTCCCCCTGCCCCTCAGGCAGCACTGCTGGGCTGGGTGGGTGCCGGAGCCCTGGCACAGGCTGCCCCGAGAGGGAACAGGGGCTGCTCCTTGGAGAGCTCCCTGAGCCCAGGGATGTGGGGCTGGGCACCCTGCTGGGGGGGAGGGAGGGGGGTTGCTTTGGCAGAAAGGAACCTCCAGAGGTTTCTTCCAACCTCAACCACAACTGTAATCAACTGCCTCCCTTTCTTATTATCCCTTGTTGCATTGGAAAAGGCCTTGATGATTACCCACAGAGGAACCGACACTCTCCTTTACACACCCTTACAGTTATTTTGCCTTTATGACTTGACATCTCTCTGGCGTGCAAAGACAAAAAACCCAGAGGCCAACCTCTACTACCAAAACTCCTGACAGGTATACCCTTGGAGTCAGGGGACCAGAAATGCTCTTCCACACACCTTGAGAGACAATTGCTGAATTGAACATGCAGCACAGCTCCCTTCTTCCATGCAAGGACTGCCACTTGTCCCAAGGTGTGGCTGCAGAAGCCATGTCTATACCAGTGGTTTATTTATTCACCTGGAATGGGTTGGGAGCAGATGCAGTTGGACTGGGTTGGTTGGTTTACTGACCTTAACATGTATCCTGGTGTTCCTCTCTACTTGAATAGTCACTACACAGAAACTGTCATGGTTATCCCCTTTGGCATGTCAGGTGCACTGACATCTTGTCACAGATGAAAGTGCTCTTGCAATGCCTGCAGGTGAGAGGGTTTTCAGTATTCTGCATGTTCTTGCCCATCAGATGCGAACTGACTGTTTAATCAGATGGGAGGAGGCAAAGAAGGATTCTTTTCTTCTGGGATCAGACTGCTGCTTTCTGTCTGCACCAACCAATTGCTTTGTACATCCTGAAAAAATTTCAACAAGCCACTACAGCCCGTGTGTCCGCTGTGCACCGGAATGTCACAAGAGGTGTTGCATGAAGATAACGGTGAAGAGTGCTGTTGCAATGTTGATTGCCCCCAGCAGGCACCTCAGCAGCAGGGAGGGATGAGGAGCAACCCCACCATGCCCGTGCCCATGGGTCACTGGCTGATTGGCCAAGGGCAGAGGTGGCAGCAGAAAAAAGCCCAACTCCCATCTGGTATAAAACCAGGGGGTCTGGGGCAAAACTGTACTCCTTGGATGCACATAATTCCTGGTGAACCAAACCCATCATTAGGTAAGTAATTCCAGGGCCTCTTTCAGGAAAGATGCCATTCAGCCTCTCTGTGCAAATCCATCTTCCTGGAACCTTCCAAATTGCAAACTGTTGGAAGAATCTGTGAATATAAACAAGAACTAGAGGAGGCTGGGAAGGAAATTAAGCAGTCATATGAGTACTGGAGCCCAGAGCATGTGGAAGCTGGAGCTGGGGTTTCTAACTGCAGGGGAGACTGGTAAGGAGCTTTGATGCTGAAGGAAACACACAACATCTTCTGTTCTGGGGGAGCAGGGACTTTACGAGGCAAAGTTCAGGTAGAAAAATATATTTTCCATCTTTTCAGTCTTCAGTCAGCTCAAAAGGTTGAATTGTGTTACTGTTTCTGGTCACCAAGAATTTCCTGCCTTCTTGCTCCTCCCTGGGGCTCGGCTGCATGGAGCACTGGCAGTAAATGTGAGGCTGAGGAGTTTTCTTATACCTGAGAAGCCTGGGAATGAACATGAGTTGAGGTTGTGCACTCCCTAACTGAGCCAGGATGACCTTCCTGAGCCTGGGGAAGCAGAGGTGATCGGGCAGGGTGGTTTCACTGGCCAGCTTTGGACTGCCTGAGGTGTATAGCACAAACTAGCCCTTCATATAGTGTGGCATCTCCAGGTGCAAGCATTTCCCTGACTTCCAGAGCGTGGATCTTTTATTGACCTAACTATGGGAATTTCATTGACTATTGACACAAGCATCTCCTGATGTGCAAACCATCTCTGCTTCTTGGATTTGATTAAGAAGAGACAGAAGTGAGAGAATAAATGCTCTAGTGGTACTTCTGACCTGCTGACTGTGCTAGAAAGTGTATCTTGTGTCACGCCTTGATTCTGTATCACAAGAAAATTATTTAATTCTGCTCAAGAGACAAACATGCCCTGTCAAAGTCCTGAGGGACTATAAATATTAAAAGTAATTTTTCTTTCCTTATAATCTGAGTTTCAGTAGATGCTGTTTTGAATAAAAAGACAACAATTAGGCATGAGTCTTCCAGTCTGTGTTTTGAGGAAAACACCAGGAAGAACAGTGAGGAGTCACAGAATCACAGAATGGATTGAAAGGGACCTTAAAGATCAACTAATTCCAAGCCCCCTGCCATGGGCAGGGACACCTTCCACTAGACCAGGTTGCTCAAAGACAGTGAAATACACTCTAGTTTGTCCAACAGGCTGGTACTTCCCCAGATGCTTCAAGAATATCCATTAAGTTGTAATGTTGAGTCTTTATTACCTCCTTTTGTTGGTGATGGCATGCCACGTGTGCCCAGCCTTCTCCATGCCCTTTCTTTGTTGCCTTGTTGTCTCTCCTCTGCAGCTCTGTGAAGACCTGGGACAAGCGGAAAACATGCGGATCCTGTACCTGCTCTTCCCCTTCATCCTCCTCTTGGTGCAGGGTGCTGCAGGTGAGAAGAGGGCAGTTGGGGCGAGGTGTGAACCCACATGAGTGGGGTTCTCCATGTCCTGGAAGTGATTTGCCAGAGATGGGTAATGATTAGGAGGGGTTGGTTCTGATGAATCGCTGGGCTTTGGGGTTTGATGCTTTGTGCACATGGTTGGCTGAGATCCATGGGCAGTATCAGCCCTTCTAGACCCACACACAATTTTTATAGGTATCCCATACTCATTTTCCATAATTTTTGCTCTGTGCAGGATCCTCCTTGGCTCTGGGAAGCAGGCAGAAATGTGAACGAGAAAAGGGCTTCTGTGGATTTCTGAAGTGCCCTTTCCCCTTCGGCATCTCAGGGAAATGTTCAAGATTTTTCTTTTGCTGCAAAAAGTAAGCTTTGGGATTAGAGATGAAGGTGGGCTGCGAGTGTGATAGCAGAAATAGCTGCTGTTGTGTTTAAGCCCCAAGCCTTGCTAATGGGTTTGTGCTATACATACTTCAGGGCAGAAGCCAGGGGAGGTGGAAGGATCTAGGAAAGGAGAAGGTGCCCTGCGAGGAGCAGGAGGAGCCATAGGTCATACAGCATCTTCCTATTTCCCTCAGTTCCATGGGGCTGCCTGAGCTGGGGGCTTTCAGAAATCCTTCCCTGGGCAAGAAATGAACAAAGGCTGTCCTGTAGGTAGCGTGAAGCACAGGACCCACTCCCTGATGTCTCTGCAAATCCTTGTAAACAAGATTGCAAACAAGCCATTTGCAATACAAACTGATTATCTCCACTGGGATTAGTCTTGATACATCATTGTGAATGGTTTTCCAGAAGTGATACGCACTGGGATATTAAACAAAACAAAACAAAACAAAACAAAACAAAACAAAAAAAAAAAGAAGGAAAACAAAAAAGCAGATGACTTCAAAGTTTGTTTTTTTTTTTTTTTTTTTTCTTTTTTTTTTTCTTTTTTTTTTTTTTTTTCCTGCAGCTTATTTGGTTGAACAGCTGGACTTTCAAAGCAGGATGTCCCCCTTGCTTCTCGCTCCTGGAAACAGCTCCTGACTTCCTCTCTCCTTCCCACCTCTGCAGTCTCCCCACAGAGTACCCGTGGGAGTGGAAGCACTGCTCCTGCTGGGTGCAAGGGCACCCGTGTGCTGGAGACATCCTGCCCCAGGCCTGCTGTCATTTGGCCAGAGGCTGCTTTTCCCTGCTTGAATAAAGGCCTGCAGTTTGGCATTGCAGCTGGAGGGAAGTGTGAGCATGTCCTTGTGCCAGAGGGTGGTGCCCAGGGATGCTGTTCCCCACTAGCACCGTGGGGATGCTGCAGCTGGCAGTCCCTGTGGGGCCAGGCTGTTTGCTGTGGGTGAGGAAGGCACTGTGCTGGCACTGCCTGCTGGGGAAGGCGAGTTGGAGCCCAGTGCTGGTGCTGCTGGGCACGGGTGTCCCTTGTCCCAGGCAGCCACAGGCACCAGCAGCATGGAGAGGGCTGTGCCCATCCAACCCCTTCTGGGGTCCTGCAGGTCCCACCACACAGCAGGATGGGACCCCCATCTCCCTCATCAGCTGCCAGCCCCACAGAACCCAGCCTTCTCTCAGTCCCACATCCCTTCTGGAGGGGCCTGATCCCCCAGGCAGCACACAAGGAGTCCTTTGTAGTTCTTGGAGGGAATATCATACAATCATAAAATCTTAGAATGGATTGGGTTGGAAGGAACCTTAAGGATCACCCAGTTCCAACCCCCTGCCATAGTCAGGGATGCCACCCACCAGACCAGGTTGCTCATGGCCTCACCTAACCTGGCCTTGAACACCTCCAGGGATGGGGCATCCACAGCTTCTATGGGCAACTTTTGTCAGTGCCTTATCACCCTCTGCGTGAAGGATTTCCTCCTCACCTCTAATGTGAATCTCCCCTCAAGCAAGGGCCAAGGAAACGGGCTCGAGCTTAAAAGTTCTCCAGTGATGTTTGGGAGGGTCCTGCTTATCACAGCTGCTTCCCATGCAGCAGTGTGATTCAATGCCATGTAGCAGCTCCAAGTGAATCCTGGCTTTGAAAACAGGCAGCTGAAGCTCATGAAGGGGTGGGCTGAGCACACACTATTCCCTGTGTCTCTCCTGAGATGACAAGCCTGAACCTGGGGGCCCCAGGGCTTGGGACTTTCCCTAGGAGGAATTTTCAGTCTTGTCAAGGTGGGAAATAATTGCATTTTTATGTTGTACTTGATGATATGTCTGCTTTCCTGCCATACTCAAAAAGCAGACTTGTGTCAAGGTTAAAGTTGAGGCTTCAAAAATCACCAAGAAGAATTTTCTGCTCAGGTTGAACTCTAGGGAAACTTTGATAGCTGGTGCTTGGCTGTCCACCAACTCCTCTCTTGTGTTGTGAAATAACCATGTTTCTTGTTCTTTATGTTCATGGTGTGTGCTTTGTCCACAGACCTAACCATAGAAAGTTACCCTGTGGAGCAGTGCTGCTTAAGGGAACATTAAGCACTTTGGACAAGGTTACATAGTTCAGGCAGAACTGGGGGGGGGGGGGGGGGGGAGTGAAAGAGGGCAAGCCAAGAAGAAATATGTAAATACCAAATATAATGTGAGCTTTGCGGTACGTACAGCTTGAACATCTACATTTCTAGTGCCGTCTGATATTGCTCTTGGACTCTGTGCTGTTGTAGAAGAGTGAAGATCACTTGCAAGTCCTGTAATTCTAAATGTTGTAAGTAAAGGTTTAAGGATCTTACCTGTGTGGTGTGTTAACAGAGTTGAAGGCTGTTTAGTGTAGGAAGTTGTATCAGAAACAGCAAGCTAGATGTTACATTTTCGCATTGTATTTGAACTAATAATGAATACAGCATAATTATCCTGCTTATCTGCTGGTTAAAAGATAGTAAAAACTGTTTTTGTTTGTTTGTTTGTTTTTTTAAAGCGAATTCCTTTATGTGCTTGTATTTCTCAGCAAAACTTATGAGTTATCCTGTTATGGTGACTACTGAAATCACCCTGATGCTTTCAGACACATTTTTATTTTTTTGTTTTGTTTTTTTTTTTTTTTTTTTTTTTTTTTTCCCTATTAATACAGAGTACTGGGCTTGCTTTCATCCCCAGGGCTGCTATATTTTACTCTTTTCTCTTAAGTGTGTCATGAGCTGGCACCGTGCTCTTGCAGCCCAGCAAGCCCCTGGGCTCCAGCAACAGCAGCGTGGCCAGCAGGGAAAGGGAGGAGTTTCTTCCCCTCTGCTCTGCTCTCTGGAGTTTTTTATTTTATTTTAGTTATGTATATTTTTTCAGGGGGTGGTTATTGCAAGATGAAGAGAAATTTTTGCTTCTTTTCATTCCCCATACTTGCTTCCTAGCATGTGTCACAAGGCCAATAGGGAAAAAGGAGAAAGGAATCCCTGTCCTATTAAAGGGTTGCCCTAGACACCATGCTACCTGAATTTGGCATGACAAGCCCCTGCCTTTGGCTATGATACAGAAATAATGGGGAAAAAAATCAGGATATGAATTTTTGTATCACTACATAAGAAATGATGCTACAGAGGATTAGAAGTTGGATGAGACACCTGAGGTTAAGATTGTTCCCACCTAAGAAGTGTGAAGAAAGTCACAGGACATATAAGTGCTGTGGTTTTGGCACACAAACAAAAGCACCTTCCCACAAAGTGAAGCTGAGTTCTTCCAGCCACTTTATCTCTGTAACTAAGTGTAAGGTCTTAAGTCCATGTCTGTCTAGCCCTTGACAGCTACATGTCCAAGAAAAACCCAATTTAAGGAGCAGCTGGAACTCTGTAAATTGCTAACCTTTGGGGTTTGTGTATCAAATCCCAGGTACAGTCATCACCCTCAGCCCAAGCAACAGACACCCACGTTTCAGCAATGTGAATGCTACGCAATGGCAGTTTATTCAAAAGGAGGGAAGGCAATGCAAAATACCTTAGGATTTACTCTATATCATAAAGCTTTTTGCATTAAAAACGAGAGGTGCTTTAGACTTTGTTGTAACAAGATCCAGTGGTTGTAGCAGGAAGGGGATTCAAAGAAAGTTCATGGAAGAAATTTTCATAGCTCTTGAATGGACAGTCCATGAAGTATTTATACATCCCATGGCCTGCACAAAGAGAAAAAAAAAAATTGCATTCCTTCCCTACTTAATCGCAGTCCATGCATATTTTCCTCCTGGGTATATACATTCCCAAATACCTGATGCCAGGTGCAAGTCAGGCTGGGGCAGCCTTGTGCCCTCACACCTGTGAGTGGGAGCAGTGCTTTCCTATTGCTCCAGGAAAAGCAGAGAATTGCATTGCTATCCCTTGGTATTGGGGTGAGTGCCTTCATTCCCGAGTGAAAATAGAATAGGCTATCTTTTGTATGAGAGTTTCTTTTTATGACATAGTTGCATTTTTCTGCACTCATCTAATAACACTCAGATCTCTGTTCACCCTACAGTAAAACTGAATTCCTATTTGTTCCCCAAACACCATGGCAACCCAATTCTGAAAATATTAAACCCTAATATTTTGCTTCAGCAGAGAAGCTGTAAAGGGGTCAAAGAGAGCTGGGGCAGCACATCTGACATCTCTGACTATACTTTGCCCTTCTTGCTGAGGCACATCATGGAGCACATCTCAGGATAAAGAGCACCACGGAGCTCTGCTAGCAACTTACTTCAAGGCCAGACTGTCTTCATGACATTTTATTTTATTTATTTATTTATTTATTTTCTTATGAACAGTCTGAACATTCAGTGGCACTTTGGGGCTAAGGACACGGGCCATGTATGTTTGTCTGTTATGGCTGAACCTCACTGAACATCAAACTCACAGTTTGCAGCAGGAGCGGAACCCAAAGCAGCTTCCAACTCTGACCAGGTGGATGGGGCATCTTCCAAAGTGGCAAGACCCTTTCCTACAGAGCAACATGTCCCGCTGGGGCAAAGACAATCCTGCAACAACAAGAACAAAGTTACTTCCCTCCAATTCTTCCTTCCAATTCTTCAGGGCAGGGTGAATGCAGTCTCAGTGCCAGCAGGATTTCCCGTTCATTGAGCTGCCTTCACCAGTAACTGTTCTTAAGGACAATTGCCCAGATTTGGCCATGTGGAAAGGCCAGGTAAGAGCAGAGCTCACAAAGCAGATCTACAAATCCTTCCCCATGTCGTTATCCTCCTACGTGTCCATTTTTACATGGACTCTTCTGCATTCCAGTGACAGCATTTTCAGGGAGGAGGTCAGACTCATAAATGTCTATGTGGCATTGCTGAACACTCAAGGGTAGGTCTCCTAAAATCCCAGACCTGTGTCTTGGTCGTGGAGGCAGAATATCCAGAATTAAAGTTGGGAAAGATACAAACATACAGACCTCCTGGCTCCTTGTCGTTTACCTTATGGAACAGAGACATGCCTCAGAGGCTTCACTACTGGTTCCTATCCAAAAATACTTGGCCAGTCTTCAAGTTTGCCCACATATGCACCACTTGGCTGTTCCAAAACCATGGCCAGCACAGGCAGATTATCAAGTGTCTAACTCCAGCACATTTAGCACAAACACTTTAGGAAGGAGCAAGGAGAAATTATTACTGTTTTTGTCAGCAATCATAATTTCTCAAACTTTGAAAGAGTTTTCACAGGACAGGTGGACAGCACAGGCACCAAGCTGAGTATTTGATTAACTCCTGTTTGGTTTCTAGTGATTTTAACTAATAGTGCTTAAAATGTTCCAGGGAGCTTGCTTCAGGTGCACAAAAATCCCTTCATAGAATCCTTTTGTTCCTTTTTCATCTTACCTGGAGAAACCTGGAGCACAAGGAAGAGCAGAGAGAAGAGCAGGTAAAGGATCCTCATGACTGCAGATGTGCTGAGCCACTACAGGGAAGAGGACAAAGAAGGGTGTGTGACTAACAGCCCTCGAACCTACTGTCTTCTGAACTATACAAACATTATGTTAATCAAAATGGCACTTATATTACTTTTTCTTCAAACTTTCAAATATACCCAGTAATATCTATGTGGCCTCATGTCAAGGAAAAGGAAAGATGTATGGGGCAACATGCTTTCAGGATATGTGATTATTAAATTATTTTAATTCAGATTTCCTCTCACATTTTGCAAATAGTCCTTAGCCAAAAGGCAAATTACCTTAGGTTTTGTTAAACGTTTTATCTAATAAATAAACAGCACTAAGCAAGAAGATGTGATCCTACAGACAAACTTACAAACTACAGGAAGAAAAGTTCATTTTGCAACTTTAAAACTTATCAAGAAATAGCAGCTAAAAGCTACTTGCTCATAATCATCAATTTTATTCTAGAATGACTGAAATTCTAAAAAACAAACATGCAGTGACTTCATTAAAACAGTCAATGATTAATGCAACTAATATTTGTAAAATGAGATAAGTTAGCCTAGAAGGGGCTTCTGGATAGAAAGGAGGTATTTAATCATATATCTTGACATTCTAATCCATCACAAATTATTTTCTCTTAAGCAATGCAGGGAAACGAGGTTGTGATGGAATACTGTATTTCTGCAAATAGAATGGCAGAGAGTAGCCTAAAGGGGATTTGCAATTAGTATCAGAAGTCTGGTCCAAATTCGACATATTTGAAAATATCAGGAGAAATAAATAAACAAAGTTAACTTAATTCTGAAAATGAAATAAAGTTCTTAACATAGATACTGAATATATTCTGGTTTCTGCCTAGGAGGCCAGCAACTTCTGTGGCCCACAGACCTCTTTAAAGCAATCTGACACAGACCCATTTTTTCCTAGGAGTTAATAAGCAGAGTATCTTTATCAAAGCCTACTAGGTATTAGCTCATATTTGAACTACTTACTCAACCTGTGTAACTTCTGGGAAACTTAGATTAACATTTTTAGTAACTTAAAAATTTAGGTTAATAATGCAGAAGTTTGTTTGTTTGTAAAAACAACCAACAACAACAAAGCAAAAAATACATAACAACAGAAGATATTAGAAGAAAGACTGAAAAGAACCAAGAATTTACCAAGTACTAGATGAGCTCAAAGGCCAAACAAACTCTTCTTGGTCCCTTCCTTCCACGGGGCTTTAGTTGTAGGATGAAAGCCTCTTTTATAACATCTTTGCTATAGGTAGTGACGATTGCTTTCTCTTTCCACCAAGTATACATCGAGCCAATCAAAATGGGACTCATCTTTTTGGTGACTTCTAATCCAACCAGAATCAAGTTGCTTCTCACTTCCCAGTCAAAAAGCAGGGTTTGCCTCGGAGCCTACTGAAGATTTGCTCCTGGAAAATCCCAGGTTCTTCATGCAATACCTGTTGTGACACTCGGTTTGTGTAAGATCCGTTAAACCACAGTGGTATGTGTCAAACATCTTGGGACATGTGTCAAACCATTCCTGGATGGGAGCAACAGAAGGCATTGCAATACAGAGCATGTGTGCTCTCCCTGTTAGTTTATTTTCTGTTCCATAAATACAGAATATAAGAACATAGAGCTTTTGGGAATATGCTAGCTACAATCACATGCAATAACCAAAATACATCTTGGATTTTTATAGTGCCTTATGGTGTTTATTCTTTTGTTTCCACATCTTCATTTATATATGTATGTATTTTCCAGTTTCTAACATCCATCTTGCCTTTTTGTTTACAGGTGAACACTGACATTCCTAGAGAAGCACCCGCAGTGAAGTTTTCAATTGCATTAGCATAGTTTTGAAGTAATATCCTGATGGTCTTCTGTGACTTCATGCTGGTTCAGGTTGCACAGGGGTTTTCACGCAGGCAAACTATACTCCCTAGGAGGAAAGTGAACAAGATATTTTACTTTGAAGGTGCTCCAAGGGTGCTCTGAAGGCACTGCAGTGCCTAGTGTGGGCTACACCACCACCAGGTCCTGTAGTGTGCATCCAATATTTCTTTCTCTTTTAAACCTGGAGAATTTATACTAGGGGATTGGCAATATGCAAAGAGGCTGAGGGACCCATCTTTGTTCAGCCTGGAGAAAAAGATAGTTAAAGGGGAATCTAATTTTGTTCATAACAACCTAATGATAGCTATGGAGAAGATGGAGGCACACTCTTATCTGAGGTTCACAATGATGAGAGGTAAAAGACACAAATATTTTGCTGGGGAAGTTCCTATTAGATATAAAGCTAAAACCCTCTCAAAATGAGGGTTGTCAAACACTTGAACGGGGTCCCAGCAAATTTACAGTATCTTGATACCTGTGGATATTTAAACTCAATTAGACAAGGCCATAAGCAATCCCGTCTATCTTTGAAATTGGCTCTATTCTGAAGGTGCAGCTGGGCCTCCAAGCACCCATTCAAACTTACTTTCTTTTATAGTTCTATTCAAAAGCAAAATTGAATCCAAACTCAATCTATAAATACATACAACAAAGATTTGAGGATCATCTGCACAGTCTCTAAGGTCTGTGGATTGTTTCCTATTTACTGATCTTCCATTGCACTGTCACTTGTTGAGTTTAGTGTACCCAGCAGCTATCCAAAGACACCAATAATAAATATTTTTTCATATCATATTTCAATTTACACCTCCCTTCAGTCAACAAAACATTGTTTATGTAACATTTTAGTATGACACCCGAATTACCCTGATATGAATGACGTAGCTTTTTATTTTCTACATATTTTTAAAAATGAAATTTTTTTTTTTTTTTTTTTTTTTTTTTTTTTTTTTCCAGTATAAAAAATTGATAGTTCAATTCCTGGTGTGTCTATGAACTTCTGACCATAAAGCAAGAAAATGGAAGGAAAGAAAATGGCATAACATGTAGTTGCTTCACAACTTGCCAGGAGTTTGTGGTTAGCTTGCCTACCAACTGTAATTGTTACTCAACTTGGGGCAGTTAGGAGCAAAATGAAGGGGTAATTCCAAATTTTGCTCCTAATAGTTCTCTGGTGAAAAAAAAAAAAAAAAAAAAAAAAAAAAAAAAGAAAATAAAAAGTAGAAAATATTAAGAAGGTCTTTTATAGCATCAATTTTAATTAAATTAGTTAATGAAATTATTAATAAGTTATTTAATAAAAATATCATTATTAAAATTATTAAAACATTTAATAAATCTAATTTCAAATGCTACTACACCAATACCTGACTGCTGTTCCACCCCTCACCTCCAGAGGACAGTTTATGCATTGGAATGAAGGCTCCAGGCATCTCGAAGTCATTGTATTCAGGCACAGCCAGAGCAGTGTTCCTCAGTTGTGTGGTGGTGGCATCCCTTAACCTCCTTCATGTGTGTTGTACTGAATTCTTGCCATAAGGCATAGGAGGTGAACACATTTTGATGCAACTGTGGAGTGTACCCTAAAGAAATTCAGATTCCTCTAGATTAGCTGCGAAAGCTGTTACCAGCTGTTGTACTACCAAAGGAGATCCACCCAGTGGAGGATAGCCAGTGTTTAGGTGCTGTTCTATATTTATAAGTGCATCTGTAATGGATGTACTTCATTATAGCTAACAGATAAAGCTTCAAGATAAGTTTAGATCATCTCAGTTAGTAACAAATATATATACGTGGTCATACATTTTGATCAGTGCATTAAAACTAAAGAAGATTATAAATTTAATGATCATGTAGTTATATTGATTAACCAGGGAGAAATCATAATATGAGGTTAAAATCTCCATGGAAAGATCCCACTCCATCTTCTCTTTGATTTCACAGCTAAAGGTATCCAGCTAGGAGCAGAGTACAGCCCTTTGGTGCTACTGTACCAGCAGTAAGGACCACACAGTGGGAATGTGTTTTCTGGTCTCCTCTTCCCCTCTTTGTACCTCTTTGCTAATTTGTGTCCTGTCAGGGCTCCGATGTCTTCCAAAATGTTGGTGGATTTCACTTGCATGAGATCCTCTCAGGAGCAAAATGTCTCAAATGCTCCCAAGGCCCACTGAAGGAAGTAGCTGGAATTACCTTGGCATTTTCTACACTGCTAGGCAATGATGACAGAGAAAAAGAGATAGAAAGCATGAAACCTGTCTCTGACATCTCAGTCCAAAATAGTAAAATGCCTTGAAAAAGTGGATTTGAAACTACTGGAATGTGTACTTGTACAATAGCACCTAGCACAGAGAGAAACTAGATTTAATTTCTGAACATGGTCACTGCAGGAGTATTCCAGGGACGTGGCCACTGGGGGGGGCAGAGGATAAAATGACCTCCCTTTTCCCTCATGTTGCAGGACACAAGTGTTAGATCATTGAATCATAGAATCATTTAGGTTGGAAAAGACCCTAAAGATCTCCAAATCCAACCATCAGCTAACACTGCCAGGTCCACCACTAAAGCATGTTCCTAAGTGCTACATCCCCACATCTCCTAAATACCTCCAGGGATGGGGATACCACCACCTCCCTGGGCAGCCTGCTGCAATGCCTAAACTGCCTTTCTGTGAAGAAATTCTTCCTGATATCTAATCCTAACCTCCCCTGGCAGTAATCGAGGCTGATTTCCTCATGCCCTTGTCACCCACCTTGCTACAGCCTCCTTTTGGTTAGTTGTCGAGAGTGATGAGGTTTCCCCTCAGCCTCTTTTTCTCCAGACCCTACAAGCCACCAGCCCACCTGTGTGTTACTGCTTATGGTGAGAGTATTCCTAGGAAAAATCCCTTCTTTCCCCACCAAACACAGCCAAGGTTCAACCATATGAATGCCATCAGAAGTAATTTTATTAAAGGGAGGAAATAAATGGTTTCCATGATGAGGCCTGGTCCAAATTTATGTTTTCGCAGATGCTGTTGTTTGCTTCAGTGCAAAGGAAACTTGTGAGAGCAAGATCTGGTGCCACCAGGAGTGATGGAGTCAGGGTGATTGAGAGGCCACTAGGTAGATGCAGAAAGGATTTCCAAGGAGAATCCAGGGAGTCATCAGTGCCTCCACCCCCTGCGTGGTGAAAAAGAGACAGTCTCAGCTTACACACCAGGAGGTTTTCTGCAGTGATGTTATTTTTTGGGGGGAGGGGATCTATCTGCTTTATTTCATGGCACCACAAGATATGCTGCCATGGAACGTGAATGCCCCCGAGGACCCTCCATGCCAGCAAAGCTGGTGTTGGAGAAGTGAGAGAAGGTGGTGTCAGCAGCTGTGCCTCTCAGATGTCACGCAGGAGAAAATAACCAAGAGGATCTCAGTCACTGCTGAGGTGATGTCTCGCACTTTCACATACCTCACACAGCAGGAATCTCCATTACGACACGTCCCAACCCAGTAATATGGCCGCCGACATATCCCCGGAGAGCAGATTCCATTTTGTTGTACACAAGGGTCGGGTGGCCTAGGGAAGAAGTGTTGACCTGCATGGCAAAAAAAAAGAATAGTTGTTTACCTGCAAGTGAGCAGAAGTGGATGCACTTTCCTCTCTAATTCCTCTTCACATCTCAGAATCACAGAATCACAGCACGGTTGGGGCTGGGGGCACCCCTGGGTGACCCTGTGCCCCCCAGCCCCAGCAGGGTGCACAGCCTCACGTCCTGGCAGCCCTAAGAGCTCTTCAAGGAGGCCCCCCAGGTCTGTTTCTGCAGAGACACTTTGAGCTGGGTGCCCTCAGCCTGTCCTGGTGTTGGGACTGTTCCACCTCAAGGGGCAGGACTTTGGGCTTCTCCTTGGTGAACCTCATGGCACTCCTGTCAGCCCACCTCTCCAGCCTGCCAAGGTCACAACTTACCTGCCACCCCTTGGAGCACCATGAAGAGGACAGCCAGGAGCTGGTAAAGGATCCTCATGGCCACTGCTGAGCTGTGAAATCCTTATCTGTGAGGAACAGAGACCACAAGACCAAAATTCACCGCATGGCCTGCTCCCTCCTGACTGAGGGAGTGCTTAAAACATGCCCTGAATGACAAAACCCAGAGGCTTATAAAATACAGTGAACTTGAATGAAGAATGGAGTGGAAACTGCATCTTTGGAGACATTTAAAACCTCCCTAAATGCACCTCTAACCCAACCTAACCACATCTTCTTCGAGCAGGGATTCAGACAAGAAGTTCCCCCTGTCCCTTTCAACTTAAATTATCCTGGTATTCTATCTGTGTTTGTTAGGGGTATTGGTGTTCTTGCATTGAAAAATGATATTCCAGATCTGTATGACACAAGACAGATTAATCTGAAACTAACACATAACCATGAATTATTCACCTTCAACCCTACTGTAGTTCACAAAGTGTTCAGAGACTGAATCTACCATCATCCTTCTGATGCATAAATCAGAAAAAAACAAACAAACAAAAAACAAAAAACAAACAAACAAAAACTTATTTATCTCTTGAACATCATTTAAGTATTAACTCAGCCAAAATGGGACAGAAATTTGGGCAAGTTACGTAGTTTAAAAAGCAATCCCTGATGCCTACAGTGAAGGTTTCTGGGTCTCTCTCCATTCCCTTTGGAAGTCAGCAAACAGCTTCCTCCTGCAATCCCCACACATACATCGGCCACGCTCACTGCAGTAATGAGGTAGGAGGGGTTAATGAGAGCTGCATACTCCTTGGATTGAAGAGGAATGAAAGCAAAAGAAGTGGAAAAAGGGAAAGACGTGAGGGTGCCTGTCCAGGACAGGGCACAGGAGGAGGTACCAGCAGAGGAAGTGCAGGATTACTCACCACTGCCTTCTGTCTCTCTTCTCCAGAAGATGCCCCAAACCCGAACATGCCCATTTATATAAAATATGGGGTTGCTGGCAGAGCAGTCATGGGCCAATGAACGAAGCCTTTCCCAGCTAGTTTTGTTCTGCACTTTGGTGTCTTCCAATGAGACAGGCGGCTCCACTTTGGAACTGCTTTGACCACAAATCCCCCTATCTTGGTGCAATCCATCTTAGAGCATTTCACTTTTTGTAAGAGACGTTAGGCCACAGGGTTATGTGAAATACCTGGGAACACTCAATGACAGCTGCCTCGGTCCTGCACAGTCTTTGTTCTGCCTTCAGCGTGCAGCTCAGTTGTCTAGCATGCAACAGCAGCATGGCCATCATGTGGCTCCATAACATCTTGTCCTTTACTTCTGTCCTGCTTTTCTTTTGTCCATGTCAATAAAAGAATGAGCACTGCTTTATTTTCAGCTTCTTAATTGAATAGTTAATAGTTTACTGCATAGTAGTATATGAAATTTTAACTTAAATGCATACAGTCTTTCATACACAGTTTTAATGGATCACATTTCTATTTCTACTGCTGCTTCTTAGAGTTACTCTTGATTTTTTTTTCTGCTGTTTCAGTGTCCTTCCTGATACAAACTTTCACTTAATCTTTCTCAGGCTGCCCAGGCTCTGGCAGGATAACCAGCATACCTGCCAGCCTCATATTTATTTCTCAGGTTATTTGGTCCTTGTGTCTTTGGGACCTCCACACCCTCCCGTGTTACCCCATCTCCTCTGGATGCGCCTTTGCTTATCCTACTTTCTACTATAGAAGTTTCAACCCCCCCCAAAATTGTCAAACAAATCATTGTACATGAGCCAGCAAATTAAAAAAGTCAAGCCATGCTTGATAACCTTCAGACTTGATAACCCATGCCTTGAGAAGTTTGTTTCTGTAGTTCAGGGATGGTGGGAAGACCCAGATGCACACAGCAGCTGCCACCTTGGATGTCGAACTGTGCAGTGCTGTGTCCCACCAGGCAGGAGGTCTGGCCCTTGCCAGCTATAAAGCTATCAGTTTTAGAGTTGCTTGAGTTGACTGAATGGAAAGGTAGCTCAGATGCCCACCTTCAGGTTATCTAAATCTATGTTTTAGCCTCATCTTCATGGGGTAAGTCTTCATGAATCCTGGCTTTGTAATAAAGCCTGAAGCACAGACAAATATTACTGCTGCTCATGCAGTGCTGTGGCAGAAAACACCAGGCAGCAGAAGTGATTTCCAGGCAGCTTTTGGCCAAGTCAGGTCTGGGCAGGTTTCCATGGTGCCAGCCAAGGCCACCGAACTGGCAGCAGGACATTTCCCCAGCTGGATTTCATGATATTCTTGCTAATTGTGGACGTGCCGTAAGGACAAGCATTGGGCAATCGTACCAAAGGTCTGTTATCCCTTCCTGTCATTTGCACAGAGCACACTGGGTGAAGAGGATGGCAAAGAGAAGGTAGTAAGTAGGATCTTTATGGCCTGAAGTTGTCTGAGGACTCCCCAGCGTCAGAGGTAAGCCACAGCAGGATAGAAATGATAAATAGACACATGGGGACTAATTCAGTGGCCTTCACCCCAATGTCCTGCGCAATCTGCAGTGCTCTGGGTGAGATGGGGCTGGCAGACAAGGTTCAGGAGAGAGGAGAGCCAGCCTTGCTGGAGCAGCCTGGCTGGCCAGGAGGGACACAAGGACATCTCGGGTGGCACTTGCCTAAGTGTGAGCAAATGAATTGATCCCTGAATATTCACAGAGCACAAGAGTCTGTGGCATTCCGGGTGATAAAAAAAAATAAAAAAATAATAAAAAATAAAAAATCTGCTTTAAGCCAGCTGGGATTTAGAAGAATATTATATATATATAATATATATGTATACATATATATATGTATATATATATATAATTTATATCTAAAACTTTGTTAGTATGACCACGTGGAAGGACTCTTTTTCTAAATACTAGCTGGCTTAAAACGCATAAATACATATACACATATATATACATATTAGTGTGAATGTCCTAGGAGGATGGTAGAGAAATGAGAGGGTAAGAAATACCGTCATTATAAGAATATGTATAATTTTAAACAAGGAATTACTTAGTATCCTGGCTGTTACTGACTAAATAATAGATTCGGATATCTGATTTTTTTTTTCTATTCGTATGTTATTTAGCTAAGATAAAATATAAAGCAGGTTAGAAAAATCAGTCTTTACTTGTTATAATACTTATATATTATGAAATAAATATACACAGACTTTATACATATATAATATATAATAACGATGCTGTGATTCTATGGTTCTATGATTTTACGGTTCTCTGACATATATATGCCTGCATGTGGTCATTAAAATAAGAACACAATTTAAGTGCTACAATATCCCTTGAAGCAACATGAAGAGAGAAAAGTAAATCAGAAATACTGCTGTCAAGGTATATCTGGTATACAATCTTAATGCATGGATTATGTGTATTTAATTACTAAGGTACAGGTTTGGTTTCATTAGCAAGATACAGGTTAAATACAGATACCTTTCATGATTTTGAATAGCCAAACTGATATTTAAAGTCAATAACAATATACAATAAGTAGTTAAAATAGCAGGTAATTACCATATTTCAGAAATTTAAAGTAAGCCTGCCAACAAATATAACAACAGATACAGGTTGCCCAGGGAGGTTTTGGAGCATCCCTCTTTGGAGATCTTCAAAAACCACCTGGATGTGGCTCATCCTGGACGTGGCCTCCAACCTCAGCCATTCCACGATTCTGTGTGCTTCTGTGAATTCATGAGCTGAAGGTTTTCTACCAGTATTGGCAACATAGGGGAACACTTTGGCCTAAACATATTTGGCTTGTTGGCTGCTGGGAAGTGATGTTTCATCTGCTGGGAAATGCCGTGAGAAGCCCAAGTCATTGGCTGGCCAGTCTGTGGCAGCTTTGTCATCAGCAGGAATATATAAACCCTGTTGTTTGGGGGCAAGGCATCACCCTGTGAAGCTGAGCACCTCGCTAAGAAGAAGCAGGTAGGACAGACTGGCTGGCATGCCCCCCTCTCCGTATGTTACCAACTGATGCCTGAAGTCCTCTAGGATGAGGAGAAAACAATTGATAAGGAGAAAAACACGTATCTTTTTGAAAATACCCTTTGCTTCTCTAAAATGAAAATTGTCGTTCCAAGGTGTCTGCTTCTGCAGCTTAATTAAAAGCTTATGAACAATGAAAAGTAGAATACTTGATATTTGATTGATGCATTTGAATTATTATTGTAGTCAATAATGGTGATTCTGTACGATTATAGTGGTTTGTATCATTTGCAAAATATGGAAAAGCATGAAAAAAGGACTGATGCTGGGGAGATGCTTTGAGGCTTTCAGTTGGTGTATGTTATAGAGGTGTTATAGAAAGAAGGAATAGATGGCTCCTTTGCTTTTTCTGTAAAGATATTTTCAAGGACTTGCTACTGCTTTGTAAGCTACAAAAATTATTATTATTTCTATAGTTAAAGTTTCTGAGTGCTCATTATCCAGAAAAATCAGAATGGTTTAAGTCATTATCTACACATCCCTGGATCAAAATACATGATAATTAAATAAAATGGACACTTTTGCCATTAATCATCTTACCACAAACATGCAACACCACACCACAATGGAAGTATTGATGCTTTTGTTTATGTAGCAATGTTATGAATAAGTTATAAAAGACACCTAGAAAAACTTGCTTAAATTAAAAGAATGGGATAAGATGTGGAGGATATTTATTTTAGGTTATAACATTCAGGGTTTATGAAATTCAAATGTAGGTGGAACGTTGGCTGTCTTTGCATGCAATGGAGAGAAAGTCACTATACTCATTTTATTCTTTTAAATTTTATATGCATAAAATACATTTCCTTCATCTTATGAACTGAGCATTAAAAACATATATTTATTCAGAAGTGGTATTTCCATAGATTGATTCTAGACTGTTTACTCGACTGCATAAATGACAACTGTTATTTACAAATTGCAGCTTATATGTCATACATGATATTTAGGTCAATTAATGGCCAATACAGAATTTCACAGATTTCACAGAATTTCTAGGTTGGAAGAGACCTCAAGATCATTGAGTCCAACCTCTGACCTAACACTAACAGTCCCCACTAAACCATATCCCTAAGCTCTACATCTAAACGTCTTTT
Organism: Nettapus auritus; assembly: GCA_011076525.1. NCBI lineage: Eukaryota > Metazoa > Chordata > Aves > Anseriformes > Anatidae > Nettapus > Nettapus auritus. Next base: position 115,439,494 of record CM021767.1, read on the forward strand.
AAAGACCTCCAGGGATGGTGACTCCACCACTTCCCTGGGCAGCGCGTTCCAAGATTACATTTGATAAAATATGTCCTTTTCTTGTGCTGTTTCCTAGTAGCTGTTTTACCTTGTGCCACTGCATTTGGACATGAAGATCATTTACCTTTTCTTTGCTGTGCTCCTCCTAGTGCTCCAAAGCTCTTTAGGTAAGAGATCCATAAAGTCAGAGAAAACCCTGAGGGGATCTTTTGAGTACAGAAAAGGTAAAACAGAAATAGAAGTAAAATGGGTTTACATCTCGGGCTACTTCTGTAATAGTCAAACACACCATGTGTGATTATTGACCGTCCTTTGGAAATGAAGAGAATTTAATGGTGTGGATGTGGCCAGACGACTGGCAGACTGGGATATTTCTGTCATTCTACAGCCCTGACTCGTACTTAGTCTTCTTTGGGAAGGAAAATCAAGACTCAGCTTCTTTGCACAGGTTTCATGCGAGCACCTAACAACGCCGTGCAATGCAAGCAGGCTGGGGGTACCTGTTCCACAGACCACTGCCCCCCACCCAATACAAAAGCCTTTGGACGGTGCCAGGAAGGGATCCCTTGCTGTAGGACTGTGGTGAGTTGGGGATTTGATGAGGACTGGGTGTTCTGTGGTGGAATGGGTTCATTACTCACTTTAACACATCCAGTCTGCCCTTGGGATGTGAAACTCCTCCAGTGCAAGCTCCCAAGGGAGAAGGGACTCTGCACACTTGGGGGATTTCCTAAGGATTGCCTCACTTGCTCCCTGTATACCACACAGGGTCAATAACGATGCAGATCAAGTGCCTTATAGGAAAGACAGTTCTCAGTCAAAACTCTTTGGCAGAGATAAGTAATTAGCTAGAAATTAAGTCTTTTTTCTGCAGTTCCCATTACCTGGTCCAGATGCCTCATGACAAGTAATATGGCTTTGGAGGACACATCTCTCAATAGGATATGCACATCATCTGAGAGCCTGGGATGTTTGGATCAGGTTCATAGGAAACCTGCATGTTTTATATTGTGAAGTCTACCAGGACTCACTCATGTTCAGAAGAAAAATCCGGAAGTCATGCTGTCTATAATTGTCCCCTTGTTAGGGAAAAAAAAAAATCAATCTAAAAAAAATGCAAATGTACACTCTGCTTCTACTGTTTTTAATACTTATTTTTTCTGATTATTTTTGCTGCATGGTGTTGTAGCTAGTCCTGGTTTTGGACACTTTCATTTAAACTTTGTTCAATAGTAACGGCAGAGGTACTAAAAACAAAGAGAGAGCAGCAGATTTATATAGAGAAATTCCATATGTCTATACCAGAGACTTCAAGATACAAAGGAAGCTTCAGGTACAGAAGCTTCCTTGCATTTAATTATTAACTAAAGTAGAAAGGTTTTCTATTACATGACTACAAACATGATTACAATTTAGCAGCAGAAAAACTGTAGAGACCCTGCTAAGTATTCCTAAATTATCCAGGAATATTTTTGCTCTCAGTGCTTGGTGCTCTGTCAATTCCTTCTGTGTTTTCTTATTCAAATCCTTTCCTGGTTATAACAAAATCTGAAAGTTTCTTTTCTCTTTTGCAGTATGACTAGTGTTTGCCAGTATCTTAGACCAGCTAAGCAGATCTTCTGGCAATGAGAGATATCATCCCTTTAGAAAATCTGGAATTTCGGGCTGAAAATGTGGTTTTAACATACACACATAAGCACACATAAACCCCCAAACACAAACAACAGAAGAATGACAACAAACACCTCAGCAAACAAACTGAATGGCCTGAAGAGACTGTGAAAGAGATCCTTTGGCCACCCAGAAAAGACTAAGCTTTTTCTTTTTTTCTAAAATAAAATATTTTCCTAACAAAACTGCACTGGATCCCAGAGCGCATATTATCAACATGCAGAAGTCTGTCCCCATGAGAGGATGCAGAATACGCTCTTGCCTTGGCCTCCAGAACAGATGCTTGTGTTTTTCTTTTCTATTTAAATGTAGTAATAATGGGATCGGCACTGAAAGATAAAGTCTCCAGAACAGGCTGAATGCACAGCTGAGGTTTTCAAATTTCATAGTCTACATACCTCTACAAATTTTAATAAACTTGCTCCAGAAGACTTGTGTCTGAGCCTTATACCTGCAAAGAATTGTCTTGGTTTGTGTTTTTGCTGTAAGACCTAGATCCCATCTCAGATGGGGTTAGTGTAACATGGGGTAAAGTTCTCCAGGAAACCAAATCCCTATACAGAGAGGAGCATGGCCTCATCCTCTTTCTTATCAGATTAACTAGCAACAGTCAGAGGTAACTTCCCCAAACACACTGTGATTAGTCTAGTAAAATACCGGAACAAAAGGTCCGTGTTCAGGGCACGTGGCAATCCAAAACCAGCTCATAGCAGCTGATGGGATGGAAAGCACGGATACCTTTAGCCATCCCTCATCTCAAATCCTTTTGCCCTGTGTTCTGGGATGAGCGGTTTGGCAGGGGGAAGCAAGGTACACTTCTATACCTCATAACAGCAGGGGCTGAGATTCCAGGATGATGGACATACATACAGAGAGCACAGCACTGTGGTAAACAGTTTGGTTCTTTAGGATCCCACTGATGTGATGCTGGTCTAGACCAAATAAAGGTAACAGGAGCAGAATCACATAGATGTGGCGAGGAAGTTTCAAGACCTAAAAAAGTTGGCCTTCTGCCATGTTAGGGTTTCTCTGCATTGCTGTTCCCAGCTCTTCTTGCTGGGTTGGCAGGTGATGGGGGACTGGAGAACTTCTGAACCCCACCCTGGTTTATGATTTACCCACATACATGTTGCCACACACAGATTGCTGCAAGCCAGACACTCCGCAGGATGATTTAACAGGACTCAATGACACATGCACTTAAATTAACTTAATTTAGTTAAATAAGCTTCATTTACAAGTTGATTTTTTATAGACAATACTAACAACAAAAACCACCCTGACATACACGAGCAAATGTCAGCAATGTGGTTTCACAGTGACTTGCTTTTATTAGAATTGAAGCTGCAAATCTCTATCAGGGCTACAAGAACTCCTCCTCTGATCTTCTAGTGCTCCCAGGAGTCTTCACCCCATGGGAAAGGCTCCTCAGGGATCCATTGATATCAGAAGACTGGAGATGTCTCAGGTTCCCAGAGCTCTTGTCTGCCTGGTCAGTGAGGTGTCAGTTTTAGGAACTGGGTGTCCTGCAAAGAGAAATGAGGTGCTCAGATATTCTGCCTGTCTCTGTCCAAACAAGTAAATGATGCTTTCCCATCTGAGGCTGGTGTAGAAATCTGGTAACACATGGGGTTAGACAACAGGAGATCCTTGGGATCTGGACCTCTGATATGGGCTCACAGAATCACAGTGTGGCTGAGGCTGGCACCCAGCAGGGTGCCCAGCCCCATGTCCCTGGGTTCAAGGAGCTCTCCAAGGAGCAGCCCCTGTTCCCTCTCAGGGCAGCCTGTGCCAGGGCTCCGGCACCCACCCAGCCCAGCAGTGCTGCCTGAGGGGCAGGGGGAGCCGCCTGGGCTCCAGGCTGGGCCCGGGGCTTCTGGGCCTGGCCCTGGGCACCGCTGAGCAGAGCCTGGCTCCAGCCTCTCCGCACCTCCCTACGGGTCCTGACGGCCATGGGGGAGCTCCCCTGAAGCCTCCTCTGCTCCAGGCCGAGCAGCCCCAGCTCTCGCAGCCTCTCCTCACAGCACGGGGGCTCCGAGCCCGGCAGCACCCCGGGGGCCCCAGGCTGGGCTCTCCCCTCTGGGTCCAGGTCTCTCCGTACTGGGGGGCCAGGACTGGTCCCAGTACTCCACATGCAGCTTATCTGGTGCTGAGTAGAAGGACCATAAGACAAACCAAATAAAATGTAGGATGTGGATGTTACCAATCAGCACACACTACAGTTCTCTGGCTGCAGCTGCTCATGACCCAGAATGCCTAATGGGCATATGGTTTAAGAATAAAACTAATTTAGGAATAAAGCAAGCATGGTTGATCTTCTCCCTTTCTTCCATGCCCTCAGAAAGGTGGCAAGGCCTCTCACTGCTGTTGTATCCTTCAACAAGATGTTTCACAGAAAGCCAATTCAATAAAGTATAAAGGTAAATAAATTAAAAATAAAAGTAAATACACAAAACAGCAACTATAGCAACAACAGATTTATAATATCCAAAAGACTGTGGATCTGTTACAGCCCCTTTGATATTAAATGCCACCAACTGCAAAGTTGGACCATGACATATTACAGCATTGCTCCATATGGCACAGCTCCTATAGATGCAGAAGCTTTCTTATGGGTGCTGATGAAAAAATGTTGTACTTCTACAGGGTGGAAGATCTCCTACGGTCTAATTTGGTCTAATATCTAGGACTTTGACCCAATAAAGAAAAAAACTCAGGGAGAAAACAGCCCTCTTGCTGCAAAGACAGCCAGCTCCGGCAGACTCCAGCTCCTTCCCTGCTCATCACCAAATTCTCCTTGTGTCTTTTTCAGACAAAGCAGACTGACATTTTTCTTTCCTGCTTCTCTAGCTACCTACAGGTAATGTGACATTCACTTTGGTTTATGTTTTATATCATCTCTGTCTGAAACCTGAAGCCATTTGGTTCACCAATAGTATAGAATGCCCCTTAGGCTTCAAAGATGAAGGAAGCAGGACAGGACACTTATTTGAAACTAAATTTCCTAGGGGTTCAGGGGCTAATCCAACATCAACTCCATGGAGTTGTGTGCTACCTGAGCAGCAAATATTCTGCTTGATTCCACAAGGCTCTCTTTTTCTGTTATCAGCCCCAACCCCAGCAATTAGAGTGGTTTTTTTTTTTGTTTGTTTGTTTTGTTTTGTTTTGACGTAAGAAGCAGGAGAAGGTGTCCTGCATGCCAAAGAGGATGAAAAGCCCTGTAAATCTATTTGCACTTGCATCAACATTGCACTGGAGGAATTCATCTTACCATTTGCAGCACTTCAGCTTCCCACCACGGCAGGTCCCAATGTCAACCAGAGAACCAGAGCATGCAATAAAAGAGCAGGAGCCACGGTTTTGCCGGCAGGCTATGGTGTCAGCATCTTCTTGGCTGTAAGCTGGAAAAAAAAAAAAAAAAATCAAGGGAAAATTCATTTTCATTTGTCATGGCAGAGGATAAGGAGAGTTGCAGCATCAAATTAACCAGGTATGGTATGTGATATCATGACATAGAGCATGGCATGCGGATTTGTGATTGGGGTAACTGAGGTCTTTACATCCATATGGAATGCAAACTAGCTAGAACAGTGGGCTGTAATGTCTGGAGAGACAGTCCACCCGATTAGCAATGACAACTTCTAGCTTCCTTAGCATTTCTCCTGGAGACATGTGTTTGTCATTCCAGTTTCACACAGTAATACTACAGTATGTGAAAAAGCCTTAGGAAACAGAAAAAAAAATACGTTGAAATGAATCTCATATTACCCTAACAATGTGATGTTATTCAAATTAAAATGTCTTAACTTGGCTTTTTCAGGCTTTTTCAGCAAATGCAAAGCATATTTATGATTCATTATCATTATCTGCTGCTTTCAATAGCTTTCTGCATGCTTACAGGACATCTGTGCACTGTGTTGCCAAGGAAGATATGGTAAGGCTAAAACAGTTGGCAAAAAAGTCATAAAAGGTAAATCTTAATCACAGCCAAACCAGTGGGACTAGAATTCCCAACTAGATTTTTTTGATACAGCTCTGTATAGACTATAAACTAAAGCCAGTGACTATTGTCACTAGTGTTGTGTATGGTTTTAGCTAGGTGCTATGCTGGTTTTACCATACTCGATATGTTCAGAACTGAAGAACCAAATAGTCAGGTAATGCCAGACTCTGCAGCTCCATCTTCATCTGTGCAACTGCCTGGGCTTATCCCAGATAAAGTGCTAGCCCCGATTGTGGGTTCAGAGTGTTTCCAGGTTAAACATTACTTGTTCCATCTGGGATGTTCAGGCAGAAATTCAGTTTGTGTTCTTTTCATATTCTTTAAATGGATCTCCTACAAGTGGCTGCTCTTGGTCTAAGCAATTCTACAACCCTTCACTGAGTAGACTGGCATTTGTTGGTCTAGAAAAGTAAGTACAAATTTGAGTCTAGTGCAAGCAGTGGAGAAAACTTAAAATTCTCTGAAGACCCCATTAACAGTCTGGAATGATGCATGGGCTCCAAACCCATTTAACGCACATGGACAATAGAGTTCAGGCAAAGCCCAACAGCCTCAACTACTTTTTTTTTTTTTTTTTTTTTTTTTTTTTTTCCCCAGAAATAGAGGCCTACTAATCTAGAATGCACACTGAGGAGGTGCAGGCGTGAATGTGAGAAAACTCTCACATTACAGTGTGAGACACATCATTGAGTCCTAAGTATCAGCCTAAAGAGCTGCCTGAATACATAGGAGGACCATCTTTCTTCTGTCATGCCATCAGACAGCTGGACACAAGATGGATAGGGCTAGAAAGAGACCATCATCGAGACCGTCAAGGACCTTGACTCAATAGGTTAAAGAGTAGGGCTACAACTAGGGAAGGGGACTTCTAGTATGCCAGTCAGTGCCCAAGAGCAGAGAGGTTAGGACTTCTCTACACATTAGCCTCCATCTCACCAATTTTCTGTCTTACCTGGGGCAGCCTGGAAGATGAAGAAGAGAAGAGCAACAAGAAAGAAAAGGATTCTCATGATTGCCAGCTAGGTACAGTCTTTGCAGGCGTGAAGATACCTGAAGATGGACGGAAGCTGATGAATGAGGCAGAAGATGGTTACTCCCTGTACTTATAAAGGCTCTGGGATTGAGCAGTGCAGACAATTAGGGGGTGGAGGAGCGGTTGTCTGTAGAACAGAGAGTTCATTGCCCTATCACTATAGAGATTGGTGATGTATGAAGATGTTGCAACCCGACACATTTGAAGATGCCTGACCTGAACGATGACCAAACCATGTTAGCTGACCTGAGGAGCCAAAACACCCTGTGCTTGTGTGTCTGGTGCCAGCTGGTGGGCTGTACCCGGGCAGGACACAGGATTGGAGGAGGAGAGAGGTGGGTTTCCGTGACCCACAACACTGTAAACCATGCAGATTTGCTGATGCCCCGTGGCTCTTGGCCATGGTGTTGTGACAGACTGTCCTCTCCTCAGCCACAAGACACTGCTAGCATAGAAAGGCTGCATGAAACAGGGAGGCAACTGACCCTCCTCCTTTGGTGGAGGAGGGGCTCAGAGCTTCAGTCCTCACTGGGATAGGAGTTGTAGGACTGCAACTGGAGGAATTGGGAGTGAAAGGATTGTAGACATGCCCTCTCCCTGCCCATGAAATCTGCAGCATTTTAATACCTCTCTTCTCCCAGATTTTCTCCTTGCATGGTTCAAAGCTCAATTATTATCTGCATCTTACAATTCAGACCTTAGACATGACTTTTTAAAGAACACAGAAAATTAAGTCATTAGACAGAAAGGCCTAGAAGGAAGACCACTGTGCACTGTGCCACCTTATTATGGGATACTGCATCCCAAATCCCTTTCAGCGCCCAACTATGTCTTGAAAACGGTGAGGTTATGTGCCTCACTGCTGCTACCAGCGTTGCATTCCTGTACCCCACTGACGGTTTCAGCCTTCTTCCAAAGCCTCTGTGAAGACTTTCAACCTACTCATTCTCTGCCCCAAATGACTTCAGTTCAATAACATTTTCCCTTGCAGCTAGTCACCTTCACATCTCTTATCACTTTGTAATGTTTTTCTATATCTGAAAAATAAATAAAATCTCTCTTTTTTTTTTTTTTTTTCCTCATGCCTGTGAAGGACCATCCAGCTATAGGATGGACCAGAGGATGTTTCACCAGAGCTTTGTACAGAACTCCTAATATTTGTGCTTGTCTCCTAGAATTGCCACTACTGAGGCATATGAAAACTGCACTTGTGTTTTTTGTTTTGTTTTGTTTTGTTTTGTTTTCAAAGTGCATAAGCCAAGAATCATTAATTAAATCAAGTCAGGAGGGTGCTTAATTTTTTACTGCTTCTGTGCGAGCAGCAAACTGAAACCATGGGGAATAAACAGCAGAAATTCAGCTATGTCCGAGCACAGAGGGCATGGGCTTCTGTGTCTGGCAAACCAGCTGCCACAAACTGGGTGTCAGGCATGAAGTGGGTGCTCCAGTTTCTGAAAAAACACATTGGTTTGCCATGGCAGGACTAGGACTTTAGAAACAAGCAAAACTCTTATTTACAGTGGATGGCAGATGAGGAGGTTGAGGAGATAAAAGAAGAGGCAAGTGGCAAAGTGGACAAATTCCCCTCCTTGCTTCACAAATTGTTGTCCCTGCCCAACAAACTGGGAAAGTATGTAATGCTGGTGGGACAGGTAGGACTGAGAGCACTGCCATGACCCCATGAGGTCCAAGGGAAGGGAGGGGAGCCTCAAATCTTCCCATCTCATATGACGGGCACAGCACCCAGAAGATGCCTGGGGGATATCAAGCCTACATTTCCTTCCCTTCACACCCCATGGACTGACAGTGGTGAGTTGACCCAATATGTTGCTGTAGTGATGTTTTTGGGGAACACGATGAGAAAACAGAGCTCCAGACCTCTGCCACGGAGCTGTGAGAATTGGAGTGTGCAGTGGTGGTTTATGGAAAGGGCACGTTTGTGCACACACTGCCCAGAGCAGTGGCTGAGGCAGAGGCACAGGTTCATAAACGGGCTGTTGCCTTCACAGCTGGATCTTCACAGTCCTATCCATGGAGATGAGAGGTACATGAGGTGAAATTATTCCCCCACTCCTTTGCATTGCCTCATTTTTTATTTTTTATTTTTTTGCTTCAGGAAGTAGATCAGGAAGGACTCCTCTGTTATTTCTCCTCTGTTTTCCTCCAAGTTGGTCTTTGATGTTAAAGCACTCGCGTGCTATGTGTTGAAATATTTTTTTTTTTTTTGAGCAAGCACTGACCAGCCCTCTGATTCCTGGTCTGTGAGCTGGGGCACGAATACAGCCCCACAACATAAAACACTCTGTGCACCCGCTCAAGGTTTCGCACACACAGCTTCATCTCTGAAAACAGCATCAGCCAGAGGGAAAGAAGGGGGCAGTCTATGTTCACAGAACATGGTCAGCAAAAACCAAGACCTCAAGGGGGGTCTTGGCCATCACATCTGCAAAAACACAAGGCTTAATGGAGAAGGAAAATGCACTTGTCTCCTCCATGCATAAATCTTCCCCTGTCTGTTCCAGTGGTGTTGGTTTGGGGGAGTGAGGCTGCTGTGCAAACCCTGCTGGGTCAGCATGTAACATTATTCAACGCTTTTTGGACCCAAAAATCATCAGGAGAGGGAAGGAAAGGGTGAACAGCTGCATCTTCCTCACCACTGGCTCCTCCACTGGAAGGTAGGTACACCAGGGCCATAACAGCCCCCCCAAAAGTGGGGGAGAGGTGCCTCGCTTCTTCCTTCTCCTTGGCACGAGGGGAAGGTGCTGGCAAGCAGCCCCCAGCACACAGGGAAGGCAGTGGGGCTGCTACTGATGGGAAGCTGTTGTTCCCAAGGTGTGCATTAGGTTTAATATTTGACGTGGTAGCAAAGGAGCAGGCGGGGGAGTACGCACAGGACCTGCCCTTGTGAAAAAAAGGCAAATTCATCACCCAGAAAAAGTAACTTCATCCTTTTGACTCACCATTCCTTCAGGAACTTGGTAGGTTTGTTGTTTTTTATTTTCATCTTGGGAATATCCAGATTTTAGTCTGTTTTCTGAGCAATAGGACAAGGAGTGCAAATGTCTTCAGACCTTGAATAGTCTCTGCTTTTAATCACAACTGATGGGCAATTAATCCGCCAGAGCTGAAGGGCAAAATTAGTTTAGACAAAATCTTTTAAAGCCTGTGAGTAAATAAACAGCAGTCAGCAAGCTGAGTTTCCCCCTCCCAAAGAAAGGGGCAAGGAAGAAATGACAGCAAGAGTCACGGACACACGCAGGCACAGAGGAGGTGGCCGTGGGCGGAAGGTACAGGCTGCTCGTTCCCCTTCATGGAGCACTCGACAGAGGCTGCTCATGCATGAAACCAGGTCTCAGTGGGAGTATCCAGGCCACTGCCCCGAGTGCCTGCCCAAGATCAGCCACAGGAGCATCTCCAGTCTGGCTCCCTACCATGTGAGGAGAAGTCACTGATAAGCAGATTTTGGGGAAATCCTCATCACCATCATTATTTTGATAACTGGTCTATCCTTCAGGTGGTCAAGTAAGAGATTTTCTGAGGTTCTGTAAAGCAGCTGAGAAGGAGCCTTTGTAATATCTTTATACCATCTTATATAAAAATAAAAACAAGTCTGTCTTGGGGAAAAATAATAATAGAGTTGCCTGAAGGTTGGTTGGATATTCTTCAAGGCTATTCCAACCAGAAAAAGCACTTGAGGTGGTTTCAAACGTGGGCTACTGCTATGTTCTTGAGCCTTTTCTATTTAATAAGCTAAAATAGGTGGAATATTTAGCCCTGTGGTGTCATTTAGCATGGACAGAGCACAGTCCCATTGCAGATGTTAATTCAGAAGGGATTGTGACATGTGACAGATCATGTGCCAGATCCAGAGCTGCAGAAATCAAGAGGTTGTTTTTATTTCAATGATTTATTTTCTTGAATAAGAAGTCTTGTACAGTGTCTTTGCAAAGTAATGGGGAGAAGTTGGATGTGCTGTCCTCCTCAGGCTAACAAGACATGATTGTTTGATGGGGAAGTTAAGATAAAAGGAAGGAAATAAACAGCCACACAACCTCTAACTGTGTTAATTTGACTTTTTCTGATTTCTGCATTTCCTCTGTGTATGAGGTTCTTTTTAGACTGATTAAATCCTCCCCCACCCACACACCCACCATCAACCCACCTCAAACCCCCAAAACAGGCTACAGCTGTGGATAAAGAACAATCACTTTAGCTGGATATTGACCCAGATTCAGAGATCAAGTAAATTGACTAGAAGTAGACTCCAGTGCCTTGTGGAAAACCCTATTTATTTTATTTTATTTTATTTTATTTTATTTTATTTCTAATGCACCTGGGTGGAATCAACCTTGTGTTGCCCCATCCTTCTTTCAAGACATAAGAAATTGACTCCCAAATAATTGACTTCTTGCTTCTATGACTAGTCATGGTGGGAGAAGTTGATTGTGAGTCTGTAACTGTAGGAGAATGCAATGGAAAAAAAGCACTGTAGATCTCGTGGTTATATCTGTATTATATCTGTATTTCCCCCCTCTTCCAAAACACAGAGAAACCGTATCCAAAATATCTGCTGGGGATAGTCTGACATATGCACTCTCCCTTGAATTATGTGCGGGAATTGCATGGGTCAGTGGTTGTTTTCAGGTCAAAAGTTGCTTGAGACTGTGCTAAAAAATTGTCAGTTTAGCATACACAAAGCCCTTGGCAATGATTCTCTTTTGTGTGTGTGTGTTGGGGGGACAGAGCTCCTTAAGAATGTTTATTTCTTTAAAGTCTCTCTTACATTTTATTTGATACCTCCTTCTTCCTGTGTGGGAAAAAGCATGGGACAACTTTCCTCTTGTAACATTCTCCAAGCCATATTTCTTATTCCAGAAGACTTTTTTTTTTTTTTTTTTTTTTTTTTTTTTTTTTGTCCTCAAAAAAAAAAGAGATCTTTCTTGCCATGGTGTCTCTCAAAGATTTGCTTTTCTGACTGACAGGGTGCTTTATCACTTTTTATTGTGTTTAATCATGTTTCCTACAGGATACCCTCACAGGATAGTTTGGGCTGGCAGGGACCTTAAAGCCCACCTGGTTCCAGCCCCTTGGCATGGGCACAACCCCTGCCCCCAGCCCAGGCTGCCCCCAGCCCAGGCTGCCCCCAGCCCCATCCAGCCTGGCCTTGGGCACTGCCAGGGATGGGGCACCCACAGCTCCTTGGGGCAACCTGTGCCAGGGCCTCACCACCCTCATGGTGAACGATTTCTTCCTAATGTCTGATATAAACCTCCCCTCTTTTATCTTGAAGACATCCCCCCCTTGTCCTACCATTATCAGCCCGTGTAAAAGAGTTGCTCTCCATCTTCTTAACAAGCCTTCTTTAAGTACTGAAAGACCACAGTAAGGTCTGGTCTAGATCTAATGCAAACTTCATGAGGTGGAGAAACCTGATTTTCATGAACGTCATCATTCATTGATGCACCATGTGTTTATTCATGGCATCATCTTATTAGGTAGTTTTTTTCCTATCACTTTTCTTAAGCATACTTTTCCTTTAATTTTCTTTTATGTCCACTACAGGATACAGGTCTGATGTTTCTGAAAATAATTTATATATCATTCAAAACCTTGTTTCTGTGTAGAGATATTTCAGACCCCATAACTGTGTTTGTGCAGTCAGGACTATACATATTTCATGTATGCAACAGCATAAGAGCTTCGTGATTGCCCTTTTGTCATCTACCCAATATGAAGAGATGCTTGTACAGTTCCTCACATTCAGCTTTCAGTCTTGTCCTCTCAACAACATTTGTTCCACTGTCGGACGTGGTTTCTGTTTTAGCTGTCACCTTTTCCAATCCACTTCCGAATATGTGAAAGTGTGTGGGCTGATTTGTTTAAAGACATTGCTAGACTCTACAAGTCTCGATTAAAAAAAGAGTAAAAACACAAATAAAATTGCTGCTAGCAACAATAAGAGATGATAGGATCATAGTTATTGGTTTAAGAAGACATTTATTTTCGTGAGTGAATAAAATAATAATATATTTTTTGCTTCATATGCTCCAAGGGCTGCAGGAACCTGAACAGATTGAACAACCAAGCATCTCTGTGAGGTAGGCTGGAATAGGTGGCCAAGGTGCCAAAGTGGCTTGTGTATTAATTAAAAGCAAAAAAAAAAAAAAAAAAAAAAAAAAAAAAAAGGAGTGACTTCAGCAAGGAAACACCTGGATCTCCAGAAGCAGTGCTCTAACAGGACGTGCCCTCTGAAAGCTTCTTGGAATGCTCATTTGCAGGTTGACACGGAGGAGGAATCCATCAAAATCACCTCCTTAAGGCAGTGGAGACGTTGCTGGTACGAGGGCGTTGACCTAGCCTTCTCTTCTTACTCTGCCAAAATCCTGTAAGGATGCAAAGGCTCTTGTTGTTTTGTTGAAGTGGAATCCAAGCTTAATCTCTAAAAGACTTAATAGCTGCTAATTACAATTACCTTTCAGAATAAATACACAGGGTGGGTTCAGTCATGAGCTATATCAGCCAGACCCATAAATGTGGTTTAAATACTCCGAGGCACCTCAAATGCCACTAAGCATCACAATTTAGTCTACTGAGTCAAACCTTTTGTGTCCCATTTCAAAGATTTCTTTCCAAGTAGGTTGAACCCTCAGCTAGAAAAAAAAAATGTTTTATCTCAGAATACCCTGTTGGCCACTGTACTGAATCAACACAGATGTAAATCTAACAGCATGTCAGGAAGATATTGAATCCTGAACATTAGCATCCATTGATGTCACATATGTGACATTCTTCCCAGAAAGAAAATTTCTGCAGAAAATTTACACCTGAAACCAAACTCAGAAGGTCTTGTTCCTTTCCCAGCCCCAGTTCTCCTTGGATCAGGCCTAACAGATGTTCTTAAAGATACTCAGGGTTGAAAATCCCCCATATGCTCTTACCAGTCTGTTTGATATCAGTAGAAACTGTTTCCTAAAGGGAATGAGCTTTCATGGAGACAGAGGGATCGAGTCATTCCTTTGTAAAACCACTAGTAGGCTGCATTTGCATCATTTATTCTCCAGAATTCCTAAGTGAATTCCTTCCTTACCACTGATGTCATGGCATTGACCATGTCCTAATATTGGTGTGACTTGAGTTCCTTGAAACCACTGAGCCTGACAACTTAACAAGCTTGTGCTAACCTACTGACTGAGGACCTCCATCTGTTGAGCAAGTGCTGTGAAAGGTTTTCCCTGGAGCCATTTAATTGCACTTTCTTCAGTTGCCGGGAACATTTAAACCTTGGCAAGTCCCTAATTAACAGAATAAGGAACCCTGGAAAACTCAGAAAAATAAGGATGTGAGTCCCTAACTGTTCTTGTTGTCCAAAGACACAAGAACCTTTCCTGATTTACCACCGAATTCAGTTTGTGGGATAATTGCTGCAGTGGACAATAATCATCACATGGCAATGAATTAAACAACTATTCCAAGAACTAAAATGCCCAAGGAGTATGTTTTCTCCTAAGCTAAACTACACTCCCCAAATACATATTTAAAAGGATTTAAATCAGAGAAACTCTAGACATTATTAAAAACTGGTCTCCAAAGTAAGGAGTGCAGTTGTCTCCACCCACCCACAAATTCACTGATCTTCACCTAAGAGGTGCACAGTTGTGGGAGGAAGGAGAGAGAATTTTTTGGATTTCAAATTGAATTTCTAGGTCATTTTGGAAATGAAAAGAACAAAGGGATGGAGGACACATTTTTCCCTCTGATAACTGAAAATTCTGTGAGATATTTTCTTAATAAGCTCCTCTAAAAAGTTATTTTTTTTCCCATCAAAATTCAAAATAAAAGAATGAATAAAAATAAAGTAAAAAAATACTGAGTTCTGGGAAATGTTGGCTCTCCTGAACATCTACCCTTGTATATAACTTCCATCAAAATTAATTGTCTCCTTAAACACACATATACGTGGCCACCCTAACTCCAAATTTCTCTCCAACAACTGCCCTGCAAGACCCACAGAAACTCGCATCCAGCTCAAGGAAGCAGGAGGCGAAATGGCAGGAGGAAAATGCCCCCCGACACCCCTCGGCCCTGCGGCACGTACTTGGAACAGCATTTCAGGAGCCCCCCGTGGCACGATCCTGAGGCGGTGAATGTGGGTGGGCATGGCCCGGCGCGGCAGAAATTCCCCTGGCTCCTGCATGCCACGGTGTCTGCAAAAGGTGCGTCGGCAGAACCTGTGGGAAAAGGAGGATGTCAGGATCTCAGGTTTTAGTTTAAAACGGTATGGACAAATAGGCAATAAATAATTCATTTTAAGGAGGAGAGCTCTGATGAGCACAGATGTTCTTGGGATGTTGGGCACCAGCCCAACAGCATCACATTTTGCTAATCGTTGCTTTTCTCCAACATGCTTTTTTCTTGCACCCCCTTTTTGTTCTTGGTAGGATTTAGCTTGCATCTCACCTGGAGCAGCCTGGAAGAGGAGGAAGAGAACAGCAAAGAGCAGGTAAAGGATCCTCATGGCTCAGCTGTGGATTGCGTGCCCGTGTGAAGCTCCTCAAAGACCGACAGGGGATGAAGTTTGTCTGAGGAAGAGGCGAGGAAAGGCAGCCCATATTTATAGGGCCCGTGAACAGGCTGTGAAATGTTGATGGCCGAGCCCTTTGTCAATAAGTAACTTCACCCAGCCTCCTGGCAAGCAGTTTGGCTATCCCCCTTATCGCAGGCTGCTGCAAAATGTGCAGCAAAAATGTCGCAACCTGCAGCAGTGAATTTCCACTGCCCGTGTTGGCCGGTTGTGTAATGGGTCCACCAGCCAAGCCCCACCAGGCTGCACCAATTCTCTCGGCTTTTGCAAACCTGTTTGCACCAAAGGCACAGGGATGGATCATGCAATGTCTTGGGAGCCAGGCACTTCCAGAGCCCAGCCCCAGCACTGGCTCTGAGTCTGTTGTTTGCTGGCTAGTCACGGAGCATTTTGTCTCCCCAGCCCTGTTATTGAAGGAAAGCATTGGGAAATATTTGAGTTTTGATGTGGTTTTGCTTCCCCACTTTTTATACAAGATCCAAGGTGCCCTTACCCACTGCAGAGAGCTGACACAAAGGTCTCTTCCTCCTTTAGCTCCCACTCATATCCCACCTTGATTGCTTTGAATTTTAACCAGCTCTGATGTCCCCTTTTGTCTCCCCTCTAATTGCCCCAAAAGGGCTGGATCCATAAGAGCTTCATGGCTGATACGGATGGGCTGGCTCTCCTTGCAGTGATGGGAAGGTGATTTTTGGATTCAAAGTGAAATGGTAGCAGCTGATTGAGGCAGTGACTGATTCTGAGTTCCTGGAGGACCTTTCAGTGGCTACCTTTAGCCTTGGCAAAGCTGAGTTTGCTGTATGAGAGGTGCAAGTCTGCCACTGACTTTTAAAATGCCAGGTTTTGTTGAAATGGGCAGACAGAATGCCCAGAAGTGCAAGGGCTTGGGTTTCACTTCAGAGCCTGACCCCAGAGGCTGTGAATTTTTTGAGAAACATCATTTAGGGGATCAAAGCACTGAAGCTTCTTCGTGAAATCCTGGGCTTGTAGATGCCTAACTACTGCAGGAGCTTTGCAGCCACAGGACCCTACCCTTAGTCCGTACACCATCACGCATAAATAGGTTAATCCCCATCAAAGCCCAAATGTTCCTTCAGTTCCTACTTCTGGCATTCTGCTTCAATGGTTTCCTTCCTTATTGCTTCATTTATTAGATTTAAGTGGAAGTTAATGGCACGTTTGTTCTAAGGCTGATCAGTATGTTGAATACATTACTGATGCTTAGTGTAACCTACATGCTAACTAGCAAGCTAAGAAGGTAGCAGCAAGGTGAGTTACCTCCTAATGCAGAGAAGAGCAGTGAGATAAACACTGATTTTGCTCTTTCACCCATCAAATCTAATCACCAGGAACTGCCAAATACTCCAGAATGGTTCTTTTGCATACCACTGCTTTGGATATTACCCCTTTTTGGCCAGCCACCCTCCAGTTTTCCACGTTTCTACTGGAGAGGAGAGCAGGGGTCTGAGCTTTGCAACTCCTGTCTTTTCTCATCCAGCGAGCTGTCAGTGGGTGAAGAACACTCTGTGATAACAGCTGAGAGACAGACACCTGACCTGCAACATAAACACAAAGAAAACAGCAAAATCCCACCCCCACTTTTATTTATTATTATTTTTTTTTTTTAATGGGGAAGACCTGTGGAAATGTGAGGTTTTCCCCCGTCTGTCTTGCATTTGGAGGGGCTGACAGTGTTGTGAGGTTTATGGTAGGGATGGGGGTTCATGGTAGGGATGAGTCAAGTTTCCAACAGACAAAATAAGAATGCGGCAGTGGGGAAGGTGGTGACAGCTTTTTGCTGCCACATGCAGCATTTGAACAAGCTCCTCTTGCTTTCAGGGCTGCGGTTTCCCACCTGTGGAACAAGCTAAATCTATTATCAAAGTCAAATGCTTAAAATCTCAGGGGCACAAATTGCCAGCGTATTCATGGATCTTGCCAAAAATCCTTATTTCTTGCAGAAGGAAAGCAGCACTCCAGCAAAACAAGCACCATTTTAAGCCTCGCCAGTGCAGGCACAGCCTGTAAATGTTGTTCAGTAGGAAAATTCCATGACTTTGGCACCTAGCAAAAACAAAGACAGGTGCAAGCTGGTTGCTTAAAACCAGGCCAAACCTGTATAAAATGCCCATAGAGCAGAACCATTTGTGCAGCAGCGACCTGGGGCTGGGACACGATGCTGTGAGCGTGGAGCTGTGCCCTGCAGCAGTCAGGGCCAGGAAGGAGTCCCCCAGAGATCTCTGTTGAACTTTAACTTCCCGACATGAGCTGGGAGCTCCAGGAGATGCCTGCCCCAGAGGAATCAGCCTAGGCAAATAGTCTGAAGGGACTTCACTTAAAATCTTACGCAGGAATTCTGCAATGCAAGTAGGACATAAAGAATTTGATGAAAATATTGGTAGCAAATGAGAGAAAGGGAAGAAATGCAGTACTCTAAAGGCATTTAGTTTTGCCTTTCAGGTCAGCAAGATGGTCAGATTAAACCAGCAGAAGTTCCTTCACCTGTGCTCCAGAATTTAACTACAAAAGGACGTGGTGCATCCTCAGGTGGAGATCTCTGAGTGCTCATGAAGGGAGCAACACCTCAGAAGGGTGCTGTCTTTATTTTGATCCATTTACAAATAGGTTTACATTTGTAAATTCATAAGGTGTGGATGGATATTTAGGTTCTGATGTTTGCAATCCATTTTTGCTGAATTTTGCCCTGGCAGCACAGCTTTCCAGAGGTATCATTGCAAGTAAAATCTGAATTGTTGATGGGGCCAGCTCTTGCAAGCATCATCTTGTCCTGAAGAAGGCTTACACAGAGTGACTGAATAGATTTCTCCCCCCTTCTGTAAGGCAGGCATTTTTCTTGTCTTCTTCCTTCCTTGGTTGACTACCTCCCACTAAATCTGGTTCAAAACAAGCACTGTATACAATGTTGGTTGCTTTTCTCATCAGTGTTTCTTCTCAAGCACAGCTTAGAAGCTAATGACTGTTGGGATGAGGGTTTTTTAGGGTCTAAAAAACATTGTGCTTTTGGGAGAAGTTATTGATAACGTGCATTTGGGGAATAGTATGTCTTGATTTTGCCATTTTAACTATGAGTATGTGTTTAAAACCACACAGGCATGTGATTATTTAGAAAAACATGTACTTATGTCCCACTAACACTAAGCTTATGCTAACACACACTTCAGTATTCTCCTTACATTCCTAATTATGGCACAAAACCTTACAGTACATGCAGAGTGATTTACATTTGTAGTGCTTCATAGTCCATTGATCAAAAGTAAATTAATGCATTTTGATAATACTTTGTTCTTTTTGACCTTTATTTGAAGCTTCCAAGACTTTGAAAAATTGATAAAAGAACATAGGCTGAGATCTTCTGTTCC
The DNA here is from genome assembly GCA_011076525.1 of Nettapus auritus. Lineage (NCBI taxonomy): Eukaryota > Metazoa > Chordata > Aves > Anseriformes > Anatidae > Nettapus > Nettapus auritus. Next base: position 115,458,183 of record CM021767.1, read on the forward strand.
TCTCATTGCCATGTGCACATAGGGCACTTTCAACCAACATACTTAGGTTTCCCTACTTCTGTAGATGATTGTTCTACTTTTACAGTTTTCCTCAGAGGATGTTATTGTCAATCAAATTTACAGCTCTCTTCTTGGCAGTGTAGGTGACCTCAGGTGCAGGGTGGTAGGAGATTTTCACTCTGCAGCTCTACCTGGATCCCTTTACAGGGATCTACATCCATTCAGACACAGACATATAACACATAGATCAGGGAAGGAGTAGCCCACACCGATCTGTCTTTAAATCCTTAAGTAGATATGACCACTGCCATGTCCATTTATTAACTTCCCATCCCGTGATGTGCCTTTTGGGACCGTCTTGCTAAGGGCACGATGAGAATGGGGACATGAGGTCTGGTGTAGCTTCATCCATATTAATATAACACTGTTCAATACACTTTGCTTTTGAGCAAAATGCTACCACATATGACTTATCAGTAAAGAGTTTTATGCCACTTCACGTGGATAAAAGGGTGGTTTTTCCTCATCCCCACACCTGGCAGTGCTCAAGGCCAGCCTGGATGGGGCTGGGGGCAGCCTGGGCTGGGGACAGTGGTCATGCCCATGGCAGGGGGCTGGAACCAGGCAGGTTTTAAGGTCCCTGCGAGCCCAAACCACCCTGTGATTTTATAATTCTGTAAGGCTCAGAATGATCCTCTATTACAGAAATTCCTTAAACTTTCTAGAGGAAGAAAAGCACTGCAAAGAGAAAATAGAGAATCCTGGTGGGTGAGAGACTTCCTAGCATCATCAAAAAGGCACAGATCTGAGGTGGGCAGAAGAGGCTGGAAGCCACCTGTGCACGTAAGGTCCAAGGACGCTGACGTGATGAGGTCTGGGAACCTGGTCAATTATTATCTATTAGTAGCCTGGCTACCCTTGGTTGCTTTGATCGCTGTTGCATACATCCTCGTGTTGCAACCCGTACAGTGAGTCAGTGAAACAGACAGGTACACGTTGGGGATGAAAATCAGTGTGGCGAATGCAGTGTCCTCTGTGCTCCTAAAGTCTGTGCAAAAGGGAGATTCCTGGAGATGCTGAGGGTCCTGTGTGGATATTATAACAAGAAATAACAGAAAAACATTAATGTTAAGAATAAGTGTGCTGATGACTAGAAACTAAAACACCAGAAGCATTTTCATTAGGCAATGAGTGGTGCATAAATTCTTCACTCAATGCAGCACCAAAAGGACTGCTCCTATGGTCTGTCACAAGGATTTCTGCTCATTTTCGCAGCATTATCATCAAAAAGAAAATCCACAGGAGCTCTTGTTAGGGAGACAGCTGCTAATGCTACAGCCACAAGAACTGGAGTCACGTATATCGGATAGGTCAGCATGGCATTGACCTTCACCTCCATATGTGTGGTTATTTTCGTGGGTAATAGACAAGCTTGTTGTGTCTGCCATGTCCAAAACCTCATTATAACCTGCTGAGGTGTAGCTAATACAGTCAGTGGAGCCTGGACAGTGATTCAGCTGACCTGTCTGTGTCTGCACTATCAGATTAAATAGTGTCAGGACATGAGCACTGAAACCTGATCATACGTAATATTAAATTATTGGAACAGCCCTGACAGTTTTGACCCCTGCTAGCTCTCTGCCAAAAATTCCTGGGCTGTTTCAGTGATAGGTCCAGGCTAGGAACTATTCCAGCAGGCAGTCTGATGTGGTAACCTTGTTTTGGCAGCTAAGGCAGGTGCATGATACTATGGCCACACCACACCATAGGGTCTCAGGACCTAGAAAAAGGCTCTGTTTACCTGTATAGAAGTACAGTTTTCCAATCTGTATGTGCAACTAATTATATTGAAGGTATTCTTTATCTTTATATATTTTTTCTACCAGTTGTAAATTGGGCTTTAACAAGCTGCTCCAGCAGCTACCTCCCTTCCTCCTACCCATAGCTCAGCTGTCCGCAATGCCTCTTCGTCTTGCTGCTAGAAATCTTTCCTGTGCTTAATTTGGGATTAATTAACTATCTTTTACACAGCTTGGAATCCTGATTAAATTATGTAGTTTCTCACTGTCTCTGTGCCTGTCTCTGCTTGGGTGCCACTGTCACAAAAGAAAAAAATCACAGTGATGAGGTGCTTGTGAGAGGCATCTAAATCCCATGCTGGAAGTCAGTTGTCTCAGGTCTCTGCCTCCCTTTGGCACTGTGAAGGATCATTACCAATCTAACAAGGACAACAAGTCCATGGAGTTAGAAAAGCTGCCTTGGAGTAAAATCCTTTAAGGAACAAAGAAAACAAGCCACATGAAGGACTCCCTTTGAATAAGTAGCTACTCACTTCACTTTACTTGGTTACTTCATTTCTAGCTCCCTGGAAAGCAGCTTACACCTCCTGAGGTCAATGTCAGAGGCAAACTGTGGTTATGCAACCCATGACGTGATCAGGTACATAATCAATTTCCAATGAACAAATCAGTGCGTTGCATAACGTGCATAGGGGCTGGATGCAGCCTTTGCTTTCCCCTCTCCAGTGGGCTGCATCTGCTGGGGACAGGAAAAGAAAGGGGAACACCTGCCTGGGTGCCGAGACCTCTTGTCCGTGTGCCTTCAGCACCAAAACATTTGCTTCTCAGTTGCTGTCTTAAGATCTTTCTGTGCAAAGCAGTATCCCAGGCAAAGCAGAGAAGGATTTTACCACTGCTGCTGGTTGCATTATGCCTCTACATGCCCTGGAAGTGCAGAGATGGACACATGGTGATGGCTGTGGTCAGGAGAGTGCTGACTCAGGGAGGATTTTCTGGCACTGCAGCTAGTTTCAGTCACTTTCTTGCTGGAACTGTACTCCTTGTGGGTTGAAAATAGCTCAATATAGGACTATGCTATTTCTTAGAGAATGGGAAAAGGACCCTAACCATTTCTTTGATATCTGCTATCTGTCTCCTACATATCTCCTTGAGATAGGGACAGATCAGCATCTATCCTCTGGGAGTGCCACGGAAATCAGCTCTCTGCCTCCCTCCTTCCTTCATCTCCCCATCCACGGATGCTGCTTCCCCACCACTCTGCCCTCTCTTTTTCTCCCTGCTCCTGCTTCCCCCCACGGGCCAAACCAACCTGATTTTCATCTGCTCAAGCTGGCAAAACACTCAAGGCCGTTTGCAAGGACTCAGTCCCATCACCACGGTAGCACAGAAGGTCATTTCTAGCCACGTAAAGGTCTCTGCAGAGCCACCCACGGCCATCAGCTCCTGCTCCCCTGAGCATGACTGCTGAGAAACCAAGCCTTCAGCAGCAACACCTCAACCCCCTGCCCAGGCTGGGATTCCTCCTGGGTAATGAGCCCAGACGCCAGCAGGCGATGGATGACCTTTGGAAGGCCAGGGTTTGCTAGCAGCAGGCAGGGCTGCATTGCTTAAGAGCCCCCCGTGCAGTTTGCATGCCCACATCTTTGCTGGGGGTGTAAGGAACGGTTTCACCCACCCTCATCTCTGCCCCTTCAGAGGGGCACTGCACACAGCTTTGTGGGCGTTGGTACAAAGAGCACGCATAGGTGTTTGGCTTTGGTATGGAATTACGGGAAAATTAAAGAAAAAACCTGTCTGTTACAGAAAAAAAAAATAATACAACGCCTCTTCACAGGCAAACCCCACGGATCACTGCTCCTCAGGTGGGACCTGCAAGGCAAAGTCCTCTGAGCTGCCTTTGCTCTTGTTCAGATCTGGATCCACTGTGTGCTTCATCTTTCTTCCTATTTACCTTAATGCTCCACTGACGATGGCTCTGATATCTTCTGTTCCCCACTCAGCACGCTGGGAAAGGTGGTAAGGAAGTATCTGAATTCTGCTTTCCTTCAAACATCGGTGAGGTCCATGGACATCTCCATCCTGCCAAATGAATGAAGGCTGCCAGCTCCTGAGCTGGTAATTCTGAATTTGTTTTCTGAACAGTGGAGGCAAATGCATACATTTAGGCACCGGCCTCTTTCAGGTGAGTATGAGGATGCAACAAACAGCACCTGAGAAAATAATAAATAGAAATCTTCTGAAATCAAAAAGAATTGCTTTGTCATTTTGGCTGGTCATTGTGAAAATCCCCAGAAAACAAGGCAGGTATTTCTGAGCAGCTAGAGCTGCAAAATAGTCACAAATACGTAAATTCAGCTGAATGCAGTCTCCCTATGACCAGTGGTGGTTGGGTGAATGTTATGTTGAATACTTTGGTGTGTGGCTATTCCAAATAACTCATCATGGGAACAGGAGTCCTTGTGAATATGCCAGTTATCAAACGGAGAGAGGGCCTTGGAAATCTTGGGGCACTGTGAGCAGGGGACAAACAAAAACATACAGGAAGGGATTGTTTGGAACATCCTCATCCCCAGAGCTGAACGTGGCATCCAGTTCTTCCCCTTCCCAGCTCAGCTTACTGCAAAGTGTGAGACTTAAAGCTGTATTTTATTTGGCCTTTTCAGGGAAAACATGAGACCCAAAGCTTGGGATTTAGATCTTGATAGACTCCTCCAACACTTTTCCATCGGTACTCGGATGCTGAGGAAAGAAGAGGCTTTAGAAGCTGTTGGTGACACTGTTTCCACAAGTTGGCCTCCCTCCAAAATCCAGAGGATCTTTGTCCTTGAAAAGGTCCAGCAGAACAAAAATGACCAGACCTTGACCACTAACGGGGAGATTTGACCTTGCCCTCAACTCAAATGTTGTGCTTTCAGTCAACAGAGTGGCAGGAAATAAAAATGAAACTTCAGCTTCCAGTGCAGTAATGGGGTCGTGATGGAACTGAGCATAGCCCCATGACACAAGAGAAGCACAGATACTTATACAGATGGAAACAAACAAACAAACAAACAAACAAAAACTTGCTGCCTGACAATATATTTCAAGTTTCTGCACTATCATTTTCACCAGAAACAGAAAATCCAGAGCTGAACCCAATCTAGAACTGGGAGCAGGGGTCCCAAGTCAGGAAAGCTGGACTTGTGCTCATAGGCTTCATGTGCAACTCTGGCTAAGCTTGTCACACATCAATATTTAGAGCAAACTGTTTTGTAACAGCAGACCTCAGTAGGAAGGATCATGATTTTCTGAGAACTGGATTTGCATTGGAAAATGAAGATTTAACCTGAAACAGGTCAAATATTCTATTTTTATATTATATAATTTATATTATAGAATATTTGTAAGCTTTTTCGGCTCGCACTTACCCATTGGATATTACCTTAAAGATTTCCTTGTTCATGCAAGACGGAGAGTTTTAGCTAGAGAAATTCAAAGAGCCTTAATATTATGAAATAATTAAGTTATTAAGTAACCAATAATTCCTTTCCTTGCATGGGAGACATCAAGTTCTACTGCCTGATAAACTATCCCCTTGATTAAACCTCATCACCAACCAGCTCTTGCCTAAATAGTGACTCAGATCACCTTTTTATTTATTTATTTATTTACTTATTTATTTTTGAAGAAGAGTGACTTTGAAAAGTCTTAAAAGCAGCCAGAATGTATAGGGTTTAGCATGTACAGGTTTCACCTCTGCCAGTCTCCCCATGGCATTGCAGGCCATGCACAACTAGGTGCCACCTCCGCAGCCTTTGGGTGTTTTCCTTGCTCATTTGTTCTTGGAAGAGCCAGGGACATAAAACAGCAGTGAAGTAGCGACATCTGCAGGGCAGCCACTAAGGAATTCTCACCCAACCCATCGGTGGCGCACCGGTAGCTTTGGGACGTGGAGCAGAGGGGCTTCAGGTCTCGGTTCATCACAAATATGAGAATGGTGGTCACAGAAGGGTGCACTCTCCAGGTCTTTGGCACAGGGATAGGAACAATGGAGACACTCAGAAGGAGTTTGCCATCCTCGTTTCATCGGATTCTACTGTCTTTTGCCTGTGGATGGGATTCCCAAGCAATGTCAGGCTTGGTGCAGCCCCAGGGCTATCTAGAGCTGTGATGCCCAGCTGTGGGGTGGTCCGAGCCTAAGAACCATCTATTTTCCCTTCTGCCTCCAACCCCCAAGTCACTGAACAGTGTTTGCACAGCCCCAAAGCCTTCTCTGTCTCTCATGTTTCCCCCCTCTAAGAATAGATTGGATGTTCACAAGGGGTTGGGAAGGGACACAACCAGCTAGAGGGCTGAAACTAACCAAAGAGGTTTTCCATGCCATATAATGTCATGCTCAGCAATAAAATGGGAAAAGGGGCTTAGGGGTTTGCCATCTTTTGCTCAGGAGCTAGCTGGGCATCAGTCTACAACGATGAGTGATTGTCTAGCTTTGTTCTGTTGTCTTTCTCTCCTCTTCGACTTCTTCTTCACTTATTAAACAATTTTTATCTCAATCCACATTTTTTCTTGCTTTTATTCTTTCTTTCATCTTCCTCCCTTTGGAGTTGGTAGGGAAGTGAGTGAATGGCTGTGTGTTGCTTAGCTGCCTAACAGGGCTAACTCGTAATGCCTTTTGGGGATGCCCCATCTACCAGATTACCTTGGCTGGTCTTCCTCCCTGACTAAAGGACATTTGGTGCCTACATGAACTTTGGAAGATGTTAGTCCAGTATTATGTTCTGTCCAAAACACCGGGAATATTCCTGAGTTCATTAGGGGTGTGAGCTCAATACTACTTTGTTACGTGTATCTGACACTAGGGCTGTTCTCAGGGACTTTGGGGTCAATGTTCTCCTCTGTGTGCAGGACACAGACCTGTCAGACTTTGCTTTCTGCTAAATGCCTGATCCTGGCACAGACAGAGCAGCCTTGACCTCCTGTGGATGCTGGGGAATTTACTGTTTTCATTTTCTCTCTACCCTTTGTTGTCTGTTTCAGTGCTCCTTTGGCTCTTTTAATTATGTTCCCTGTTTATGCCTTTAAAAATCATTTTTAATGAGCCATTAAAAGAGTTCAACTGTTTTTAATGAATTATAAGTATGGGCATGCCTTCCAACAGGTTCAAGTCTTTTTTTTTCCAGCCCTCCATCCCCTCTGTTCCATCAAGAAGTGCAGGGGGGACCAGGAGGAGGGTAAGCAGAGATTTGCCCTTCCTGATGATTAGACTTGATAGATGTGTTTCAGTTCCTCACGGCTAAGTGTTTCAACAGAATCAACAGAAAGACACAATCAGCAGAAAAAACAGTGGAGCAAATCCAGTGACAGCCACCAAGGTGGTGGGGGACTTGGACACCTGACATACAGGAAGAAACAGAGAGAGCTGGGTTTGTTCACTGAAAAGATGGGAGGTAAAAAATACAAATTGCAGCCACAAGTCAGATTCCCATACGGTGCCAAGACTGCAAGTGCTAGGGCTGCAATGGTAATGTGCACTGCCAAGGACCAGGAGACTGCAGGCTGGGCTTGGGGATGTTCAAGGAAAGGTTGAACATGGTCCTTAGGGACATGGTTTAGTGGGTGACATTGGCGGTGGGGGGATGGTTGGACCAGGTGAGCTTGAAGGTCTCTTCCAACCTTAATGATTCTATGATTCTTTTTGTAAAAGCCCTCATCTGGAGGCAGATGCACTTGTCCTTGTGGAGGGTTATCAGGGCCAGGAGAAGCAGTGCCGAGACATGGCAACATGGCTGGGATGTCCAACAAATATAGGGCAAGGGAAGGCTGAAGCTACCCAGATACTTCCCAACACCTGGCCTGCAAGGACAGACCTCTGCCACGACTCATTTGCTGCCCTCCACCAGGGCTGTGGGATATGGAGCAGGAGGGCAAAACAATCTGTGGGATGCTGATCCCAAAGCACTACCCCCCAGCAGTGGGACAGGCTGACCCCGGTGTGATTTGAACACACAGCCTTCTGATCTGGAGTCAGACGCGCTACCATTGCGCCACGAGGTCAGGGATGAGGGGTGTTCTCCTCAAACCTCATCCCATGCCTCCACTTTTATGGCCAAAGGATGCTCCTTTGGGGAAGGGGATTTGGGGCCTATCTGACAAAGGAGTGGGATCATCATTGCCAGCTACCCTATTAAGCCTGGAAAGAGGGCTTTAAATGAGGAAGAAGATGAAAATATGACAAAACCACTGCCCAGAGCAGCCCCGCAGGGCCTCTCCCAGGACAGGCATGGCATCTCCTGCAGAGACAGTGGGATGGTTCTGCCGCTGCCCCGATAAAGGCTGTCCCAGACCAACTGATGAGCAAGGCAGGACCTTGTAACACCAAAATCTCTTCTCACATACACCAGCCAGGGTAGATGGTGGCATCAAAGCCAGTAGACCCTGGACTCGGCCCACCCCAAAGCTCCTGGGAGCTTGGTGCACAGCCACCCAGCTCAGAGCCCTCACTTTGATTCCTGTGCAAACGTCCTCCAGCAATCGGGATTTCTCAGGAGGGTGCAAGACCTATCAGAGAGGTAGGGGCAGCTTTCTGGAGGGATGCACGGGCACCCTGCCCATGGTCACCTCAGGTAGGACATCAGCACCACCC
>CM021767.1:115481872-115504493 GCA_011076525.1 Nettapus auritus
TTTTTCTTTTTCTTTTTCTTTTTCTTTTTCTTTTTCTTTTTCTTTTTTCTTTTTCTTTTTTTCTTTTTCTTTTTTCTTTTTTCTTTTTCCTTTTCTTTTTCTTTATTATTATTAATTTTTTTTTGCATAGCTGTCTACAGCTGGCAGCCTCCCAGCCCCACATGCCAGCTGCCACGCAGAGGAAGCGGGGAAGCCGACCGCTGGTGAACACGAAGCAAGGCAGCATTGTTTGGGGCTTCAGCACTGGGTCAGAGCGACACGGAGTGTTGCTGAACGGGGAATGTCACGGGGCTATAATTAACTCCTGCCTGCTCCCTCCCTCTTTCCTCCAGGATGCCATCCCGCTTGCCAACGGCACACAGAGGCTTCTGCAAAATCCCCCACTCAGCCCTGCTGCTCTCCAGCAGAACCAAAGCGATGGGGATCCTCGGGCTCATTTTAATCTTCATCTCCCTGATTGCTCACGGTAAGACCAGGCAGGCTGAGGGTGGTAAGCAGAGGTAGCTGGGAAGAGGAAAAAAGCTTTCCTTGCTGTGTGATCACATCAAAATACCAGAGGTACTGAGGAGGAAGGTATCAGGCTTCTGGATGAGATAGTGGGTAAAATGGTAAAATGTGCAATTTCACTGCTTTTTTGGGAGCAGACAGGCCAGAAAATCCACAGAAATGTCTTCTGCTCTGGGCTCAATTTTTGGATGCTCTAGGAGAATGTTTCTTCCCTTCTCCAGGCTGCATTTGATGTTGGGACAGGGATCCTGGGAGCGCTCGCTGCAGTCATGCATGCCCAGCTCTGTGCATACTCCCAGCATTGGCTTGGCCAGGCACATGGTGCCCTGGGAAGCTCCACCAACTTGTATTTTCCCACCTTGCCAGCTTGGGCCTCTTCCCACCACCTTGCTTCTTTCCAACAGGGCATGCACACGGACCAGACAGCTGTAACCACGAAGGGGGCTTGTGCCGCATGGGGAACTGCATTGCTGGCGAATACCTGGCCAAGTACTGCTTCGAGCCCATCATTCTCTGCTGTAAAAGTCCATCACCGACCACTGCAAAGAGCTGAAGGTGGCCAAAGGAGCAAACTGCAGCACGGGGAGAGCTGCAGGCTCTGCTGGTGAGGAACAGGCTGCAGCTGGTGAGGAAATGCTGTGCCTTTCTATGGCTGTGGCTTCCCTGCTCCAGCTCCCCGAGGCTGTGCATTTGCTCATAGACTTCTCAACACATCATTTTTTCCTTTTGCTGTGACTTTTTAAATCCACCCAGGTTATAAATCTGCCCCTTTTGTCATCTGGTTGTTACCTGTCATGTCCAGGTGAGGAATTGCCTTTCTCCTTACCCCAAAACAATAAACCTGAGGTTTAACAGAACAAGTGCCCGTCTGTGACTGCGGCACAGCCGCTACTGGGGACATGCTCTGCCACTGTCCAAGAGGGGACACATCCTTCTTCTCCATCACTTTCAGCGCAACAGCTGCAGTAGGGGTGTCCTAGGTTCATCCCTCTTCCATAAAACAGCAAGAGGAAGGAAGACCCCAGGCTTGTTTGTTTGAAGTGGAGGAAAGGATATGAAAGAGAAGCAGTGTTGCCCTTGGCTGCTCTCCTCACCCATAGGCTGCATTCCTGGTGTTCCTCTTTTTCTCTGTAGTCACCCAGCAACATCTCAAAACAATTAGAATGTTTGCACCTGATGAAATCATTAAAAAAAACAAAACAAAACAAAACAAAAAAGAAAAAAAAAAGAAAAAAAAAAGAAAAAAAAAAACAAACAAACAAAAAAAAAAACAAACCAAAAAAAAAAAAAAAAAAAAAAAAAAAAAAAACAGATTTTATGCAGCTTTCTGCACGTAAGCTGCATCAGCCAAAATCCATTATCTCTCCATATCTACTCTTGGCCCTTCTGTGTTTTTGCAGAGTGAAATTTTGATCCCCCCATTTGCCAGATTGCTCTTGGTCTCTCCTTCCAGGTAAAAACACTTCCCTCTGGGTCGATCAGTTCTGTGAAAGCAAGCAAACAATGATGTAATGAGGGAGCTATGCCAGTTAGCTGAGGCATTGGCCAGAGCCAGGGAAAAGTCCTCCCTGGGAGATGAAATTCTTGCTGGGATGAATCAAACAGGAAAATTCCCATTGACCTCACCAGGGTCAGGACCCATTGCTAGAGGTCCAACAATGAATTCATCCGACTTGCAGATGAATTCACGAGCATCCCGGATCCTCTCCTGGGGTCATCCCAGCACAGGAGGAGCACGGTTCGGGACACCGAGGCATGTGGGGAGACGCCAGCGCTCCCCTGGCGCTCCCAGTGGCTGGACAGATGGACAGGAGCACTGGCTGTTGGCTTGGGAACCGCCACTGAAAACAGATGGGGCTGAGCCTGGAGCCAAATTCCTCCCCAGATCCAACCAACTCCGGCCCAGCTCGCCAGCACGCGCTGCTGTATGGACACAGCACAGGCAGGGGTTTAAATCAAGGCACCCTTCCAAATCAAACAATTCCTTTCTCAGCTCGTCCACAAAGTTTTTGGTTCATGCCTCTTATCTGGGGACTGCTAGCCACCATATTTATAGCCTGTTTTCCTAAGAAAGTGCAGCAGATGAGCTCATGCAGTTCATCCTGTGAATCTCCCTGCCAGATGCTAGGCCGCCTGCCCCCAATAGGTTTTGAAGCAATCAGCCAGCCAAATTTCAATGAAAGTAAGGTGGAAATGCTCAGGCAGCTTATAGGCAGTGTTATACTTCTGGCAGTAATGTGACAGTAAATGCAAGCTGCTGCTGAAAGGCACCATCCCTCTCTCCCCCAGTTTTGTGCTCCTTTGCTCACTGATCCGGGCAGAAATGATCCAAAACAAACCCCGGGAAAAAAAAAAAAAAAAAAAAAAAAAAAAAAAAAAGGAGTCCAGGGACCCCACAAAACCCTTCTCCATGGTTTCCTGAACACCCATTCACTCTCCTGGGGCACTGCACACAGTCACCAGCCCATGAGGAGTTGCTTGAGCATCAGTATAAGATGCTTTGGTGTGGGTGTAGGGGATGCTGCTCCAACTGATGACCCCCAGGATGGTGCATCCTGTAACCTAAGGGAAGAAAAAGGCACCTGCAGCCACGCAGACAGACAGGGTAGAGCCCTACCCTCATGCCTGGTGTGTTGACCAGCACAAGCCTCCTAAATAACTGGAGATGTTAGCTCCCAACATGTGGCTGAACATCGCACTCGCTGGAATTTGTTTGCTGTTCCCAGGCAACACGGCAGTGTTTGTTTGGCAGAGAAAAGAAATCCTGATCTTTAAATGTAATCGTTAAACAGAGCTGTGTAATCAGCACCAGGACGATGGTCAAGCAGAGTTCTGTGTGGGCAAGGTGAGTTTCAAACTTGTAAGCAAGGCCCTCACGTCCTGGGTGTCCCCAGCAGTCCCTGGCCAACCTCCTGCATTCCTCCTCCATCACCTTTTGTGTGAATGAAAATCACCCTACAACAGCCCAGCCCCAGGGGCCTGTTGGGCCATGACCTCCAGCTTCCAAACCAGAAGGGGACACAGGTCTGGCACCACACGTACCAGCCCAGTATGGATGTCTCAGGTGCCCCAGAGCATCCCAAATGGTAATAGATGGCTGTTTAGACAACTGTAAGAAATGCTAGATCTCCACCAACTTCACTGAGTACTTAGACGTCTTGTGGACTTGAAGACCTACACATTCTGGATGTAGGTAGTGGCTGCCCCATCCCTGGAGGTGCTCAAGACCAAGCTGGATGAGGCCCTGGGCAACATGATCTACTGGGTGGCATCCTTGTCCATGGCAAGGGGTTGGGACTAGATGGTCTTTAAGGTCTCTCCCAGCCCAGACCATTCAGTGATTGTATGTTTTGGGTGGCTATGACTCACCAGATGTCTGTAGGCCTTAGCACCCATAGGATTTTGACATTATCCCCCAAAATCTCCAGTAGGTTCATGGTGGACAGGAGGCATGACAGCCTGCTGGGCAGAAGTTCACACCAGAAGCATCTCTTGCAAAGCAGGACTGGCATCGTGTGGTTTAGGGGAAATCTAGAGGATCAGGAAAGTCTCCTGAAACATGCTGAAACCTTACTGCTCAAGGCCTAGTCATGAATGATAACTATTGGGAAACCAGGGGAAGCCAAATTTAGCAATTGATTTCATGATAGTGTGATAATTTACCACATAAATCTTCTCTCCCAAGAGAAGAAAAGTCTGAGAGTGGGAGAAAAGCTAGGATAAATGTCACAGATGTGTTGTCCTTACTCTACCTGAGGCCTTCCCTCATGGTCGCTGTTAAGGCAGGAGATGGATATCCCCTTGTTTTGGTGAGGATGAACGCTATTGCAATCTGTAATGAAAACCTGCTCATGGCCATGGAGAATTTGTGGGACAGATATGAACCCAAACTGAGCCCTTCTTCTGAGAAGGCCTTCTTCTGAGCCCTTCTTCTGGTCACTTCTTCTGAGGTGCTGTACCTGTGCTTGTTTTTCTCAGAGTTTGGTAAAAAAGGAGGATGGGGAGGCATCACAAAATGGTGTTTGGCAACCTTCCAAATGTCAAAGCATTTGCCCCTGCAGATTTACTGCTGTAGTCATCTGCACTGCTGTAAATATATCCCAGGCTGAATTTCAAAGCCTGGGCTCTCCAGGTCCTGATGATGGGGACTCCACTCCTGTTTGGGGCTCTGGGGAGGATGGGGATTGACCTGACTCCTCCCCAGCCCTAGAACCCCTGGGGCACCCAGGAGCACAATTCTATCACTGAGCACAAACCATCCTTTGTGCGCTCTGGGCTCTGGGAGAAAAAAAAAAAAATAAAAAATAAAAATCTGGTGGCAGGTTTGAATCACAGAATCACAGAATCACAGAATTTCTAGGTTGGAAGAGACCTACAAGATCGTCGAGTCCAACCTCTGACCTAACACTAACAGTCCCCACTAAACCATATCCCTAAGCTCTACATCTAAACGTCTTTTAAAGACCTCCAAGGATGGTAACTCCACCACTTCCCTGGGCAGCCCATTCCAATGTCTAACAACCCTTTGGGTAAAGAAGTTCTTCCTAAGATCCAACCTAAAACTCCCCTGGCACAACTTTAGCCCGTTCCCCCTCGTCCTGTCACCAGGCACGTGGGAGAACAGACCAACCCCCACCTCACTACAGCCTCCTTTGAGGTACCTGTAGAGAGCGATAAGGTCACCCCTGAGCCTCCTTTTCTCCAGGCTGAACAATCCCAGCTCCCTCAGCTGCTCCTCGTAGGACTTGTTCTCCAGACCCTTCACCAGCTTCGTCGCCCTTCTCTGGACTCACTCAAGCACCTCCATGTCCTTCTTGTAGCGAGGGGCCCAAAACTGAACACAGTATTCGAGGTGCAGCCTCACCAGAGCCGAGTACAGGGAGATGATCACCTCCCTAGCCCTGCTGGTCACACTGTTTCTTATACAGGCCAGGATGCTGTTGGCCTTCTTGGCCACCTGAGCACACTGCTGGCTCATATTCAGCCGACTGTCAACCATCACTCCCAGGTCCTTCTCTGCCTGGCAGCTCTCCAACCATTCATCTCCCAGCCTGTAGCTCTGCTTGGGGTTATTGCGCCCCAGGTGGAGGACCCGGCACTTGGCCTTGTTGAACTTCATGCAGTTGACCTCAGCCCATCGGTGCAGCCTATCCAGATCCTCCTGCAAAGCCTTCCTACCCTCGAGCAGATCGACACACGCACCTAACTTGGTGTCATCTGCAAACTTACTGAGGGTGCACTCAATGCCCTCATCCAGATCATCGATGAAGATATTAAAGAGGACCAGCCCCAGCACCGAGCCCTGGGGAACGCCACTAGTAACAAGTCTGGGAGCAAGGAAGAGCAGAAGAGGCTCAGAAGAAGCTGAGGCCAGAAGGTTGCGAGGACCACGCAGGAGGGAGCAAGCCCAGCTGCCGTCGGAGACATTACTTGGGGGACAGAGATATGCTGCCCCCAATGTCTGGGGGAAATCTGCTTTTTTTGGTATCAGCTGGATTTGGCTCTCCTTCCCAAAGCACGCTCACTGCAGCTGCAGGCACCAAGCAGTGCCTCCAGATGTGCAAAGCACCCTACGACTTCCAGGGCCCCTTTCTCTTTTCCCAAATTTTGCTCCAGGTTGCACCTGGCCAGTTGGCACAACAAGCTGTTCAAACACTTGGTGTCCCATGACCCAAAGTCCAGCTGGCAAAGAGCCCCTTACTGCACAGTTTGGTGAAGGTGATCCTTGTTCCCTTCAAGCAGCCCAAGTTTTACAATTTGCACCCAGCCTGCAAATAAAAGGCCATAAAGGTGACTTACAGAGGGAAAATGGAGGAGTTACTGATGCCCTCTGCTGCTTCATTGCTGTAAAAAGAATCTTTTATAAAGGTTCTATTCCCTCTTCCATTTTTTTTCTTTTTATTTTCGGTTTATGGGAGATTTCTGCTTGCTATTTGCTTTGTGTTGTTTGCTGAAGTTGAAATTCAGGTCCCATGTCTACTAATTTCCTGGAACTGACCTGGAGAACTAAAACAAACCAAGGGTGATCTGTGATACACAGGCTTTTCCTAAAGCTCCTGCTCCTGCTAATTGCAGAGACGTGCTCCAGCTTTGCTATTTAATAAATCCATGAAGGAATATGTGGAATTGATATTTTTCTTGACAGCTGTAAACAAAAGCTTGGCAAATGATCTCTTTGCAGCCCAGAAGTTGGGAAATGCAAATAGAACTTTGATTTTTAAGGATCCCATGGTTTTCAAGCCAACCTTGTGCTGTCGGGGAGTGCTGGCAGGGGACTCTGGATTCTTTCACGCTCAGCTTTGTCAGTGCTAAGTACAGAGATTGGAAGCTGGAAAATAATAATAATAATTTTAAAAAGGCACAAAACTTTGATCCTGCAAATGGTTGGACGGGTTTTCAACATCTCATGCTCGAGCCTACAAATACGAGAAGAGCCAGAGTCAGTCAGCCCCAGCATCCTGGCTCCTGGCTCCAGCAGCAACCAGAAGCAGACTCCCCAGTGCTCAGTGCAGTTTGTTGACAAAACCCTGCTTTTTTTTTTGTGTTTGGGGGTTTTTTTTTTTCTTCCCCCCCCGTGAAATGATGTGTCCAGGAGTGGGCATATCCCAGTGCAACTGTTTGCTGTCATGTTGAAATGCACATGAGATTGACAAAGTTCCCTCCCATCCAGCAGCATTACACAACCCCCCAGCCCTATAAATCCCGGATTTTCCCTCTTCTCTATCTCTTTACTGCCTTTCACTCCTCCCCACGGGGAACACCCACCCACGCTCAGCCATGCGGATCCTCCAGCTGCTCTTTGCAATCATTGTCATTCTCCTCCTCCAGGATGTTCCCGGTAAGGACAAAATATTTGCAGGGGTTTCTGCAGGACTGAGAGGAGAGGAAAGGCAGGTCCCTACCCCCGGGTAGAAAAATACAAGACAGAGTCCTCAAATCTAACCAAGTCAAGGCTGACTTGACTCTTGCTTCCAAGGAACAAATTTCTTCTGAAATTATCTCCACAAAGTTCCTGGATGCTGGTGTCACAGGCTGTATGTCCTCTCCTGACCATCCTCTGACATCCCTCCCTGAAATGCTGAGCCTAAGCCAGGAGCCTGAGCTCTGCTCTTGACCAGGGCACAAGCCTGATCCTCTGCAAAAACAAGGAGAACCCCATGAAATCAAAAGGCATCTTTCTGGGGAAGGGAAGTGGGGGGGAAATCTGAAAGTTCATTTTGTTTTGTTTGCCTCTTTTCTTATGGAATTCTGTTTGAATAGAGAAGCTTTGGCTCAGTTTTTTGAGCTTTTTGACTGGTTGCTTGTATATATGTGTTAGGACTTCAGGTCTCACTCATCTCTAAGGTCACTATGGTATCACTAGGACTATGATGGTGTAACTGCTGTGGAAATCAACCCTGATAACCGAGGAGATTTCCTTTCTCTGTGTATTTACACTCTCATTTAATTAACTTAAGTCCTAGGGATAAAAGGAGGAGAAGGAAGGGCTTGCCCACTCTGGTGGTGCATACTCATCAGTGCATCCCTCCAAAAACCCCAAACGTGGTATTCCTGCTATGTGTAAAGAAAAGCAGCATACACCTTCTTTATCAAAACAAGGAAATTTACCAAAGACAATGATAATAATAATAATAACAACAATAATAATTCCAGCTCCCAAACCACCAGCTGATAAAACACCAGCTCCAAAAAGCCACATCTCTGACCTTTGGTGTTGCCCGAGGGATCTGCCTCCCCTGACTCAGCAAACACAAAGCTGGGCATCTCTCCTAGGCTGGCTGTTAGGAGACTCATTGGGCTTGGTGTAAGGAGGTTTTCCTCCCAAACACACCTGCCCTTCACCACTAAACCCGATGAAACTCCTGGTTCCAGCCAGAAGCTCTGGTTGCTCTGTCAGTGACACCAAGGGGGGCTCCGGATGGGTTCCTGGGTCCACTAAGAGGGTCTCCATCCCCTTTCCCCCAGCAGCAAGAGGCCTTTCGGACAGCCAGCAGTGCAGGACCAACCACGGGCACTGCCGGAGGCTCTGCTTCCACATGGAGCGATGGGCTGGGAGCTGCAGCAACGGCCGCCTGCGCTGCTGCAGGTGAGAGCGACCACAGTGGGACGGATCCGGCACCCTGCGCAACAAAACTGTCCGTAGGAGCTGCTGTCAGACACTGCCATCCACATCCACAGCTGGGTTGGTGCGTCACCAATAAACCTCTTGGTTTTCTATATCCTCCTGCATCTGGAGTGCAGCTGCGTTCCCCTCTGAGATGGATTGTCCTGCCCCATGCTTGGGGTTTGGTTCCTTTGCCCACACGGAGTCACGGAGGGAGGATGGGGTGCATCGGGGTGGCCAAAGTGTCTGCAGATGTGGTAGAGGACCACAGGGAGGTTGGTGCCCTTCCAAGGACCTTGCTCAAAGCAGCCATGCAGCCTCTCTCCTAGCCCATGTCACTGCCTGTCACAGCCTTTATCCATCACTTCGCCTGCTCTATCCACTATTTTGGGACTCCACAATTCTGTTTCTGCATGGAGTAACTCTCACGTGAGATCTTGCTTGCACAGCGGGAGGTTTACATAAAAAGAGAAACTCCCCGTGAGGCTGATGATAAAAACAAAAGGAATCAAAAGAAGTTTTTTTTGCCTTCATTTGCTGGCAGGAGACTCTCCAGGCTGAGCCTGGTTGTGCACATGGGGGCAGAAGAAGAGGACCAAAGCCTCCAGCAGGGCTTTGGATGGGCTCTGGATGCTGACATGTACAAAGCACTTGATTTTGGGGGTGATTAAATAGCTGAAGAAATGCTGTTTGCTTAGAAGGAAGAAATAAAAATAAAAAAAAAAAAATGGAGAAAACTCCTGCCAGAGGAGTAGTGATGGATATGCTTGTGATGGAGGAGAAGATGTCAGGGCCAGCAAACCACAACCTCAGCCAGAGAATGCAGGCAGGGTTAGGTCAGGCTTGGTGACAGCAGGTGGCAGCCCCAGCCTGCTCCTCTGCTTCTGTAGCAGGAAGGGAAGGAAAAAGGAGGCTAAACTTTCCCTTTTCCACCCTGAAGCATGATGTCTGTGTGGAAACTGCCTGGTGGAGGAGCTTCAGGTCCACGCTTCCCCCGAAGCTGTGGCAGGGTTTTGTCTGGAGGAGGGACAGCTGACACGGGCTGGAAGCATTGGCAGAGTTTCACCCACCCCTCATCCATGCAGAGAGTTTTAGGAGGTGAAAAATAACAAATATATATATATATATATATATATTTGTATTTCAGACCATATCCTAGCACCACAAGGGACTGCCTCTTCTGCATAATCTGAGCTGGTGGGTGGAAGTATGAGTAGGAATGGGTCACGGCCAGGTCCCTTTACACCAGGGATTAAATGTGGGCAATGATGGTGCTAAGAAGTATGGGGAACTGCCCGCCTGGTCGTGCTCTGGAGCAGGACTCCCAGGAGGAGGACATCACCTAGGAGAGGTGATGCAGGGTGAGCAAGAACAGAAATGTCTTGGAGGTGTGAGGGAAGAGGGCACCAAGGAATAGGAAAGTCTCCTCGAATGAGAAGCTGGAAGGCTCATCTCCTGGAAACACCAAGTGTAGTATATGGAGTGGCCAAAACTCTCACCCAAAAACTTCCTGGGGCTGCAAGACCCCCAGCTACCCACAGCAGAGACCCAGAGTGGCCAACCCACTCTGCTCTCTACCCAAGAGAAAGTCCTGTCTGGGAGGGAAACCAGTGAAACCAGTGACTGGGCTGCACTGGTTGACACCCTGGGAGATCTGCCCCACCTTCCCCTCTGTCTAGACTCCGTGCCTGAAGCTCCAGAGCTGAGCTCCTCCTACCACCACGAATTAAATCAATGAGGGAGGTGGTGCTCATGAACTCCAGGGCTGACAGTATCCCCAGCATGGCTCCTCTCACCCCATGGGCAACACAACCAGTGCCTTCACATGGTCCCATCTCCTGGAGGCTGCTGCTCTCCTCTGAGTGACGGTGCAGCTCCCTGTGGACCTTGGAAAGCTCAGCCAGAGGTTAGCAGCCGCTCCGGCTCGCTCGAGCCATCAGCCCCATCGAGCAGATAAGGCTACCCCAGATAACGGGACCTGCCGGCAGCGAGCCTCCAGTTTTCCACCTTTTTGAAGTCTGGCCGGTGAGGTTTTGCAGAACTTTGTCCACTTGCCAAAGTAACCAACTTCCAGCTCCAGCCTTCTTTTTCCCTCCTTCCCCCCCCGCCCCCCCTTTCTCCTCGTCCTCCATGCGCCCGCCTCTCCGTGGGGCTGATAGGGATGCTGGGGGGGACATGAGGGGCTGATGTCATTTGTTTTTGGCTCTGAGGAGGAGAAGGAGCTGCAGGAGGAGGTGAGGGTTGGACACGTCTGTCTCTACCCAGCCTGGCGCCGGGAGCAACTGGGAGCCTTCCTTTCGCAGCCGCCTCCGCGCCTTATCAGGGGCAGGATGAGATCTTGGGGACCGCGCCGATGCCGGGGCTGCGAGGGGAAGGAGGTGGGGAGAGCCTGAATGTGAGCCTTGTGAGAAGCACGCCTGGACGGACGTGTGTGTGTGTGTGTGTGTGTGTGTTTGTGTGAGCTCGCTGCTGGAAGCAGCTCCTGGCAGGAGCCGGGCCGGGAAATTGCTCCCAGCAGGATGGAGCCAGCTATCAGCCGAGAAGAAAGCGCCTCTGTGCCCTGTCGCCCTGCTCCTGCTGAGTTTAACCTCTCCCGTTCCGGGCAGGCAACCTGGAAGATCCTACGGGACTATCTGCGAAGGGCTCAGGAAGATCCCTTGCCATCGAAGGAGGAGGCCAAGCCCTGGGGGTGGAGGGAGGGAGGTGGTGGCATCCGTCCCCTGCCCAAAGTGGGGCTGGAGGTGCTCTGAGGCAAGGCTGGCTGCGGATTTACCATGGAAATGGTTTTGAGGTGGAGCACTGGGTCCTCCTCCGAAGGCTCTTGGTGATTTTTTTTCCATATTAGGACAGAAAATCTTCATTCTCCATAAAACAGAAATAGCCCCTAACGCCATTCATTCTTCTTTTCTCCCCCAAAATTGAGGTTTGATCAGAAAATAAATAGTTTTATATAAATCCAAAATTAGACTATGCCTCCTCTCTCCTACAACACAGCCCTGGGGAGGGAATAGCCTTTGGGACATGGGAGCTGCAGCCCAAGGAGAGAGACAGCTCTGCAGAGCCATAATCCCCAAATGTTTTTGATTGTGCACCCCATTGGTAAAATATTTTTGAGTATGAACCTCCAATATACATATGTTTGTGTATTTATGAAATTATCTACATATAGTACTGCCCTGCTATATTGTATACATTATCAAGCACACATGAAAATATAAATTAAAAAAGGATGAAATGAAATAAGCATTAATTTTATTATAGGATTTTATTTACTGGTGGTGTGAAAATATTTTCTTCCTGCACTCCAATGGGTTATCTTGCGCATGCCCCACTTTGGAGACCCCACTCTAGAGGAAAAAGGGGATTTAGGATGACAGCCCTGAAGGTGTACGGCATAAATGTAAACATTGAGGAGTTCTCTTTCCAGCTGGAAATTTAAAAAATTCATTTTTCCACTTGGAAAAAAAGGATTAACATTTTGAGTAAAAATCTAATAGATCTTGAAAAACCAGGAACGCTTTAAAATCTGGGTCACCTTCAGGGGCTCCTCCACACCTAATTGCTGTTTTGGGAGAGCCCTTCCCATCCCAAAAGAGCCGAGCCTCACGTGGGGTGAGCAATCTGAATACCTACAGCACAAAGATCTCCATTTCCTCTGGCCTCCCTGGCTCCCCTGAGAGCCAAAGGAATGGGATCTGCACACCAAAAATCACATCTTACAAAGGTTTTCTTATCTCTGCAGAAGGAGAAGGGAGCCAAGCTGACCAGGCACCATGGAGACACTCGTGTCTGTTAAATGAACCCTGCCAGCAATGCCCTGGCACTTTTTTTTGACACGAATAAATGGATGTTCTATTTGGATGCCCCTGTGGGAAAGGGTATGGCCACGGAGGCTGCTCCGTGCTGACCTCTCCTCGTCCACGTCAGAGCAGAAGCGTGTCAGTTGGTCAGCACTGATGGCTTGGCGTGTACCGAAGCACATTGTCCGGGCGTAAATAAATGACTTCATCCTCTTGGCGAGGTGCTCGGGGCTCTTTCGGGAGCGCCACGTGGAGGAACAACAGCACAGGGGCCACGCAGCCCCGCTCTCCGCGGGATGGAGCCGGTGGAGGGCTCCAAGACAAACACCGCCGAAAGCTTGTGGCTCTTGGCCTGGAGACGTCCTGGGATGAAATGCAGGGCTGAATTTGGGGAAAGTCCCCAGAGGAGGGATGCTAGGTGAGCCCGTTCTCCTCTCCATCCTCATTTCGCCATGGAAATGGGACGTCAGCTTTGCCAAGCATCGCTCCTCCAACCCACAGTGTTCAGCACCATGAGCGGCAGAGCAGGACCCTTCCCCAGGCCTGGGAGGGATGCAGGAGCTGTCAGGAGGCGTTATTGTCCAGATCTTTGGGCTGCTATCAGCGACTCCCACGCGCTGGAAGTGAGATATGTGTGACAACATTTTTTCCACATGCCGGCTTATCGGGGCCGAGAAGAAAAGGGGCTGGGGAAGGTGATGGGGAGGAGAGGGGGGATGGAGGGGAGTTGCTTGGGTATGAAAGCCCAACCACCCTGTCCTTCACCTGCCCCGTACCCTATGAAAGGAGATAAATATATATATATATATTTGGAGGAATGTGTTCGCAATGTAGTTGTGTCGGATCTGCAGCCTGCTGGCCCACTGGGGACCATCCTAAATTCCTTGGGTAAGATCCTAAAACCTGCTTCCTGAAAACATCTCTCTCAATTCATATGGGTGTACGTACAAATGGAAAGACCTTCTGCAAGGATATTGGCCAGGCTAGGAAGACCCCACGGGGTATGATCCCAGTCGTCAACTGCATCTTGTTGAGTTTTGTCAAGCCCTGGGAAGGCAGGGTCTTGGCCCACAACCCTGTTTTGCAGAGCAGAGCATGAAACCTGGCTTTCTTGGTCTTTGGAGAAGACAGAGGGAGCAGAAATCCAGCACAGCTCTTCAGTTCATTGCCAGCCTCTGATCAGAGTTGGCACCACAAGGGTCATGCAGTGAAAACCTTCAAAATGCTTTCTGAGGCCAGGCAGAGCCATCACACCAAGCCTCTGCCAGCCCACAGGCCACCAGCTGGACCATCCTGAGACAAAAACAAACCCAAAAACCTGTGGGGACACATCCCATGACTCAAGTGTGGGAGAGGTGAGTAGATTTTGCATGGACGAGCCTGCAACAGCAATGCTCTCATGAGGTCAGTGGTCATCCTTTGCCCAATAAATTAGG
This sequence comes from Nettapus auritus, assembly GCA_011076525.1. NCBI lineage: Eukaryota > Metazoa > Chordata > Aves > Anseriformes > Anatidae > Nettapus > Nettapus auritus. The sequence goes on from CM021767.1 coordinate 115,495,720, forward strand.
TTTGTAAAGGAAAGTGGTGTTATAAAGCCAACAAATAACCTTGGTAGGGTGGGTTTTGGGGGAAATCCTCTCCTATCTGTACGTAAGGACAATGTATCCATGTCCAGCTCTTGAGAACAGAAGACACTTGCCACTTTGTCCTTCCACTGTCCAGGTGAGTGAAGAGGAGAAGAGCTTCCCTTAGCTCAAAAAAGGTCTTCCAAAGCCAACCTCCCAAAATATAAATGATCCAGCTGAACTGCAGGGTTGGCAGCCTGGCAGAGGGCAGAGCCACTTTCCATTTTGTCTTTGCCCAGGTGCTTCTTGCTCTTCCTTTGCTGTTCTCTGCCTTTGTGGCTTGTGGTCACCAAAGGGTGACCTGCTTCGGGTGGGTGGTAAGTGCACCAGGGGGAATGGTACTGGGGTAAGGGCCATGGACCGGGTAACATAAAGGCTGGCCAGCTTGCATGTGCACACAGAGTTAGGAACAGGACAGAAATATATGGGCCCAGTGTCAGAGGACAAACTGCCACACGTCATCGGGAACAGAAAGAAAGCAGCTCTCACATGGAGCAAAAAAGCAATCCTTTTTCCTTGAAAAGACGATATTTTTCAACCTGTTGTGCACATGGGTCTGTGTGAGCAGCAAGCTGTCCCCAGGGGTCATGTCACCAGAGCTGGCAGCCCTGCTCCCTGTTCCTGGGACTGTCCTTTGCCCTCACAAGGTTAAACACTGGGGTGCTGATTACGCACTGCCTTCCTCTTCTCCTCTCCTCTCCTCTCCTCTCCTCTCCTCTCCTCTCCTCTCCTCTCCTTTTCCCTACAGCAATGGGGCAGTGAGTACGCAGACAGACTCATGATGTCTGCATGGGGAAGGATCAAACCAGAATGGGTTGATTTTTGAGGGATGTGGCAAAAAAAAAGTCCTCATTAGTGGGAGAAACCTGAAGTAGCAGGTGGTAACGCCAAGGCATCTGTGCACCACAAAGCCTTTTGGGAACTTGTTGTGGGCCCAGCAAGCAACCACCCAGTAAAAGGTTATGGGGCTGCGGACTCAATCCCGCAGTCTGCAAAACCACCAAAACTGGGGTTCCCTTCCCTCAATAAGCAGCGGCCATAAGACTCAGAAGTGCCTGCGCATGGCTTTGCCATAAGCACCTGGGGCAGCATTTACTGAGCGTGCCGATGTTTGTGGAGGCAGACAGATCCCAAGTGAACATTCAGACATGATCAGCTCTAGAAATCACTTGTATCACTTGTGTACAGGAGGCTTCCCCCAAGTGGCCAGATCTTTGGACTCCTTTAGCCACAAAATCAAAAAATACATGGAGCAAAACAATTACCGGTAACATCTAAATTTCATGGCGCATCCGATGCTGATGCCAAAACAACCCTGGTGCTGATGCATCTTCCAGGCAGCGACACAACTGCTGAATCAAAAATTTGTGTTTTATTCTGGGCTGAGCCTGCCTGAGCCCATGTCGTGGCAAACAGGAGGTCAATAAAGGCTCGCCGTGGGAAATAATCTTATTTTAGGTTTGGCGCTTGTTCAGCTGCAGGGTAGAGCTGTTCCTACAGCATGTGATCTGTCACGTGGAGAACAGGCCTCCGTTCCTCTGAACAGCTCTGTAAGCTTCCCTGCCTCAGTTTACCTGTCTGTAAGATTAAGGCAAAGATAAAGCAGTGTCCCTAAGCTGAATGCTCATGAAGAGATGGAGGAATTGAGGCTGGATGGGACCTTGGGGTGTCTGATTTTCCACCTGCTCCCAGGAGAAGCTGAAGGAGGTGCCCCAGGGTGTCAAATGCCATTTATTAGATTTATAAGAAATACCTTAAAATATTATCTATACAATATCTTTACAATAGTAAAGGTTATCTTGGGATGCAGACTGTTAGAGACATCTCTACCAAAGAAAGAGATTTTTGATGTGATTAAACCTCCCACAGAAACATCCCGTGACCCTGATATATTTTCTTTCCCTTGAGCAAATTGAAAAGAGGAAGCAGTCAGCATGAAAATCCCTCTATATACTGTCCAGAAAATAATAATAATATTTAAAAAAAAAAAAAAATCTAAAAAAAGCAATTTTCACCTCTTACCATGCAACTTTCCTTCTCCAGGGGGGATGTGAACCCATTTCCCTCCCCACCCGCTGTCCCTGGAGAAGACTGATCAGAGGGGGTCACCCTGTCACCCTGAGCCTCCCCCTCCGCCAGTCCCCAGGGTGCCCGGCCGTGCCTGCAGAGGCCGTGGGAGTTTGGCTACTGTTATCCGGCTCTTATCAGCCCTAATGTGCAGCCTGTCACCGATCCCACTTAGCTCAACGACCCCGGGGCGAGCCCCGTCTCCAGAGGACCCCGCTATCTCCGGACCGACGCAGACCTTGGCTGGAGCCGGCGTCTTCTGACGACAGAGGAGCTGCCCCAGCTCCCCACCCTCTCCCGTTGCTTCGCTCCCGGGTCTGGCACGGGCTCGCCTGCTTCTTGCTGACTGAAATAGCAGCAGAGATAACAGGCCCAGGCGGGGAGACAGCGGTAAAATTTCCATTCACAAAACCAACCTCCCTGGCACCCTGGAGAGGACAGTCTGGCCAGTAGTGTCTCTGTTGAGGCAGGCTGGAGGCCTGTTTTCATGTGTGGAGTTACCCAGATTTTCTTTTTGGAGGTATTTTACCACCTAGAAGGCCACGAGGGAGCTTGTCCTTTCCCATCCCAGGCACCACCACCACCTCATCTCTGCGTTCCATGTCATGCCCACCATGTGGTATCATGTCCACCTGCAGACCCATCAGATGAGGACACACAGTACCCATCCCTAGGGACTGCTTGGAGATAGCCAGATGGATGTTGAGGGATCACAGCCCCTGAGGTTCCCTGATTGCCTTCTCCACATGGTTTGACTGGGCTCACCACCATGTGTTTGTGGTCCAAACAAATCTGCTGTCACCAACTGGACACCTGTGGCCAATCTCTTCCCTCAACCCCTCTTCTCAAGGCTGCCCAAGCCATGCCTGGAAATGTAGGTTGGCTACCATAACCCAGATGTTGTCACTACATGGTGTCCCATCCTGTTCCAGAGAGATGGGACCCAGATCATCCCTCCTACCAAGGAGGGAATTAAACAAGTATCTTTGTCCACACTCTTTAAGAACTAGGCCCTTGCTTTCAACCCCAACCAAGGAGCACTGAGACAAACAAACCTTGGGCAAATTTTGTCCATCAGTACATGCCAGAGACCATTCCCAATAAGCTCTGCTGGAGTGAAGAGGTCTTAGACCTAACACACTCCCAACAGTCCATGAGACTTTTAAGCAGTCCAAAAGACTTTTCTGGTCTGCCTTTGTCTTGGTGGCTTCCTCTCTGTCTGCAGTAAGAGAATTTTAATTTTCATCCTTCCCTCCATTATTCCCCTATATTCCTCTTCCAGCTTCTTCTCCTTATCTCCCACCACCTTCCTGTTTTTCTTCCTCGCCCAGCACCCTCCAGCCACCCTGGCTCCTGGACCATTGGCTTCCTCCTCCGGCTACTGTCCTCCTGGAGATAGCCCCAGGCCTCCCCGGGGACCACGGGTGACCCACGGGGCCCCCATCAGGAGAGGGTGGTGGTCCTGACCCCGTGCCGAAGGAAATGGTGCTTGAAGGAAACAACAGCAGCGGGCTCCCAAAATATCTCCACATAGGGCTACCCCAGGGATGCAGAGATAAGCAAAAACGAGCTGCCTTCGGGGAGGAAGGAGGAGGAGGTCAAGGCTGTTCGCCTGAGATGTTTGTACATAAATACCACTCCTGGCTTTCCCAGCGGGAGCCTGCATCCTTTTCAGAGCGGGGATAATTTTTATTCAGGCTCTGCTCACCTTGGGACGTGCAGCTTGACACCACAGCAGGGAGGAAGATGCTCCAAGCCATGAAGGTGATGTTAGGAGGTCCAGGCCCTGACACAGCCATTCCCAGCAGAAGATCCACACTTTTTTGGTGTTTGTTCCTTGGGTGGATGTGGGTTCAGGGTTAGGACCTCATTTGATGCTGGAAATACTCAGCCCTGTGAGATGTGGCCACCACTTGCTCATCAGGTGAGGCCTACAGGCTCTTGGTGGATGTATGGGGCCAATTTGCCACAGGCCCCATCCACCACGCACCTCAGTGGGCTGGTTCCGGCAGCCTATGACTAACAACCCCTTTCAATCTAGCTGACTTGCTACCTAATCATCTAGGAAACACCCCAACTTCTGACTTTCCTCCCCAAAAAAGACTTCTCCAGAGCCCCAGGGCATAGTCATCTTACCCTGAAGTCTCAGTTTAAACACATGCATCTGATTCTACTGCAATTAGCACAAAACATATTCACGGTCTCCATCTGCTCTTCCCAAGCCGAACCTGCTTGCCTCCTCCCATTCAATTTATCAGATATTTGGCTGGAAAGAGTTTTGGGAGGCAGCGGGGGTGGCGAGACCTTGGGAATGAGCCCTGAGAGAAACCCTCAGCTGCCTGCTTCCCCCGTGCTGCTGTGGCTGTCACAAGATGCTCTCCTGGCTCCCCTGGGTAATCACACCGTAAAGCTGCTCCTCATTAGCTCCTGCTCTGCTTATCTTTTCTTTTCAGCACCTTTGTGTGCACAGCCAGATGGGCTCATCATGCAGGAGCCCTCCCAAAACTTCACCGTCCTTGTCTCCAGCCCGAGGCTTCCAGGATCAGCCGGTGCTGCGTTTCCTTTGTGCAGGAGATGGGCTGGAGCAAGTCATCACCCCCCTGCCCCTCCCTGCTGTCCCTATAATTCTGCAGAGACATCCAGCCGAGGATGGCCATGCAAGTTCTTGCTGATGAAAGCAAGACTGGTGCATTAAAGTACCTAAAAATACGTTGACACCTCCACAGCAAGCTGTGACAGTGAGACTAGAGAAGAGTAATGCACAAAACCTCTCCGAGGTGGTGAGAAAGGCCAGCATGCTCCCTGCTTTTCTGCATCCCTTGGCAAGACCCGTTCCCAGCTGGAAGCCCCAGCCAGGAGGTACTTGCCCAAACCTCTGTTTGCAGCTGCAAGGGTTGAGGAAGCTTCTAGAGCACACGGGCTCCCGTTAGGCAACTAGGTGTGCAGCAGTAGGGGTTCAGTCCTCTGCCATGGAGATTTTATGGTGCTCAGCTTCCTATTCATTCCTGATGCACATGCCCCTGACATTTTTATTTTTATTTCTATTTTTATTATTATTTTTTTTTTTCTGGTGTGTTTTATTTTTATTTTTATTTTTTCCTTTCTAAGCTGTGATGAAGCAGGGCTCCTTGCTTAGTAGCCAGAGGGCATTGGAGATGTTCCCACCAATTTCTGCTGTGGTCAGTCCTTGCTAGGAGCTGTGACACCAACAGAGCTGGTACTTTTATTCAATCCCTCCTGGAGACCCAGAGAAGAATCCTGAAGCTCTGTCCCATCCAGGAGATGGGATGAGAAGCAGCAGACTCTCCCACATCCCCAGGGAAACCATTCCCAAGCATCCACGGGTTGGGATGACAGCAAATATCCCCCAGCAATGAGACCTGTTCCAAGATGAGCCCTTTTGTGATATCCTGGGAAGGAGAAGCACTTTTTTTTCTATAGTTTTCTGCACACATTCCTCCTGTACTTTATAAAACCTTTCCGGACCACGAGGTGGCACCAAAACCCAGCGCAGCCTGACGCAGTTTGATTTCCCCTCGGGTCTGGCCTCATCCTGCAAACCCTGAGGTCCCCAGCGGGCTCCTGCTGGGATGGATGTTCACGGGCTCTGTCCCTGCAGAGCCTTCCTTCCACCCGTGGAAACCTCCCCATCAGCCTCTGCACAGCTTTTTCTAAATAAATTAAAATTAAATTTTCCTTAGATGACCTTTAAGGTCCCTTACAACCCAAATTGTTTTGTGATTCTATGATTCTGTGATAGGAACAAGCCCCATCAGCCAGGAGGCCAGGTGCCCACCTCGTTCAGGGTCTTGTTTTGGCCATGGCCAACCTCTGAACCTGCAGAGAGAGGCAAAATTCTTAAAATTATTAAATACTTCCCACAAAGGAAGAGGGGGAACAGGCAGAGCTGCTCTCAATGGAGGACACTGGAGTGCCAGACCTGAAGGAGAGCAAAGGACACAGGAGGGGATTTAGCTTTATCCATCCCAATGTCCATGTTTGAAGCACCCGCAGCAAAATGCTCTGCATGGAAATTGTCACAGCGTGTGTCAGTGCCTCAGCTGCTCTCTCACTTCTTCTTTGCAGTTGATTTCCTCCTCCAGGGCCAGCTGGAGTTTTCTGTCAGGCACAAGAGCAGTCCCTTTCCTAGTGCCTCTTGTGCAAGCCCACCATCTGAGCAGGGGCTGACCGCAGGAGGATGGGGAGGCCAGCTCTCGCTTCCCATCACAAGCTGAGACAGACGGACAGAGATTGCATCCGTCACAGGCCGGGACAGACGGGCAGAGATTTCAAAGCGCAAGCTCAGCAAGTGCTGGAGGGAGGAGGTCAGGAAGAGGCACATGGGGAAAGCAGCTGACATCTGGCTCACACTAAAACCACCTCTCCTGAGTTTTCTGGGGATCGTGGTAGGGTATGAGTAAGACCAAAGCCAGGCAGGTCCCACAAAGGGAAATGAAAGCACAGTGTCTGCCCCAGAGGGTTTCAACCCTCCCGACGTGTGGGTGGAGAGCATGTGGGAAAGGTGCCCTAGAGGGCAGGTGTTTCCCAAGAGGGACATCGTGGCCAGCCTGGGATCCTATCACCTGCTGAAGCCCCAACCAAACAGGAGCAAAAAGAGCACATTTTCCCCAAAAAGCTGGGGCAGCAGCCCCCCTAAGAAAAGAGGGAAGCATTTCCCATGGATTCCAAAATTACCCCACAATCCATCCCAAACTGCTAAACACAAAGGCTCCCTGATGGCTCCATGAACCAAGCACTGCTGGCAGAGCTGCCAAAAGGCCCCTTGCAGCATTTAATAATTGAGGAGTAAGGTTCACGCCTGGGTGATTGAAAAATCTGTCCCAAACCAGACGTAGAGCAAATTTAGCTCTCAGCCCCCCTTGCATGCCAGGCATGCAAAGAGGTATTTCCTCCTTTGGATGGGAGCGGTTTGGCCTGGATGGTAGCATGGTTGGTCATGCCTGCTTGAAGTCAAAGGAGTGGAGATGCCAAAGGGAGGTGATGAGGCAAAGGAATTTTTTCCATATTTTTCATACAAAATGCAGAAAATGTTATTAATGTTTAATTTAGACAAGGATTTTGCCTGGCCTTGGAACAAAAGATTAAGTGTGCCCAAATCAAAGTCCTGGCAGCAGCTGGAAAGCACTGGGAGCAGAAGCCTGGAGTGGTTTCTGCCTTCATCCTCCCCTCTGCCCGTAGCCAGCGCTGTGCAGAGGGACAGAGAAACACAGAATCATTAAGGATGGAAAAGACCTCCAAGATCACCTGGTACAACCACCCCCCTACCACCAATGTCACCCACTGAACCATGTCCCTAAGCACCACATCCAACCTTTCCTTAAACACCCCCAGGGATGGTGACTCTACCCCTTCCTTGGGCAACCCTTCCCAATGCCTGACTGCTCTTTATGAGAATAAATGTCTCCTCATTTCTAATTTAAACCTCCCCTGGTGCAACTAGAGGCCATTCCTCATGAACTTCCCAGGAACAAATGATATTCCTGGCATTGCCTCCCCTTGGGGCTCTGCTCTCACCAGCTCTCTGCTCACCCAGAGCTGGATTTGCTGCTTCCCAGCCACTGTGGGAAGAAGCTTTTTGCTTTTTGCTTATGTCATCCAGCAAAGTCACTTGATTCCTCGTGAGCTCACTGACTCACCAGGGCTTGCACAACCGGAGTTCCCTGTTTGTGAGGATCTGCTGGGAGAAGGGGGAGGATGATGCAGGACGAGTCCCGAGCAAGAAATCCCAGCAGGGACCTTCAGCCTCATGGGGAGCTGTAAAGCAAACAGGGCTCAGAGGGGGGTTAAGGTCCTAGACATGAGCTGCTGCTGGGCAGGCTAAAATCCAGCAGAATTAGCTGACAACCAGCATATTTGTTGAGTTTTTTAAAGCCACGTGCTTCGAGAGCAAGGGTTTGTGCTCAGGCATCCCAGCTCCCACGTTGAAGTTGAGAGCTGCATCCACATCCAGCTCCTGCAGCCAGCACTTCTCAGGCAGGGTTAGGGCTTCCTTTTAGAGATAAAAAACACAGATATGTTGTCTAAAATGACACAGGGAACCGATGTAGGCTGGCTAGTTCTCAATTGAAAGTGATAAAGCCTGGCACACAGGCAAAAATACATTTCTATCTCATTACTATTGAAGCAGCAAAGGCCTTTTGGTTGGGTAATCTGCAACGTTTTGTAGACTGGGTGCTTCATCGCCCCGTGATGGGAAGAGGAAAACGTGCTGAGCTGGGCATCGTCAGCTTTGGAGGGTGAACAGTCAGCAGAAGATGCTCGAAGAGGGCTGCAGTGACACAGTCAAGAAGAACAATGTGAGGGAATGAGGTGAGGGCAGGAATATTAAATATCTTCAAAAGAAAATACTACAGTGCTGTTTCAGAAGTCAAATATTAGTGATTAAATGTGGCTATTAGGGAGAATTAGGAAAAAATGTGGGTGTGCACACCCAGAAGGAGCCCACAGCAAGAAGCACACTTTGCTCTTATCCCAAGCCAAGGTTTTTCTTATTAACAAAACCTGATTTCCATCCCCTGGTCCTGTGTGATAATGGTTTGAAACCCTTGAAATGCCAAAAACATGCCTACATTATTTAGCTTGCTTTCTTTCTTTCTTTCTTTCTTTCTTTCTTTCTTTCTTTCTTTCTT
>CM021767.1:115506775-115523358 GCA_011076525.1 Nettapus auritus
GGGGGGGACGGAGGCGGGGAGCAGCAGTGGGCGGGCAGGGAAAGGGAAAGGGGCAGGGAAAGGGGCAGGGAAAGGGGCAGGGAAAGGGGCAGGGGCTGGCAAAGGGGCTGGTAAAGGGGCCGGGGCAGAGAAAGGGCCGCCTGCCCGTGACTCAGCCGCCTGGAGCTGCCCCTTCGAGCAGCGGGGCCGGGGCGAGCAGCGGGAGCGCAGCGGGGGACGGTGAGGACCTGGGGGGGACACACGGGGAAGGGACGGGTTCAGCCTTTGTGGGGACATTGGGGGGCTCCGTGTTGAGGCTTTGCAGAGGAATCGGGGGCAGGGCTCGCAGCTCCGTCTGTTTTTCCAGCTTGGTTTTGGGATTGGGGGTTCGGGAGGGATGCTGGCAAAAGGGGGAAGGGCAGGGGGGATAGGGAGGGGGAGGACGCCTTCATTTCCTAACAGGGGTCGGGTGGGAGCAGAAGGCGGCGGGGTTGTGGCTGAAGGGCGATGGGGAAAGTCCTGTGGTGTTTGCCTGGCTGGGAACGGGGATGGAGAATGGGAATGGGGACGAGGAGGGGGACAGGGATGGGGATGGGGATGGGGATGAGGATGAGGGTGGCCATTCAGGGGGACCCTCACCCATCCCATGGCTTTGAGATGGAGAGGCAAGTGTGGCTGCGTGCAGCAAGATGCCCTTCCCATTTGGCCAGGTATGCCAGTGGCTTGGCTTTCCTGGGAAAGGTTGGGTGTGGGGATGAGTGGCTGACGCATATATATATATATATTATTTTATTTTATTTTTCAAAAAAGGCCAAAAACCAAATCCAATTCTCCTCACACAGTCATAGGTGGAATGGAGTCACCACGCCACGGGTCTGGTGCGTGCCCCTGGGCCACCAAGCTCACCCAGCTGGGCTGGCCAGCTCCTTCCCAACCTTGGCTTTGTTGTGGCTCCAGAACAAAGGACAAAGCTTATTTGGGGCAAAAGGCTGGAGGAAAGCACATGACAAGGGCTTTGCTGAGCACCTCCTGCCCCCGAGGGCTGGGGGTATTGCAGCTGCAGGGGTGGGCCAGCTTTTATCTTCCTCACCCCCTTGGAAAAGGGCATGTGGGTGACTCCCTGCATGCCCAGAGGGCTTGGAGCCAGACACCGAAGGAGCCAAGAGGTGCTTCAGGGCTCTGACTTATCTCAGGGCCTGAGATGCCTGAAGTGGGTGCTGGTTTGAGCAGCCTGTTCTGGTGTGGTTTCTGTTCTGACTGGGGCACGAGGGTGGGGAAATGCCCGCCTAGATGGGACTGACACACAGATCTGGGGGCGAGAAGACCTTTGCGGTGGGGTGCTGCAGTGGAGGGGTTTGCTCAGCATCCTCTGCCTGACCCTGCCTGGCTCCGGGCTGAGTATTTGCAGCTCTGTCCGTGGGAAAACAGGCAGGGGAGCACCTCTAGCTTCAAGATTTGATCAGGAGGTATGGAGAGAGCAGCTGGGCCATGTCTCCTGCCCCCCCTGGCAGACATCCGTCTCTCTGCGGCTTCTTTCCTCCCTCGCTCGCTGCAGCTCCTCTCCGTGAGCCCGAGGGCTGCGTTCAGCCCGAATTTCTTTTCAAGCCTCCAGATGGCTGGATTGCAGGAGTTCTGCCCAGGTAGCTGCTTTCTGGCCTCAACTTCTTGCTTGTTATTCAAGAAATGTCATTACTGGATACGTTGGTTCACAAAGCAGTGAGGCAGGGGACTTGCTGCAGCCCAGGAGGAGGTGGAGCAGCTCAGGGGGCGCGTTGCATGCCCCAAACACCCTCCTGTGCCCTGGAGAATCACCCAGGTGAAGTCTCAAGAAGTCCAACAACCTGTGCCAGGGCAATATTGAAGCTATGAGGCTGTGAGTCCTGCAGGAGAAAGGACTGGGCTGTGCACGAGGCCAGGCTGCATTTGCTGCTGCCTTTTGACCTTTCGGGGGGCTCGTACAGACCAGTTGGTTCCTCCACCCTTGTAAACGAGGAACAGGGGCATTTGGTGGTAGGGACCCTCCCCAGAACCAGCTTTGCCTTTCCGTATTGCATGTTTCCAGCACTGCAGGTCTGGTGAACGGGGCGAGTCATTGCCTTTATTGCTGAATTAGCCTGCACCACCCCTGGGAGAGCTGCACAGAAGCAGAACCGGCGCACTTGGGGACGGTGCCAAGGCTGGGAGGGACAGCAGAGGCTGCCTGCAGGTGGACACCCCCTTTGGAGACCTCTGGGGGCAAAACCAGGGCTGGAAAGGGAAAACAGCTGGCTGGAGAAGTGTCAGGAGGAAGCAGAGATCTGCAGGCACAGCTGCCCTTGCGCAGGTTTGGGTTTTGGTGCCGTTTTTGGGGAGGCGGCGTCTGAAATGGCCGCAAAGCTCTCCGGGGAGGGGACGGGTGCGCAGGGGAGATAGCGGCGAGCGGTGACAGAGCCGGGGGGGGGGGTGACTTCCTCTGCCTTTTTGTGGGGGGAAAGGGGATGAAGGCAGGAGCCAGCAGCTTGTTTTTGCCGGCCGCAGGCTGCCCCCGTGACTCGCTCTCGGCGGAAATTCGCTCTCTGCAGCCAAGATTTACCGCACGCAGGGCGCTTGCTAAAGCTGGGGGGGAGGGTGGGGAGGAAAAAATCACGTGAGATCGAGGCTTTCCCCTTCCTTCTCCACCCAAATCCTCCGGCAAACCTTGGGATAGCGTCATCCAGCTGAGAGCATCGGTCTTTTCAGTCTTTTCCCCCCGAAAATGCTCGTTCTCAGCCCGTTGAAGGCTCGGCGAGGGGGTTGTTTGCTGAAATGGCCGGCGTGCTGCGGGTTGTTTGGGTTTCACACAAGGAGACGAGGCTGCTCCTGGCCACGAGCCATGTTTTGGGGTATAAGCAAGCTTGCAAGTGGCGGTGTCCTCTTTCAGCTCCGTCTCCGGTTGGCTGCAGTCGGAGGTGTGCAGCCCGTGTGGTCTCGTAACCTGAGGATTAACCAGGCTGTATTGCTGCCTGACCTGGGGTGGTGTAAACTGAGAGGGACTGGGCTCATCCTGGGGGACAGAGGGGTTTGAGCCCCCTCTGTTGCTGCTTCATCGGGCATCTTGGGGCATAGAAATGCCCTGGGTGCAGCTCAGCTGCCTCTGGTCAGGCTTTATCCAGGTGCTGTGAGATAAATCCATGCCGTGCCCACCAGCGTTTGGGTGCTGTGACTCTCCAACCCAACGGGCAGGGTCCCATTTAGACCCATTTGATGCAAAAAAGGCCTCCCAGAGAGGCCAGACAATGTGATTGGACTGGGAACACCTTCAGAAAGGTGAGATATGGGGGGCAGGAGGCCCCAGGTGTTGCTGAAACTCAACTCAGCTTTTGGGCTGAGCATCCTGCCGAAAGCACCAAGAGCTTACAGGGGAAAAAAAAAGCAGTGGATGAATGGGGAAGAAAAATGAAGAGGGAGGCTTCAGGCGCCTGGGCTTGCTGCTGGCAGAAAGTAGGACACTGCTGCTGGGCTTTCTTCCCTGGAAAGGCTAAACTTGGCTGCGAGTGGGTGGAGGCAGGCTGGAGATGTGTGCGCGTGTCCCCATTGCTCGCAGAGCTGCCGATGGGAGCTGTGGGGCTGCTCCGGCGTGTTTGGCCACGAGGGTTTAAGCCTGGGCTTGCAAAGGTGATTACGCACCCGGCTTGCTGAGATGAGTAGGAATTAGAGCCTCAGCTTGTGCTGCTCGGCGCTGCTGTGAGTATCTGAGGTTTTGGGGCTGCTCACGGGGGGTTTGGAGAGGGGTTTTGGTGGAGGAGGGCATCTGAGTGTTTTTGCAGAGGTTGAACAGCTTGTGGTGTGCCCAGGTGAGGTGTGGGGACACGAAGCCAGCTTGTGCTCTGATATGGGGGGGCTATGTTGAGGGCTTGCCATGCCGCTGTATTTCCCCCGTGTCTCCGTTCCCCAAACTGGGACTTTCCTGGCATGCTGCCACTTTTCAAAGCCTCCTGAGAAGTCCCCGTGGGATGGGAGCTGCTTGCAGGTCACCTCTGCATGGGTTTGAGCTCCCCGCCCTGTGCTGTGAGCACATTTAGGGTCCTCAGGGCCACCTAGCAGGCCAAAACGAGGCCATAAACCCCAAAAATGTGCTCTGCAGCGGCATCTTCAAAGAGTGCTGCAACAAGGAAGGGGCTGGCAAGTTCCCCGGTGCCACAGCCCTGCAGTTGGATCATTTATTCCTTAGCCTTTGGTTTTATGGAAGCAAACGCAGCTCTTAATGCCCTCCAAACTCAATCCTTTGGATCTGCTTCAAAAGGGACTTTTCCTGCTGCTGCTAATCCCGCAGCAGACGACCGAGCAGGGGTACCTTGTTCGATGCACTTCTGGGTGACAGGGGGGATTATTAGCATGCTCCTGTGTCTTCTCCTGACCTTTGGGGTAAATTGGGGTCCTCAGGGGCTTTGTGCGGGCATGTTGTGGTCAGAGCCCATGCTGGGGAGGTTTCCAAGCATTCCCAAATCTGGCTGCAGGTGGAGCAACCCGTGCCGTAGCCAAGATGTGGCTGTCCGTGTCCATCCTGTGCGTCCTGGTGGCCTTGGCCAATGCCCGCAGCATTCCTTACTACCCGCCGCTCTCCAGCGACCTGGTCAACCACATCAACAAGCTCAACACCACCTGGAAGGTGAGTACTGGGATGGTGTTGAGGGAGGACAAAGGGATGATCTCCATGGGGCTCGGTGGCTGTGGTTTGGGTCTCTTGCCACCGTGGTTGCATCAAACCAGCTTTGGTCCCAGTTGGCTTCTCCATTGAGCTGGTGCCGTCAGGGATTCCTGCTGTGGTAGTAATTGGTGATGAGCTCGTAGACCAGGAGGAAGATCTGGAGCAGCAGGCTGGTGCCCTTGGTGGCTGCGGAGAGTCCTGTTCCACCTCTCTGTGTCTTTCCCCAGGCAGGACACAACTTCCACAACACTGACATGAGCTACGTGAAGAAGCTCTGTGGCACCTTCCTAGGTGGGCCCAAGCTCCCTGAGAGGTGAGTGCTGGGGGAAGAAGATGAGGACCCTGCAAAAGCTGCTGTAGATGCTCCTGGTGCGTCTGCAGTGGGTGGGGGCTCTTTCCTGGCAGGCTGTGAGTGGGGTTCCCCAGGGTGCAGCTCACTTTTTGGTAACCTGGTGCACATCTTGCATGGGATTAGTGTTATGGGGAACTTCCACCCTGTGTTGTGCCAGCTACTTGAGCAATCATGTAAGTTGCAAGCCTCGAAACTCAGAGCGCTGGCTGGTCTCAGAGCTGCTGGCTTGGTCTGAGGACTTCGGGAGTGTTCATTCTCCTTCAGTAGTCAATAACGGGATCACTCCTCCTCCAGGTCACCTCCTGAGCTGCCTGGAGAGGGCACTGCCCCCGGTCCTGCTTCACGGGGGTACCTATAACAGGACTTCCCTCTTTCTCCCTTGTAGGGTAGATTTTGCTGCAGATCTGGACTTGCCAGATAACTTCGACTCACGGAAGCAGTGGCCCAACTGTCCCACCATCAGCGAGATAAGAGACCAGGGCTCCTGTGGGTCTTGCTGGGTAAGAGCACGGGTTTCAGGTTGTGTCAATACGGGGTTTAGAGGACAGCAAGCAGGCTGCTGAGTTTGCTACTGAGCTTTAAAACTGGGGGAACGGGATTCTGCGATGTCTTAGCACTTCAGTGGGCTTGTCCCAGCCAGGCTCGAGCTTGATGCTTTCAACTCGTCTCCAGGAGGGACAGAAATCTGCCTGGTTTCTCTCCCATGGCCTACCCTAACTGCTTTGCCTTGTATTTTTTTTTTGGGGGGGTTGCCCACAGGCCTTTGGTGCTGTAGAAGCCATTTCGGACAGGATCTGTGTCCACACAAACGCCAAGGTGAGCGTGGAGGTGTCGGCAGAGGACTTGCTGTCGTGCTGCGGCTTCGAGTGCGGCATGGGGTGAGCTGCTGGGGGCACTTGTTGGTTTCGAGGGGGGCTGGGAGGAGCGGGGACACAGCCCAAAGGTGCTGGTGGTGTTTTGGTCTTGTCTTTTTAGTCTTCCCACTCAGCATGAAGCCCTATCAGCAGCTTGTGCTGTAGATGGTAGAGTTGGGTGGGAACATGGAGGTGACTGCATGGCCTGAAGGTCCCTCTGGGCCGCGTCCTGCCTTCACCAGTAACTGGCCAAAGGGAGGGTCTTCCAGTAGCCCCAGAGCATTGTTTTTTGGCACAAGTGCTTTACCCTTGGCTTTTGCAGTTTCTGGGAGCAGGGCTGGGAGTTTGGTCTCTGAGCTGTGTAGTTCTGGGGGCAGAAACTGAGCAGGGACCTGGTGAGGAAGCTCCACTGTGTTGGGGTTTGGAGACATGGCTGCTCGTAGCTCCTTCTTGCCCCGAGGCTTTAAGGGATCAACTTCAGCTTCCTTGGCCTGGCTGGAGCTTGAACTTCTGTCTCTTTCCGCAGGTGCAATGGAGGTTACCCCGCTGGTGCATGGAGGTACTGGACGGAGCGGGGCCTTGTGTCCGGGGGCCTCTACGACTCCCACGTGGGTAAGTCCTGGCTCATAGCCTTGTGAAGGCCAAGAGGAACATCCTCACTAAGTTATGGGGCCATGCCCTTCAGGACATGCTGGTCTGTGTCCTCGTGGCTGTACCATGGCCTTGAGCACCTCTGCTAGCCCCACTGACTGCTCCTGTCCCCATGGCTCCCCCTGGTCCCCCAAGTGGGACAAGACACCCATGTGGCACAGTAGTCACACCTACCACCCCCCAGAATTGTCATCGGGGCAGGTCTGAATCAGTCTGTGGATGTTTTTGTTGGCTTTGGACCAGTTTAATGCATTTTGGGTGGGGGCAGGAGTCTTCCTGACATTTTTCTCCTTCCAATAGCAGCATCCAGACTGGAAACCTTGACCACCACCTCCTAGCCAGGGCCATAAGATGTTTCAGGTTTCCGTCTTTTCCCTCACCTTGTCAAAAGGGAGGTGGTGGGGAGCAGGTACAAAGGGAAGCCTGCAGCGATTGATCATCTGGTGACGACCTCCTCTTGCCCTCACCCCACTGATCTGTGGGATGTCTGGGTTAAAAGGATCACAACTTTGCTTAGGGCATCTGATGCCTTCTCCAGCTTGGCTGCTGAGGCTGAGGGGTGCCTGGGGACAGCCAGCTCATGCCACCTCTGCCTTCCAGGCTGCCGTCCCTACTCCATCCCTCCCTGTGAGCACCACGTCAACGGCTCCCGGCCACCGTGCACTGGGGAGGGAGGAGAAACCCCCAGGTGCAGCCGGCACTGCGAGCCTGGCTACTCGCCCTCGTACAAGGAGGACAAGCACTACGGTAAGGAGGTGACCTCCCAGCAGGAGCTCCGTGGAGTGGGTGGGATGAGACCTCTTCCCAAGCAGTTTTATGGCCAATGACCTTGGGATGGGTGCTTCCTGGAGCTCATGAGCCTGTCTGATGATCTCATTTGTGTTAATTGAGATGGGGGGGTGATCTGGGTCCTCTTGGTGGTGGTGCTGTGGGTGCAGGAGGTGACCACCTGGGTTGAAGAGCACGGTGCTGAGTCTGGCTGCTTCTTTCCTCCCTCCTGGTGGCAGCTGGGACTCTACGTGGAGGGTTTTCTGGCTGCTTCTTGCAGATTTGTCTTAGCATTAAGTAACTTTTCTTTTAGCAATGAATCTGGATAAGGGGATAACTTCCCTTTCTACAGAAGCTGTCTAGTATAGGTCTTTGGGTACAGAATGGGACCCTTGGGTTAAGCCAAGGGAAGAGGGATGGTTGGAGCCCACTTTCCCTGCTGGGCTGTGCCTGTGTCTCCAGAGCAGCTGGGTTTGAATTCAACCTTTAAGTGGAGAAGGCACCTTGGCAGGGGCATGCTGAGCAGTTATAGGGCAGCCATTCAGAAATCTGATGGTCTCAACAATGCTGGGCTGATGGCAGGACTTTTTCCTTCTTGCTAGGCATCACATCCTACGGCGTCCCTCACAGTGAGAAGGAAATCATGGCTGAGATCTACAAGAACGGCCCGGTGGAAGGAGCCTTTATTGTCTATGAGGACTTCCTGATGTACAAGTCTGGTGAGCATCAGCACCGAGGCTGGTTCCTACCTCACCCGTAGGGTCTGTCCTAGGTGGCCCTTGTACCTGTATCCAGATCTGAAGGGAGACCTGTGGTGGTTTTACTGTGCTGGGCAGCTGAACACCACAACCGCTCTCTCACTCCCCCTCCTCAGATGAGGAGGGGAAGAAGTAAAGGAAAGAACAACTCACGCGTTGAGATAAGGATAATTTAATTAAAGGAAAAAAATTATTAAGGAAATATTATTAATTAACAATTCAACTAAAGGGAAAAAAAGGGAAAGGGGAAAGGGAAGGGGAAAGGGAACAGCAAAACAAAACAAGTAAAGGCTATGTGGAAGTGCAGAGGAAAGAAATGACTCTCTACTTCCCACCAATGAGCGATGCCTGACCACGGCCTTGAAGCAGGGCCTCAACGCACGCAGCCGGTGTTCGCGAGGAGGACAGACATTTTGGCAACGAAAGCCCACCCCTCCCCTCTTCCTCCTTCTTCCCCCTTTTATTGCTGAGTGTGACATCGTATGGTGTGGAATATCTCTTTGGTTGGGTTAGGTCAGCTGCCCTGGGGATGTTTCTTTCTCACTTTTTTGCCCACCCCCCAGGAGGGTTAGAGAAAGTCCTGATGCTGTGCCAGCACTTCTCAGCAGCAGACACAACACTGGGGTGATACCACTGCTGTTCTAGCTACAAGTGCAGAGCGTGGCACTGTGTGGGCTGCTGCAGGGAAAGTTAACATCCCAGCCAGACCCAGTACAAGATCTCAGGTTAATATTTGGTGTTGCGAGAACACGAGTAGATAACATCTCCTTTATCCATTAGTTTGTAGCAAGGGGAATAGGTTTTTAAGAGTGGCTCAGCGGGAAGCCCTAAGAAGGAACTCCCAAAATTGATTTTAGCTAGGATTTTAGGTAAAATCCTGGCAGACGGACCCCAATTCCTTGCTCTCAACTGCACTGCCTCTGAGCATCTTGCTGAGTGCTTCCTTCCTAACTCTCTCCATTTTAGCTTCAGGTTTGAGTTCATTTAACCAAAAAGGGAAAACCCCAAAACAAAAACCACCAAAAAAACTTTCTCAGCTGGGTTTTCGTATCGAATATTTTGGAAGCTGTCAGCTCTCTGTGGGGGGAAATCTGTTGATGTGTTGGTGCTGCCTTGCAGGGGTTTACCAGCACGTGTCTGGCGAGCAGGTCGGAGGCCACGCGATCCGGATCCTGGGCTGGGGAGTCGAAAATGGGACCCCCTACTGGCTGGCTGCCAACTCCTGGAACACAGACTGGGGGGATAACGGTGAGGAGCACAAAGCTATCAGTGGTCGGGGGGGCTGCCCCCATTCCCTGGTCTCTTTGGGCACTTAGTGAGGTGCGGTGACTGACGTGCCCCTGCTGTCCTTCCAGGCTTCTTCAAAATCCTCCGAGGAGAGGACCACTGCGGCATCGAGTCCGAAATCGTGGCCGGCATCCCCCGGACGGAGCAATACTGGAAGAGAGTGTAACCAGCCTCATACATCACTGCTGAGTTGATCAAACCACAAATAATCCCGAGTCCCCGATGCTTTTAACCAATAGCGGGTTGGGCGCAGAGCCCCCTCTCTAAGAGACGATAGTTGAGGTTACTTTATTAAA
Source organism: Nettapus auritus (assembly GCA_011076525.1). Taxonomy (NCBI): domain Eukaryota; kingdom Metazoa; phylum Chordata; class Aves; order Anseriformes; family Anatidae; genus Nettapus; species Nettapus auritus. Next base: position 115,516,387 of record CM021767.1, read on the forward strand.
GCTTTTTATCTTTTTGTTTTGTTTTTATTTTTTAGTTGTATGATGGAGCTGGAGGTGGCAGGCCCTGTACTGGTGCCAGCTGCCGTCTGCAAGCCCTCTGCTCCTTGTGGGTCGCAGCCGGGGGTGTTCCCTGCTCAAAGGACTGCTGGGAGGCTTGCTGGCCTCTTTGTGCCGTGGTTTTTGGCTAGCCCGGGCCCCTTCCAGCCCAGTCTGTTACTGGGAGGGAGGGAAGCACTAGCTTTGTGCTGGGAGCAGGGATTTGGTGGGGCAGCAGAAACGGAGGCTGCTGGCAAATCCAGGCATGGCTTGTGCACCCCTAGCTGGGGCAGTCTGACTGTTAGCAGGGTAGGTGAGAGAGCGTGTGCCTTGGTAAATTGGCTAAACGTAGTCCCGTTAGTGACAAAATACTGATGAACTTGATGTGGGGCTGCCTACAGCCCCTCCTGCCTGTGACACGTCCTTTCTGCATCACTTGCTCTGCTCCATTATTTCGGCTGCTTTTTAAACCACTCATTCCTCAGCTGCTGTTTTTTTATTTTTTATTTTATTTTATTTTTTCTTTTTCTGCTGTAATCTGGGGTTATTGATCCTAGGGAAGGGCCTGGCTGGAGCTCCATGAGCTTTGATCAAATGTCCTGCAGCATTCAGGAGCACGCTGGGAAGGACAAAGTGCTTTTGGCCACGGCTACGCAGCTCAGGCCATGCCTTGGCAAGGGTGCTGCTGCGTGTTGCGAGCTGGTGTCATACTTTGAAACTGCAGATGATGTTCTCCAGGTCTGCCACAGGGAGCTCATGCAGATGCTTGGAGGTATCTGGCGAACTTGCATGCAGCTGAAGCTTTCTTTGAGCCACAGGTGGCAAGGAAGTTTAAAAAAAATCTTATTTTTGTTACTGGGGGAAGTGTAATAGCAGTGTAGGAGGAATCACGCGATTTGCCAACACTAATATAGTGAAAGAGCTTTTTGTTTTCTTTTAAAGCACAAAGTGTATTGCTGAGCTAATGCTACAGGGCTGAAATAAGTGAAGCAGGCTCTCCCTTGTACTGTAAAATAGTCCTTTACCTCTGCCTACTGAACCAGTGAGACGGAGCTTTGGTGTGTGTGAATGAAACAACCGTGCCAATAAACGATTTCTCCAACATCTCGTCTCCTGTCCCTTGTTGACTTCTCCTTCAGGAGCTAAAACCATCCTAAACTTTCTTCCTGTTGCGAAAGCTGGGTGAGGCCCTTTTGTGCAAGTGGTCCCTGCCCCATCCTCTGGCCATGCTGGTGGCAGGGGGCTGCAGCCACTGCCTGGGACCAGCACTGGTCCCCGAGCAGTGCTAAGTCCTGGTGGCACGTAGGGTGCTCCACCAGGGACCAGAGGGAAGCCAAGGGTGTGGGACTGGGGAAACGGGGATGTAGCCAGGCACTGGAAAGCACGGCAGCAACCCAGGGGGTGCTCTGCCCCTACCCCTGCTGAACACACCGCGTTCAGCCCCTTGGACCTCCTGCTCCAGCAGAGGAAAGCTCCAGCAGACCAAGCAGAGGGCTACAAAGCTGGCACTGCTATGAGAGCATAGGGTAAAGCAAGAGGTGGGAGATAAGTACCTAGATGGGGTAGAAGTCTGGAGTAGGTAAGAGATGAGCAAGCAGCAGCTGTAGAATAGACCAGTCTTGAACTCGTTAGGTTTCTAGAGGGCAGCAGAGCCCCTAGAAGGGCTGGGTGTAATCTCCCAGCCTGCAACATGCTCTAAGGGAAGAAAGCAAAATAATTTTAACAAGTGTAGAGTCCTGCCCCTGGGAAGGAACACCCATATGTATCAGTACAGGCTGGGGGACGACCTGCTGGAGAGGAGCTCTGTGGAGAAGGACCTGGGGGGTTCTGGTGACTGACAGGTTGACCATGAGCCGTCAGTGTTGGCCACCAGGATCCTGGCGTGCATTAAAAGGAGCGTGGCCAGCAGATCAAGGGAGGTGATCCTCCCCCTCTACTCTGCACTGGTCAGGCCTTACCTGGAGTACTGTGTCCAGTTCTGGGCTCCCCGGTACAAAAAAGACAGGGATCTCCTGGAAAGAGTGCAGTGGAGGGCCACAAAGGTGTTAGGGGGCCTGGAGCACCTTCCCTATGAGGAAAGGCTGAGGCCTGGGTCTGTTCAGCCTGGAGAAGACTGAGAAGGAATCTTAGCAGTGTTTACAAAATACCTTAAGTGTGGGAGACAGAGGGATGTGGCCAACATTTTCTCTGTGGTTTCTGGGGACAGGACAAGGGGCGATGGCCACAAAATGGAGCCCAGGCAGTTCCACACCAACATGCAAAAGAAATTCTTCATGGTGAGGGTGACGAAGCACTGGGACAGGCTGCCCAGGGAGGTTGTGGAGTCTCCTTCTCTGGAGATATCCAAGGCCCATCTGGACGCCTACCTGGGCAACCTGCTCTGAGGAACCTGCTTTGGCAGGGGGGTTGGACCCAGTGATCTCTTCAGGTCCCTTCCAACCCCTACAGTTCTGTGATTCTCTAAGGCTCTACCTTACCTCCCACCTGGCTCCAACTCCAACCTAGAGGAGCAGAGAAGGTCCCCAATGTAGACACTGCTTCCCCACTCCCCCTCTTTCCAACAGGAACTGGTAAAAAGTCAATATACTGAGCTTTAGCTGTCTCGCCCCCCTGGTTACAATTCAGTTTTCAGGCCCAACCTATAGGGTATTACTGTGATGCCCTGCAAGGAAGCATCTGTACTTCATGTAGCTTGTGCAATAGTGGGGAACTAGCACAGTAAGAGAACAGCAGAAGAAATTCTCAAACGCTTTTTTTTTTTTTTTTTTTTTTTTCCAAAGAAAACTTTAATGTCAACAAGACAGGAAGCTGCACAAAGGGAGCTACCGCAAGTTTTTGAACAACAGCTTAAAACTATCTACATAGGTACTCGTGGAGTAGGGCTGCTTTCTCCAAGTAACAGTCTGGCCACACAGGCTTGGCCTTGCAAAGGCCACCAAACACCCCTGGTAGGGGTAGGCTTTGCTCTGTTCTGCCCCAGGCTGTCCAACCCCATCACACAGTCAAAGCAGCAGTGAGGGATTAGGGTCACTGAAAGCAAAAATCCAGGAAAACAGGACTTGAAAGTCATTTCCTCTTCCCACCCCAGCATTCCCTGTAGGAACGCAGCCTGCCTGAAGTCCAGGCTGATGGGTTTCAAAGCAGCAGTTGAAAGCTCTTCCAGTTTGCACGTCAGACTCGCAGCACCCTGAGATGCAGCCAAGTGGGCCAGGAAAACCCGCCCCAGCCACCCCAGGTTCCCCCTGGGCTACAAAAGTGCAGAGCCCAGAGCTCTCAGCAAAGATGGGTGGCTGTGCTCGCCCTGGGCTCAGAGTTATCAGCCCAGGACAACTCCTTCCCCATCCCTTTCACCACCTCCCCAGCTGCTAAAACCCCCAACTTTGCAATGCACGGTGCCACCGGTACGAAGGAGCTGCAAGAGCTGGCTTTGGGCTGGGTGCATGTTCCAGCGGCCAGAGCAGCACCCCTCCAACACTGAGCAAGGAAAGGGCTCGTTTCAAGCCTAGCAGCCTCCTCAAATACAACGACAGAAAGGTGAGGATCGCCCCTGGTTCCAGGTGCCAGGAGGGCAACCAGCCCAGGCTGGTGGCAAGAAGGTGGCCAGAGCTTTCTGCTGGCTACATGCAGTGCGTCCTGGCCAAAGCCAGAGCCCTCCACATGGGGAAAAAGGGCTGTGTAAGAAAGGGAGGCCAAACCCAAAAAAGGCTCCCGTCCCGCGGCTCCGAGCTGGAAAGGGGTCTCAAATCTCAAGCAAGAAAAGAGGCAAATGGAGTTTCTATTTCAACCATCCTAACCAAAAAAAAAAAAAAAAAAAGAAGAAACAAAACAGTAGTAATCAAGTAAACTGTCCAACAGGAAAGGAGGGAAAAAACTAAATCCAAATTCAACCCCAAACAATAAGACTCCAATTGGTGCTTGCAACCAGCCACGCAGGCAGCAAGAGAGGTGAGGAGTGGAGCCTGGTGATGCCATGCCGTCCTCACGGGGCTCCAGGCCACCGGCATCCCATCCTTGTCACCACCTGCAGGCCCGGTGGCACCTGGCTGTCCCCACCAGCAGGGGACATGGAGCCTCCCGCTTCTGCTGCCTGTCCGCCGACCATCTCTTTTTTTCTCCCACCATCTGCCCGTCCTTCAGTTCTCGCCCGCCTGGACGTATTCTTCAGCAGCCTTAGAGATGGTGCTGAGGTACTGCCAGCTGAGGGCGGCCAGCAGCATGGCGCATGACAGGTAGATGGGGGAGTAGTGGTGGCGCGAGGCCATGGGGCCGCCGGGCAGGCTCATGGCACGGATGGAGGCAATGATCTGCTGCGTCTTGTTGGACGAAGGGTCCGTGCTGGGGATCTTCTGGTAGATCTGGAGAGGGGAAGGAAGAATAATGAGCTCCTTAACCTTAAGAGTAACCTTGGTGGGGGACTGCCCTGGAACAGCAGAACCAGGGAGGTGATCGTCCCCCTAAACTCTGATCTGGTGAGGCTGCACCTTGAGTACTCTGTTCAGTTTTGGGTCCCTCACTACAAGGACTTCGAGGCCCTGGAGCGTGTCCAGAGCAGGGCTACGAAACTGGTGAAGGGCCTGAAGCACAAGTCCTGTGAGGAGCAGATGAGAGAGCTGGTGGTGTTTAGTCTGGAGGAGACTCAGGGCTGACCTTACTGCTTTCTGCAACTGCCTGAAAGGAAGGTGTGGGAAGCTTGGGGTTGGCCTCTTCTCACAAGTAACCAGTGACAGGACTAGAGGGGTTGGCCTCAAGTTGTGCCACGAGAGGTTCAGGCTGGAAATTAGGAGACATTTCTTCTTAGAAAGCAGTCAGGCATTGGGACGGGTTGCCCAGGGATGTGGTGGAGTCACCATCCCTGGGGGTGTTCAAGGAGAGGTTGGTCGTGGTGCTTGGGGACATGGTTTAGTGGGTGACATTGGTAGTAGGGGGATGGTTGGAGCAGATGGTCTTGAAGGGTTTTTCCAACCCTAATGATTCTGTGATTTTTATGGTTCTAAGGCCCAGCTGCTGCATAGGGCCAGGGCCTGCTTCCCTTGAGAAATGCATTAAGCCAGGCAGCCTCTTGAGGGCACCCCGTGATGGGAGATGTGCTGCAGGGCAACAGACACAATCCATTAACTGCAAGTGGTTGTTCTGGGGTGAGCGGCTCTGGCCCAAAAAACCTCACTCACTGCTAGCAACAACCCTTGCTGAATATACTTTTCCCCCCTATGAATCCACCCACCAGCTGTCTATATAAACTTTTAACATCCACAGCGCCCCAAAGCCAGGAGTCCTGCTGCTTAACAACCTGAGACAAGCTGCCCTTATTCACTGCTGCCCATGAAGTGGAAGCACAGAATGCATCAAACTCACTGCAACTATGGATACGGTGTAAACAAGAGCGTTCACCATGGAGCTGTCTGTGGGGAGATGAGGCAACCTGTTCAGAAGAACGAGTCCTCTTGCCTGCTCAGAGAAAGGAATCCCTCATGCTATGAAAGCTGACTCATCTCGCTCTTGACCAGAATTAAGACATGACCTTGGTCTCTGCCTTTCAATGCAGGCACAATCCGAGGGTATATTTAGAGAATGTCAAGCACCCAGTTTGGTCCAGGCCAAAACCATGTCAGGCATCACCATGCCCTGGTTGTGGACTAATAGAGATGCAACGAAGGGGTTAACAGATGCCTGGGTCTGCAAGGGACTGCCAATTCCACCCCAGGAACAAGAACAGCAACAGCCAGAAATGACTCGAAGCAAGCTGCTCAACCTACCTCTTCCACATACTGGTACATGATGGCTTTGACAGCCTGTATGTTTGTGGCGTCCATCATCAGAGTGACGGCTTGTCCCTTCCGGATCTTCACTACGCCTCTGAACACCTGCTTGTTGTTATAGCAGGCGGCCAGAGTGGCGATGGCCATAACCTAAGGAGAAAAACAAAAAGCCCTCACTGCACTGCAAGGAGCCTGCCCAGGGAATAACCTTGGCTCAAGCGAAATCAATTACATAACAGTGGAGCGGAGCCACAATCTCACCTACAGCATGCACCAGCAAAGAACGAAGAGAATAAGAGAATAAAACAGGTCGGAGTTTGCTCTAAATAAAGATATCTTCACTTGATGCATTTCCTGGCTCTCTGATGAATTATTGCAGCTGCAGGATGACTTGACAAAGAGGCAGCATGCATTATGTCAATTAATAATGTGAGTGAACTTGACAACCAAAATGTTGCCTGCCATTCCTCCCCCAGCCCTCTTTGGACATTCAGTCTCTCTTCCACAGTTTTTTTTTTCTTTTGTTTTGTTTTGATTTTAAAGATACATAAAACTTCTCTATCTCTCAAATTTTATTCAATTCAATGAATGAGCCAAAAAGTGAATTGAGATTGAGGGTCATGTATCTATCCCTACGTTTTTGGCCTGACTTCAAATGTGAGGACAACGAGGCCTATCCATTCATGCTGTGCATATATGACAGAGATTTTTTAGCCTTTTCTCAACATCACTGGTGTTTTCTGACAGAAACAGCAGGTTTCTGCTGAATGGGGACTGAGGGGGCATAAGATGTAGAACGCCACCACTTCAGGTAACCAGTGAGGCGCTGTTCATTTCTCTCATCCAACTGAGACAGCCGAGAGGTGGTAATGTTCCTGATTTTCTCTAAACAACCCTAAAATTCTCATGTACGATCCCACTTTCTCTGGCCAATCTCCACCTTCCCAGGTGATAAGGTGTTCCTCAGTTTCTTCTTGTGTCCTTATTAATGCTGAAACGCAAAAAGAACATAACTTTCCAAGACTCGTTTTGGAGAATTACAAAGCAGGTATTCTTTCTTAACAGCACTTTCTTAACTCGCTTCAGGTTTTTGCTACATATTTTGCGTTTTATACTCGTCGTTTCCATAGTCTCTTCAGGATGTCTCCAATGCTCAGCTGTCCAGCTGCACGGCAAGGAC
>CM021767.1:115588358-115634511 GCA_011076525.1 Nettapus auritus
GGTGGCGGGTCCCCAAGCGACACTTAGGGATGAGAAGCTATGTGGGGGATGAGAAGTCATCAGGGGAATGGGCAAGTGTTGGGAATGGGAGCAGCCACAAAGGTGGCCTGGCCCAACTGGGAAAAAGGTTGGCAGCAGAAGTCTCCTAAAAGCCTGGCAGCAGAGAACGCCTGCCAGCTGGGGAACCAGGCCTGGCAAGGCTGCTGCAGCTTGCCAGGTGCTGCTGGCCTCCTGCAAGTGCAGCCTAAGGGTACCTAAGAACCTCAGACTTCCTCAAGATGCCACCACCAAGGGCAAAAGTAAGAAACCAGAGACTAGGAAGGAGCGGTGTCTATCACTTGTCTCAGGTGAAACAGAGAAATTAGCCGTGTCTTTTGGCTGCTCCGAGGAGGTGGTGTCCTACATTGGACTAGATGATCTTTCAAGGTCCCTTCCAATCCCTAGCATTCCATGATTCTGTCACAGACATTATACATAACCCTTCCGCCTCCAACTCCTCCTCAGCTGGGCTGCAGATGATGAAGAACTACTCAAAAGCGATAACCTACCTGGGGGATCGCACAGAAGTTGAAGACGCTTTGGTTTTTCAGGCGGGACAGGTACGTAAGGACATCGGGGACATGGTGGAGAGCGTTGGTGATGAGCTCATTCAGACACTGGACAGCCATATCTATGTTCTCTGGTTTGGCAAGGTCTGAGAGCTTCTTTGCATATCTGCTCCAAACCTAAAGAGCAAGGTAAGACTCAAATTGGAGGGTACATTCATGCCACAAAGGAGACAACAGTAACAATCTAAGGTCTGGGTGAAGAGCCACCACAGGGCTTACGAGGCTGAAGAAGAAAGAGAGGACTCTGGAAACACAAGAGTAGCCTTCATATATACTAAGACTATAAAGAAAAATGATGTACCTTCACATCTTTTCTAGGTAGGACAAAGAAATACAGTTCACATGCCAGGCTGATATCAGGAAACTATCAAACAAAGTCTGTCATGTGGCAAGAGACAGAAATTCTTTTGAGGGCTTCAAGAACAGCAGACAAGCATCTGTTTGATAGGCAGAGTTGATCATGCCACCCTCGGGAATAGACTAGGTAACCTCCCAGAAACCTCACCCAATCTTTTTCTCCCTCATTCCCAAATCCAGCTTCATAGGGAGAGGGCAAAAAGCTGCCCAACAAGCTCTTAGCAGTGGGGGGAAGACATCACCTTGTCAGGACATCAGTACCCAACAGCTGTAGATAGATGTAGGACTTACGAGTCAGGTGTCATTTGAAAAACTGTTATTAAAGGAATGTACAACCAACAGTAGCAACCTTAAAATTGGAGCAGACTGTCAAATCTCTCCCGTTAAATCTGATTTAAAAGGAGGTAAAAGACACCACGATTTTAGCTGTGTGTGGCCCGTTGGCTACATCCACAGCTTGGACAGAAGTCTGAGAAAAGTGTCAAGGGACACGAACAAACAAGCCAAAGCAGTGGAAAAACCCTGACCGTGGGGATTTTGAAGAAAATTCTAGGAGGAACTCTTGCAATGAGAGGCTGCAATGCACTATCAGAGCAACAAAGACAGTACCTACATTATTTATTAGCACAGTACGTGCAGTTCCTCACGAAGCACAGCAGAATCACTCGCCCTAAAGCAGTGCTTCCCCTTACCTCTCTGGGCCAGAACTCCCTTCCCTCCATCTGGTCCTCCAGATAATCACGGATGATGTTGGTTTTCTGCAGGAAGAGGCCCATGGAGTTTGCCAGCTCTGTGTCCTGCCCGACAATCGGATCTTCTAGCTCTGATGCAGAGAAGAGACGGGAAAGGCCTATCCCCACCAGCCCAGCTACGTAGTGACAGTACTGGGAGGCACCGGGAGGGACAAAAAAAGAAAACCAACAAGATAAATGGAATGGTTACAAAGAGCTGCCCACTTCACACGTTTTACAAAAGTGATGCTCAGGAGGTAATTCGTGGTGTGTTTTCTGCAAGTTCTCCTTGCAACGTCAGCTTTCCCACACCCAAACACCTTGCCAAGGGTGTCCTCTGCCGTGTCAGTGACTGTTGGTGCTACCATACGAGCTGCCTGCAAAGGGACCCAGAAACACGTGCTGGTGGGGGACACCACCAAGACACGGGTGAAATCTTCCACACCATCCCTCCACAACTGCCCTGGGCTGAGGACCAGCTCCCCATGGTAAAGCAAGCTGCACGTGCAGACCTTCAGGCCCCAGGAAGGTAACTTTCCTACTGATGTTGAGCGTGTCCGGGCTGACTTACCTTATCCCACTCACGCTGAGAATCCACCTTCTTCTCCAAGAACTCGGCCATCCCGACGCCCATCTTGTGGCAGATGTCTGAAATCACATCCTGGTAGACTTTCGACAGGTTCCTGAACTCCATGGAGATCTGCAGCACAAGCCACCAGGAGGAAACAAAGACAGCAGGAAAAAAATAAAAGAAAAAAATATCACCAGAATTCAACATTTATTAGCAGACGAGAAAAAGACTTGTTTAGCAGGCTCTTATCCCACCCTGGCTAGAGATCTAGGACAACTCCCCCAACAAGAATTGTTTCAAGGCCCTCCAAGCACAGGCTCTGTGTGTCCTCAATCTCAACGGTACAATCTCTGGCAGCAGATCAGACACGGCGATATCTTTGGGAGGACTCTGCAGCCTTGGACCGGTATCATCTGGGAGGTGCAGGACAAAACTAGCTACGCCTGGCGTGCTAAGCTGTTTCTCGAAATTGATGAGAGCATCTCATCACGCCAGCCTTGGGAAGGGAAGGGGAGGATTCTGGTGCTCTGTTCTCCTGAGCCTTTCCAGCTTTGGCTCTTGAAGGACACGTGAGGGCCCTTTGCACAACGGGAAAGGCATCAGACAACAGGGAGAGCGAGAGATCCTCCTCCTGCATCTCCACAACCTTCTCGGTGTAAATTAAGCGCATGGGCTCAGCTTCAGTCTGAGGGGCTGGGATCCCCTACACAGAGAACTGCTGGTGAGCACATCCCTACCAAATATTATTAAAATCACATGAATTTGAAATGTGAATATGAAATGAAATGATTATGAATATGAATATTTCATGAATATGAACTCCCAACACCTGAGTGCCTAACACAAACAAAACAGAGAACAATTATGTTCCCCAAACACCTTATAAACAGCAAATCTCTTTGAAAGTACCAAGGCAGTGGCATACAAACCACGTTTCTATTGCTATACACCAACAACTCCTTGGCACAGCTCTCTCCTATGCCATGCATCCCAGGCAGAGCCTCAAAGTTTCCTACGGAAAACCTGATAAGGACAGAAGAAATTTAAAGCGGAAGAAGGCTGAGCAAAGCAGAACTTCCCCCAAAAAAATGAAATGTTTTTTTCTATACCATGCTTTCTTAAACAGAGCTTTAAAAACAAAGCAAAAAAAAAAACAGCCCACCAGCTATTTCTTCTTGATCAACGTGAGCAACAGCAAAACAGCTTTCATGCTGTTTAACTTGCCAGGGGAGATGCAGATTCCCTGTGCCTTCGTTTTGGAAAGATCCTTAAAGAGCTTATGAATAACAAGGGTGCTTTTTATTGTACACACAATGCTGAAGATCTGCAGATCCCGAGCAGATCCTGCAGGACTGCTGCCAACGCTCTTCCTCCCATAAGCTGGATGCCGGGCAAACCTTCCTCATCTCCCTCTGCACGAAGGGTCACAGGACAGCAAACCCATAAAACGTACGGGCTCTGCACCAGGAACCCGATGCTCCTGTGGACACCTTACCGTGGGGAAGTCCTCCAGCACCTGGCGGTCCTTCTCCTTGCTCTCCGTGTACTTCCAGTCCGGCTGATAGAGATAGGAGTGAAACTCGTGCAGCATCGGGACCTTTACGTCCAGGCTGATGGTCATGTCATCCTCTATGGTGTCCAGGGCACGCAGAACTAGGTAGAAGATACAGACGGCATGTCTGTGGGAGAGAAAACAACCGTCCCTTAGTCAGGATTGCTTATGATTTGGGAAAAGAAGCTTAGGTTCATCACACAGCCTCATTTCCGGGGTTGGAAACCTGGTTTTCTCAGAGCAGAGCGTTCCTTGCAAGGCTTTTTTGGCTGTTTACCGCTGGGCAGGGCACTGCAAAATCCAAGCGAGCTCCAAGGCTCTCGGCCAGCACTCGCTAGGACTGGGGGATGGAGCCCGAGGTCTGTTTACAGGATAAAAAAGCAAATTCAGAGCAAGGACGGGGGGGAAAGCAGGTGGGACTGTTCCTGCTGCTGCCCTTGCTCTGCACCTGGAGGCCTTTTAGCAAGCCTGGGGGGAATAAGGGCAACCTTACGGCGTAACGGGAACATCAGGGTGGGCAGATAGAGCCAAAAAGGCTCCAAATTTATCTCAGGTTTGCCACACCCAAGCCACGCAGGAAGGAATCGCAGAGGAAGGGCACTGCTGTGAGAGGAAGCCCGGAGAAGATGGCATTTCCCTCCCGTCCCCTTGGTACGAGGCGCTGAGGCTTTGGCAGCGCCCAGCCCGTGTGCCCGAGCACCCCGGCTGAAACCACGGGCTCCCCGCTTCCCCAGAGCCCACCCGAAATGAGAAACGCTGGATTTATGCAGTAATTCCCCAAATCTTAACGAGCAGCCACGCTTCGATGAGGTGATGTGCTCGCTAATTGCTTGCCAAATGGCAACTCGCTGGGATTGCTTAAGCACTAATTGCTCGGTGAAGGCAGCGCTCTCCTGGGAAGAGCAATGCGCAAGCAGCAATTCAGCAGAGAAAAGAGAGAGGTCTTAGAGGAAACATTTGAATTTGGCATTTTTTTCCCTTAATTAAGGGTATCAGAAGGGAAATCTGAGCTGAACCAGCAAAGCCAGGCTTTGAGGAAAGCAGCGCAGTCCTTGCCGAAAATCACGGTGGATGAGAAGCGCTTACTTCTACAAGGCTCCCTTCCCAAAAAGATGCCCTAAACACAGGGCAACGGGCTGGATAGGGCCCTGGCACACACAGCACATGGTTTATAGGGCCAAAAAGAAACCAAGCAAGATGAGGCCAAGCCTCCCAGCCCAGCAAATCGATTCCTCGGGTACCGCCGCTGCTGCTCCGGCGCCGCGAGCACCATCTGCCAGATCTGCCTTTCCCTCCCTCATCCCCAAACTCTCCAAACGCAGCTTTGGGAAATGGATTTCTCCTGATCCGCTGCACAGCCGGGGCCATAATTCAGCAGCAATCCCCGCACGTAGGTTGCAAACACCCGCCGACAGCATTTTTAGGATGCCAGGCAGGAGTTTCCATGCCCTGGGGACAGGGAGCCTTCGCCATCAGTAAGCTGCAACAACCGGAGGATTAAAGAGCAGAAAGGACAGACAGGAAAGATTACCAGCACCCCACACTTCTCTTTTGGCTGTTATAACAGGGAAAAAATAAGCTCGGTTTTTGGCCCTGCTCGTGCTTATCCAAGCCGCTGGCTTTCTTGGCTTTTCCTGCAAATTTCACAAACGTTGGAGCGCGGCCGCGGGGCAGCGTCCCAAACTCCAGCTCGGGAACTAGCAGATTCCCCAGGATTTAGGCAAAACGTTACATGTACCTACTTATGGGAGCCTCAGGATGGAGGTCTGGAGGCTGCTGCTTCCACACCAACCTCTTTACGGACTCCAGACCCTCGGTGAGCACCAGCTTTCCGCTCGCCTTCTCCTGCAGTGCTTCTCCAGCCCTCCCGGCCGGCGTGGCACCCAACGCCAGCTCCAGGCTGCCAGGCCACGCATTCCCAGGGTGTCACAGACAGCACACGGGCTCTGCCTTTAACCTCCTGCTGCCAGACAAGGTTGGCGGGCCCAAAAAACCCCGGAGCCCTCCTGCGTGGGGAGGGAGCAGCTGCGCCAAGGAGCCCGGGGGCATCGCGTGGGTAAGAGGGCTTGGGGTCCAAAGCTGTTGCATGGTTCCCCGCCCCCCTAAAAAATCCCAAATGAGCAGATCTGGCGCTTAGGGGCACTGCACAGAACCCCCAGTACCCAAACTGAGCACTCCCAGTGCTTGGGGGCATTACACAGACCCAAGCAATACCTGAAGTGAGAAGCCCCGGTGCTTGGGGGCGTTGCACAGACCCCCTCCAAAACCCCAACCAAGCAACCCCAGTGCTTGGGGGCACTGCACAGACCCCCCCCATACCCAAACTGAGCACTCCCAATACCTGAGGGCACTACACAGACCCCTCCCCAAGTAACTCCAGTGCCTGGGGGCATTGCACAAACCCCCCCAATACCCCAAACAAGCAGCCCTGGTGCCTGGAAGCATTGCACAGATCCCCCCAATACCCAAACCGAGCAACCCCAATGCCTGGGGGCATTGCACAGTCCCCCCCACAATACCCAAACTGAACAGCCCCACTGCCTGGGGGCGTTGCACAGACCCCAACAAGCAACCCCAGTGCTTGGGGGTATTGCACAGACTCCCCCCAGTATCCCAAACAAGCAGCACTGGTACCTGGGGGCATTGCACAGACACCCCCAATACCCAAACCAAGCAACCCCAATGCTTGGGTTCATTGCACAGACACCCCCCCCCAGCACGCCCCTCAATCAACCTGTGCTCAGGGGCACCACGCAGCCCCCTCCCAGCCCCTCCAAACAGCCTTGGAGCCCGATACCATTGCACCCCCACCCCCCACACCCCTAGCTGTGACCCCCCGGGTGTGTTCCCCCCTCCAGCTCACCGCAGCTCTCCGTCCAGGGCCTGGATGACGGCGGCGAAGCTGCGGCTGGTCTGGTTGAGGTAGCGGTAGCAGGTGCGGAGGCCGAGTCCCAGCGAGTCCTGGGGGGACAACGGGGAGCACAAGGGGGGTTGGAGGCGAGGGGGGACGGGAGGAGAAGGGGGACAGGGGGTGGCAGCCCCGCTGCGTTGCCCCCGCCGCCCCCCGCCCCGCAGCCGCCCCAGGGCAGCCCGGGGGGGTCCCCGCGGAGGGGACAGCGCCAGGGTGCGCTTGAACAGGGACACGGCTTTGGTGCTGGCCGCCATGGGGGGGGAGGAGGCGGCGGGGGGGGGCCCCAAGGGGGGGGCACCGAGCCCGCTCCGCCCCATGACCGCCCCCTTAACCCGCTGAGCGCCCGGCATGGTGCTGGGCATGGCACAGGAGGCTGCAAGCTGCTGGGAAGCACCAGGCAGTGTATGGAAACACTGAGCTGTTGCAAGGTTCGGGAGCCGGTGCAATGCAAGGGAAGGAGCAAGCTGCTGGGAAGCACCGAGGTGTTGCAAGGCTCCAGGATTGGTGCAATGCAAGGGAAGAATGAAGCTGCTGGGAAGCTCTGGGTCAATGCACCAAGCTGCTACGAGGTGCCGGTGCAATGCACAGGAAGCACCAAGCTGTTGCAAGGCTCCGGGATCGGTGCAATGCAAGGGAAGAATGAAGCTGCTGGGAAGCACCTGGCCAAGGCAATGCATGAGAAGCACCAAGCTGTTGCAAAGCTCTGGGGCCAGTGCAATGCAAGGGAAACACCAAGTTGCTGGGAAGCTCCATGGTAATGCACGAGAAGCACCAAGCTGCTACAAGGTGCCGGTGCAATGCATGGAAAGTACCAAGCTGCTGCAAGGCAGCGGGGCCGATGCAATATAAAGGAAGAACCACGCTGTTGCAAGGCAGATGGGCTGGGATAATTAATGCACAGGAAGCATCAAGCTGATGGGAAGCTCCGGGGCTGATGCAAAGCACCGGGACAGTGTACGGGATGCACAAAGCTGCTGGGAAGCACTGGGGCAGGTGCAATGCACGGGAAGCATCAAGCTGCTACAAGGTGCCGGTGCAATGCACGGGAATCATCACCAAGCTGCTGGGAAGCACCAAGCTGCTGCAAACCACCGGACCAGGTGCAATGCAGAGGAAGCACCAAGCTGCTTGAAAGAGCCGGTGCAATGCATGGGAAACACCAAGCCACTGCGAGGCACTGGGGTAGGTGCAATACAAGGGATGAACCAAGCTGCTGGGAAGCTCCTGGGCAATGCACGTGAAACACCAAGCTGCTACGAGGCAGCAAGGACAGGGTAATTGATCTATGGGAAGCATCAAGCTGCTACAAGGCACCGGTGCAATGCACGGGAAGCACCAAGACAGTGCAAAGCAGCGGTGCAATGCACGGGAAGCTGCCGAGGTAATGCACAAGAAGGAACCCTGCTGCTGCAAGGGCAGTGCAATGCACGGGAAGCACCGGGACAATGCACCGAGCATCACCGAGCTGCTGGGAAGCACCGGAGCAGCAACCGAGAAGCTGCAAAGCTTCGTGCACGCCCAGCTGGGTGCCGATGCAAAGCAAGGGGGGCGTGCAAATCCCTGGGAGCGATGCTCTGAAGGATGCAAAGCCCCGGGAGCATCGCGGAGCCCCCCGAGCATCCCAAATCCCCCCCCCTAAAACCCGCCGCGGGGCCGCGCACGGAGCCCGCCCGCCCCCCTCCATCACCCCGGAGCATCCCCCAGCCTCTCACCGGGTCGATGCGAGGCATGACGGCCCGGTAGCCGCCCATCTTGAAGCGCAGCAGGTTGTAGATGTCCTCGGGGTGCCCGAGCCATGTCCGCAGCAGCTCCATGAGGGCTCCCGTTGCCCGCGCGCGCTCCCGACGCCGCCCCCCCCCTTCCTCGCTCTCTCCCCCCCTCCCACCGCTTAACCGCTGAGGGGGCGGGCCCCTCGAGCCCCGTCTCCGCCAATCAGCCCGCTCGCCCCATGGCTCGGCAGGCAGGCGGGAGCGGCTATTGGTCGGCTGCTCGTCGTACCAGCGGAGCGCCGGCCAATAGGAGGGCGGCGCGGCTGGGGTGACAGCCGGCGGCGGGCGTTGATTGGGCAACGGGCGCCGCGGGCACTCGCGTGGCAACCGGGAGCGCTGAGGGGGGGAAAGGGAGGAGCCAAGATGGCGGCCGCCTCCCCTCAGCGCCTCCGGGGTTTAGTCGCTGGTTGGCTTTTGGTGGAGAGCTTGCTCCTAGCCCCTACCTGAAGCCTAGGAGCATTAGAAGTGGAGAAGATTACCCACAGCATCTGGTCCAGCCCTCCTCGACACCAATATCACACATTAAAGCGTGTCCCTAAGCACCACCTCCAACCTTAAGATCCCCCTTCCAGCAATACCTTCGCTAAATCACATCCCTAAGCACCACATCCAACCATGAATTCCCCCTTTACACTACTACCACCCACTAAACCCTGTCCCTAATCATCCCATCCAACCCTTTAAACACACCCAGCAACTGTGACTTAACCACCTTTCCGGGCAACCCATTCCAATGCCATGACACGCAATTTCACCTCAAAATTTTTATTTAAAAAGGGCACCCAAACCACCATACTTCATTTTCAGGCCTCCTCTTTCACTAAGAAAGTGTCTCCCTCTGACAAACAGCCTCTCAGGGCTGGTCACAAGCTGAAGGCCTCCTTTCAAGACACCCTCAGAAGTGACATTAACCACCCCTTTTGTTACCAAAAACCCCTAAATTCAGTCTCATCGCCCACAACCACTGAAGGGCATTGCAGTTCACATGGGAGATGACATGAAACTCCTCTGGGAAGCAGCCTACCACTGAGGCCTTGAACTCCAGCATTCCCAGGTGATTCACAATCCACCTTTAGATCCATGAGGTGTTTTCCTGCTGAGACACCCATACAGCTGAGGCAAGCTGCTGGTGCCATCCTCTAACAGGGCAGCAAGAAATTGTGGAGTCCCCCCAGTTGTGCTTATACCTCATGTTCTAACCAAGAAACCATCAAAAGAGACACAATGAACTTCAGCTGATCATCACCAATTCTGCTAATTCCATTTTTATTTTTCACTCAGAAGTCAACAACCTATTGTTAAAATAATGCTAAACTGAGAGAGAACTGCAACATCTTCTGCTCTACTGCATGGAGAGACACTGGGGACATTATCATGTATTTTCAAACCTTTCTGCTATTGAGCTACGTAGAAGATCATGAGTTTTATGCAGTTCCCCATCACAAACATTGTTAGATACCCCCCACATTGGTCAGGCTTGTGATCCTGGTTATAGCTGTGGACCTTACTCAGTCTCTCCCTTTGGAACCACACATTTTATTAAAGCTGATTTTTTGGACATCAAGACCTGGATTTTACCAGAGTTTACCAGAAAATATCAGCCTGTGGGTGCAGATGCAGGCAGAGCTGAGCTATGCCAAGCACTGCTGAGGCTTCTTTTTATCCCTTGGAAGGAGGTAGCTGTTCTTGCAAGAGCTGACAGAGGAACAGCGACTCATTTAACCACACCTAATCACAGCCCAACACATAACTCTACTATAAAACAGAGGTAGGATTATCTAACACTGAACCAATCAAGCGGTGTAGACTGACAGACCTAATCCTTTAACTCAACTCCATCTGAAGTCACTTTATTTGTACCAGGGTCAAGGATAAGAGTCTCAGTGACAGTAGTCACCTGCTCAATACTCTAAGCTTTCTATTCACTGTAGCAGAGACATGGAGACACCTCAGAAATGGTCAAGCTATTTACACTTTTGTCAAAAAAAAAAAAAAAAAACACGCAACCACTTTCTCCTTTTTGCATCCAGAGGCATGCAAAAGTGGCTCATCTCACCTACACTGAGCACTTCACTCTGCCTGTCCCTAACAGACACTCCCTGTCCCTAACAAACAGCCTCAACAACACCAAAGAAACCATGAAGCCCATGCCAGGAGACCTTTCAGAGACAACTTAGACACCTTCCAGGAATCGAGGAACATAAAGCCAGGTCACTCAGTAAGCTCCCTGACCCCTGACAGCACTGCAGGCTGGCACTGAGGACACCACCATGTGAGTCTCTTATATCCACCTGAGGGTCCAAAGGTTCCTTTCATCACCGCATGCCCAAGGGGACACTGCTCCTTGTGGTAGATCTGAAGGCGCAGCCCTTCGCCACGCAGTTTGCTCTGCAGCCAGTCCAAGCTGAACTGAATGGCACAGTCAAGCAGATGCTCTAGATCCGAGGGTGCCAAGAGAGATCCTTGTGTTAGTGGATGGATCTTCGCCAGGTACAAGACCTCATTTTTAATGATGTTCCCTGCAAAGGGTCAGAAATAAGGAGACCATAAGGATATTTCTTAACAAGATGATGCAGACCAGTGTCTTCCAGTCATTATGATTTCTGCCTAAAACATCACATCCTGAAGAGCCATTCCCCATATCAGAGGTGGCATACAACGAGTAGACTTACAGCTGGGAACGAGCCAGAGGACAAGTGCCTTCCTGCCACCCATCAAGCAGATCTTCCTTTTTTCCATAAGTATAATCCACCCACACTAAGACATTTCACTCAGCTCACAGGGTGCACCCAAGTATCCAAAACCTTTCCTCCCTTTCTTGCTCTGCCACTGTGCCATGGAACTCACCCAGCCCTGAAAAATATCTCTGGTCCAAGAGGGTGTAGCAGACAGGATTGGGTGCACGGAGGGCATCTAGTGCCTGGCCTCGGTGGAACTCAGCAGACAGGATGTCAGAAGCAGGATCAGCCACTGGAGATGAGCACCATTGCATTCGGCAGTTGTAGAAAACAAGGAAGCCTCCGCTCTCAAAATGCAGAACCAGTCTGGGAGAAGCAGAGAAGTTAAAGGCTCTAGTCATAATAATTCCTAAACCATCTGTTACATTCTGGTCTGGCTGAAGAGATTTGCACAAAATAGAGCAGAAAGGCAGCAGTTTAGAGTAAAAAAAAAAAAAATACATATTAGAAAGGGTCTGCACATAAGTTTGGGGAAAAACAGACTGAACATATCATTAGGCATCAGCCCATAGAGACCAAATGCCCACCAACTCCCATGAGAGTTAGGGAGACCTCTTGGAGTATCAGTACTCCAGGGCTCCAAGGTCACCAGCTGTAATCTGGGCTCCAACAGTATTTTCAACACTGTATCTAAGAGCATCACTCCAGCCAGTGGTCTCAGCTACCCTAGATGTTAAACCAAAGCTTTTCTTTTAAGACATAACTGGGAGAAGCTGATATTTTGGGAGCATGATTCACTTTAGCATTCTAGAAGTTGTCTTTTATTCAAAGTCTTAACCTAACTGATACTGTGATCCCTAGGCTGGCAGGCAACATGAATCCCACACATACCATCACTTAGTTCTCTGATGAGATGAAACAAAGGAGATAAAACAGCTGAAAAAGGGAAGCATTAGAGAGGCTGTGGCTGGATGGAGGAGGCAGAAGGCATCAAAGAGCAGAACACTTCTCACTAAGGGTAGGAGAAAAATACTAAGACAAGGCATATCCAAGGCAAACCATACACAACTGATATTGCTGACAGGCTTCCATGACACCTACAGAACAGGAATACCCAAACAGCAACCTACTATGGGGTCCCTGGTTGAACACACCCCATGGCTGCTTATTTGAGACATACTTTCAAGATTTTGAGAGGAAGAAAACAAAAGGACAGGACTATAAGCATCCCCATACAAATTTAGTCTGAAACAGAAGATTGCCTCTCCAGAATGAGAACACGAAGTACCTGGGCATGGGGTCTTTCCAGTCGCCCCTCTTATTGGCTTGGTTTGCTCTTGAGAACTCATTTGCCCGAACACTGCCGAACAGGCCGAAGTGGAAGCGTAGCCAGCTGCCTGGACCCCCTGGGGCATCAGGTCTGGAGCACTGGAGCTCCTGCAGCTCCTCCTCCTTGGGATGTGTCTGTGGAGCACAGACCTGGGCAGGAGAACTTTTTCCACTAGCTGCCTCTCCTTGCAGCACTGGCTCTTCTGTGCTTGGTCCTAAGGGACAGCCAGCTGCCACAAAGGCCAGGAATAAGTTCTTCCCATGAACCTGAGGAAAAGGAAGGTGGGATGGACTGAGGATGTGCGTAGCCTCCAACTGTTTCCATAGAACGGGCTGTTATTTACAGCCTCTTCTAAAAGGAAGGCATATCACCCAACCCTTCACAGGATTCATTCGCATCTGAGCCAGCCCTGTCAGAGCTCAGATCATCTTTTCTTCATCTACATGAAGCAAGAAGCATCCAGACACTACTCTCATGTGAGGGCATCTCAGAGGCTCCTGGCAGGCCAAATGGCAGTGGCGTCCCTCCAGGGCCTGCCATGGGCTGATAAGGCCAACTTCAGCACAACTCACCTGGGAGTCCTGGAGCCTCAAGGCATTCAGGTCATTCACGTTTATCTTCCGGGTGCTTCCCCCCACCTTGGCCACCACCTGCCCCACAAAACAGGAGGCCAGCAGCTGGAACTTCCTCACTGAGGGGCCCTCCGGCATCCTGGCCAGCTGGGGAGGGAATGGCAGGACCTCCTCACACTGGGTGCCCTACAGCTGAGGAAAAATTTCCACCTCAGGAACACAATTAACAGTCAGAGGCTGAGCTCTCATCCCCAGGAAGAGCTCACCACAAACCCCTCACCCCTGTTGTCCTCCTCAAGCCCCTTTGGCAGTGCCCATGGAGAGAGACAGGTCCCTTCCAGGACCAGGGAGGTGAGGAACCCCCTTCCTTCGGAAAGTTCACAATTCAGCTGCACAGGGCCCTGAGCAACCTGTTCTAACAGAAGTTTTAAACCCACTTCAAGCAGGAATTTGATGTGCAGATTTCCAGAAGCCATTTTCTACCACAGGTTTTCCAGGAGTTAAGAAGGTCTTAGACTGGCTGGAACAACAGCTCACTGAACTCCAACCACTGCTTCAGTCCCAGCACAAAGCAGAAACACAACCTTACACAGATGTTACCAAAACAAAGCTAGTTGAGGCCATGACAGGCCATTCTTTTGCTGATAAGGGCACATGAGCTAACTGAAGTTAGCTCATCCCCTCACTTGATCAGCTGCTTGTCCCTCCATCATGGCATGGAGTGGGTTAGGGAGCAGGCACACTCTATTAACAGAGCCTGTGATCAGAGCTGAGACAAGGCAACACCATCCCACAGCACCCTGTACCTCCCTGGATGAGGCCACATCAGAACAACGTGGTTATTTCCAGCACAAGATCCCCACCACATGCTGCTGGCAGTTCTGAGGACTTCTGCCAGGCGTACAAGAAGCTCGAGGACATGGAAAGCAAGGCTTGGCTTCCATCCCACAGTGCCAGTTCTCCCTGCAGACCAATCCCAGAGACCAGAGGCTCTGCTTCAAACCCCACAGCACCCAGATAAAAGCTCTGAGCTACCTGGCACCACTCCAATATTAGTTTTTACATCAATATGTGCATGGGCACCCACGAGCACAGGCATCTGAGCTCTGATACAGCTGCTCCCGAATGCTGATCCCACGGGACCAGGCAAAGCAGTGTGGCTATAAAAGCCTTTGTGTGCTACAACGAGCACAAGCCCTCTTGGAAAAGCTCCAAGAGGAAAAGCGTCAGAGAACATTACCTGGATCTGGTACCTTTCATTTAATGCCTTAACTGGTCCTACAAACTCGATAGCTTTTGCAGCAGTAAAAACCTGAGCTGTATCCTGTGTCTCCCAGGGCAGGAGGTAATTATTCACAGGCTGGTTCCAGTTACACCCATTTACCTATGTGTTGTGTTCTGTAGGCTAAAGCCAGTACCAGGCCAAGAGTCACCCAGGAGGTGACAGATCCCCAGGATCAGCAACTGTCCCTAGATACCACTCAGCCAAGTGGCCTACCCATGCCCCAGGCCCTTTTGGTCCCCCCCCCAGTTACGTAGGCACAGGATTTGCGTCAGGCAGCACAAAATGAGCCCCATAGCAGCTCATGGCCAGAGCTGAGAGCTGCACATGACCTGCAAAGCTTCACAGCTGTGATGCCACTGCCATGTTCTCCTACAAATACTCCTCCATTCAAGCAAGAAGGGTGGTAGCACCTCCTGCATGCACAAGGGACATGCACTGGAAGAACAAACCATGTCCCACCACAGCTTCATGGCCCTACTGGGGTTTCAAGGCACATGGGCCTGACTCTCCACATGCAGTTATGAGGGCACAGCTCTGCTCAGACCACCACCTTCCACCTTCTCACCCTATAAAACCATTATCTCCCCAGCTTGCTCCAAACCTGTGCGCCAACAAGCCCAAGGCCCTCTACAATGAGCCACTGCAGCCATGCGCCAGCCAAGACCCTGCAGGATAAGGGCATTGGTTTTTGCCAGCTCCATAGTCCCCTCTCCTACCCCAATAGTCGTATTTAACTACCACTTTACACCCCTCCAAAACAACCCAGAGCTCCCCCACACCTATTCTCCCAGGGGCAGCAGAAGCAACCACCCTGCAGCACACTCCTGGGAATGGGGCTCACCCAACACCTTCACACACACACACAGCACAGCTCCCCAAAACAAGCACCCATTGCACAACTCCCTCCCCCCAAACCCCACAGCCAGTCCCATTGCCCTTCCGAGGGGCTGAACAGTCCTCTCCCTTCTCTCCCTACCTCATTAGCCTGCTTCTGCTACCCCCAACCACCTCCCACAGCCCAAACCAACATCCTCACCTTTCCAACCTCCACAGCCCAACCTCTTCTATTCATATGCTTTATTCAAGGAAATGAGACCCTTCCCCTCCAAAAAAAAATTAGCAGGGGAGCTCCCTAATTGGCTGGCATGGGAGAAAAGGGTGAGGTTTCAAGTGCTGGCCCCACCCAGCCCACCAGTTGCCCCTGGGACTGGTTGAACTGGGAATGAGCCTGGACACCCCCATGGCTGGGGGGATTGCATGAGGGTTGTGAGCTCAGCCCTTGGTGGAAAAGTGATTTTGGCTTATGGGGGCAGCTGGGAGCTCAGCTGGCAGCAGTCAGGCTGAACCAGCTGCATAACTGTTAGTAAAAAGAGCAAAAAAAAGGTAAATTATAAGGGTATAAAGGAGCCTGGAGGAGCTTATCCCTTCTCCTCTGTGTTAGTGGAATGACCTGCAGGTTGGAAAACATGTTGGGTGCTTTCCCCCCTTGTACATTAAAATAATCTTTGCTTCTTCAGGTGCACCAAATATGAGAATATTTACCCCCAGCCCTCCCCAGGAAGCCCACCAGGATAGTCAGTCAGGCAGCAGCCTTCTGGTTTTATTGTCATTGTTTTATTTCCATTAGTTCTAAAGGTGTAGAAGTTAACGTGGATCGGTAGCCATACTACTTCTTAATATATATTTTTTTACATCTTTAAATAATTACAGCTTGTTCAGTTGGTTGGTTTCCCTCTCCCCCTTAGAAATAAGTGTCTGTTTCCACGGGACCTTCCCAGCTGACCTGGGAAGCTACAAACTTTATACATGGAGGGGAAAAAAAAAAGGCAAAACAAGACACCACCCCTGGCATAGTCACAGCTTCAGAGTCACACTGAGAGTCATTGATCGGTCTGAAAGCTCTTTTACAATATTCCTGAGCTCCTCCTGATTGGAGAGGGTCCAATCATCCCGTACGATTGCAACGTGAAATACGGATCTCTTTTCATCAATTTACACAAGATCTGACGTGATTCAAGATATTGCACTTTCACAACTCGGAAAGACATTTAGAGGTGGTAAAACACCTTTCCACCCCTCTCGCTCCCCACCCTGGTTCTCATCTGCCCGTCTTGTCCAATCCCACCTTGTGCTGCAAACCCTTAGGCATCACAATTTCCGTGTGCCATTAACGATGAGCTCTAAGGGAACAACTTCCACAAACAGGTTTATATAAATGTTTAAGTGTTTTGCAGGACTGGGCCTTTCACTCTTGAGGACAGGGATGGTTTTCGGTTCTGTTTGTGTAGGACCCAGCCTGCTGTCACTGAATGGTTGAAGTTGGAAGGGACCTCTTGAAGTCATCTGGTCCAAACCCCTGCTCGTGGTCCTCAGCAGGACCTCCAGCCACGCTGCTAATTGTATCTAATTTCATTAGCAAAGCAGGCTCTGAATGTCTCCATCACCAGTTGAAGGAAAGCAGAGCTCAAATGTAACCCTGAATTTTGTAAGTCGCCCCTCTGACTAGAACGAGCTGAATCTCCTGGTGGTTTCATTCCTTCATCCTGTGCGAATCCCTTCAAGGGTCACCTCTGGTGCTTGTCGTCCTGTGGTGACAATCCCAAGCGCATCTGAAACATCAGCTGCTTGTGGTGTAAAGGAGCCTCACCTTTTGAAAGCAGTCATCTTGTTATCAGGGTCCATGTAAATGCTCTTCGTTGTTTCAACATTCATTTTTTAAGGCTTTGTGGGAAGCGGAGAGGCAGATAACCAAACTGTGCCGTGGTCATTTTTAGATAACCAAGGGGACACGAGCCAGAGGACTACCAGGCTTATGTCTTGCAGGGTTTTCCCACTTTGCTTGCAAGCAGACTCCTCTGTGGCACCTAGGAGTGTGTTTTAAGGGCAGGAGAGAATTTCAGCCAGGGAATTTGGCTCTGAGGGCAGTAGGAGGAGCACAGCAACGGAGCAAAGCAGGCAAAGCCCTCGGGAGCATCAGCATGGAGAGGAACGCTGTGTGTGTTTGGTCTGCGCCTTAGATCCTCTCCAGGAGGCCACCTGCTTCCCTCCTCCTCGGGCTCTGCAGGGCGGTTTTAGGTATCTCAGATATATGTGTTGCCAAGAGGCATCTCTGGGGTGCTTCGGTGTCACAGAGAAGAATTCACAGCGAGACCCCAAGAGACCTCAACTGCCAGGTGCAAAGGAGTTTAGGACAAGGAGCAGGCTGGCTAAAGACCTGCATGACCGGGGGGAGAGACCTTAACGTTTTCACCCCACATTCATATTGTTAGGTGCTATTTCTGGCCTCTTCACAGGCTACTGGCCTCAGCAGAATTACAGAATTTCAGGGTAGCATTTTATTCGTGTCTCATTGAATGCCTGTAGTTAACACGTAATGAAATTAGACCCTACATTAGCTCCATGGGCCAGAGTGCAAACTCTGGGGGCATCTTGGAAGTGGGGGATGGAAGAAGTTCCCAATTCATGGGCTTCATTCCCAGGAGCCAGTGAAGGGCATTTCTTGTCAATGGGAGGATCACACCTTGGGGATGCTCACAGAGGAGCCTCAAGGTGCAACCAGCATCCGGAGCCTCAAGGTGCAACCAGCATCCAGCCATCCCCGTGGCATCGCTGCGTCCTCCTCCCGGGAGTGCAAAGGCTCTGCCCCCCCTCCAAACCCCTGCAAATCTGAGCGACTACAGGGACTGTGGAGGGGCCCAGCTCGCTGCTGTGACTCCATTCCCAGTCTCCGTCGTGACCAGTCCAGTTGAATCCTTCTCCTTAAAGAAGCTTTTCAACCATCAGGAGGAAATTGGAGAGTTTGAACAAATAGGAATCATGCTTTTGCTTCAACTGTGTATGTGGCTTTCCTCTTCGCCAAGCCCTGTATCTCGGTGTTTGGTTGGAAACACTCCGGGAGGGAATGGTAAATTGTGAAAACCCGAGGATGGCGCCTCACACCCTTCAGCACATTTCGGGGGGGATACACAATCCCACATCCATGTAGCACTTGGTCATTCCATAGTCAATTTGAGGATGCAGGGAGGAGAAGAGCTTGGAAGGCGAGAAGAAGAGTGACGGAGTTTGGGAGTGGACAGAAACAAGAGTGGAGAATCTCGTGGGATGTGGTCTCCTAGAAATTCTCTGCCTGTATAGGCAGAGCTGTCCCTCCTTGGAAATAACCGGTGAAAACATCCTGGCAAGCATCTGGTGAAGCACTTAGATGGCACAGGGGAGTTGTGGTGTGTGCATTGCTGGGTTTTGTTCAGCACATGATGGAGGAAGAGCAGCCAGGGCTAGGTTACGTCGAATTGATCCCTTTGGGACAAGGGAATGAGTCAGCGACCTCTCAGCATTTCTCCCGGCTCCATTTTCTGTGATTCCCCGGTTGCTGAGAGCCTAACGGGTAAGCAAAACCATGAGTTTTGTTTAATACTTGTGTGTGAGTGGAGTTAGACTCCTCTTGCAGGCAAGCAAGTCTATGCACGTGCTTGGTAAAGAAGATGGCCCCTGCCTGCATCCACTAAAGGCTGAAGGGTTTTCTTGTTGTGAAAGGTCAAATCCTTAAGGGTTGGACATGGAAAATGGTCACGAGCCAGCTGCTAGGGGCAAAGTGGGCACTCACAGTACAACAACAGATAAATGACAATAGGATTTCATCAATGACATCAAAAACATCAGAGAAGTATGCAAAATAATTAAATTAACTGTCTGGAAAGTGACAGCACAGCAGCATTACAGAGCAACTTTCACTTGCTGTGCTCTACAATAATCTCTAAGCCTGGCTTGTAGCTATCCGTAAGGGAAAAACCCAACACTTCCCTCCAGGATTCGATGACCAACATGGGTCTCCTCTACCCACTCCCAGAAGGTTTCTCCTTC
Source organism: Nettapus auritus (assembly GCA_011076525.1). NCBI lineage: Eukaryota > Metazoa > Chordata > Aves > Anseriformes > Anatidae > Nettapus > Nettapus auritus. The sequence goes on from CM021767.1 coordinate 115,607,583, forward strand.
CAAAATCCCCCTTTGATTTCAGACAGACCTTCTCCAGGCTCCGCCAACAACCTTCTGGAAACACAGTCCCATGATTTTGTAATGATAAATAGGAAAGGAGTTACTGTTAAATACGGACATTCATCAGGTTTCCAGACCATCTAGGAGAATGAAGGTCATGCTCTAGGTACGTGAGCTGAGGATGAGGAGGGAGGGCTCTTTTTCTGTGCCCTAGATCATATCAAATCCTCTAAAGACACCACAGCACATCTTCTGCAGTCTGTTCACCAAACTGTTCTCAATCTGGCTCCATTTGGTGGAAGATCACCGAATTTCGGTCATGAGAAGATTTCTTCTGGATGGGAGTCAAATGGATGGTGACAGAAGAAAAAAAAAATGTCAGTGTGCCACCATTGTCTAAGTCTCAAATGGCAAATGTTTTTAAATAAAACCCCAAAGCTTTGTCCATCTTTGTGTTTCTGGCTATTTCGTAGAAGGTGGTGACAATCTAATAAAGAGAGACTTGTTGAAAGGGAGGGAAAGGCTTCAAATCCATCAGCTTACTTTGAGATTTGAGTCTTGGTTTCTTTTGTAAGAGCTCTCCTACACCTCAAGTAAGTCCCCTTTACCTCTTTGCTGGAACATCTCGAAAGGGGAGAGAAGGCAGGAGAGCAGGGGAGGTGGGAAACAACGTTGACTTGGTTATTACGTGGCATCTTCTTCGTCCCTCAAGCCGATCAGCCTGAAGTCTCTGGGTGGAAGACCAGGTTATGCAGTTATGATGTCCCCATGGTTTTCAGCTAAGACCAGGCTGTTCCAGGAGTCCTGTTTGGAGCTGGTTTGCGGAGACTGGCTGATGGCTGACTGGTAAGCCTGCGGGGAAAGCTTCAGGGCTGAAATCGCAGGGTGAATTGAAGATCCATGTCCAGACATGGCAGAGACTGAGAATGCCTATGGGAAAGGGAAAATCCCATAAACAACACTTCAAACCATGGAGGACTTTTATGATTCCCTTTATGTGGGGCTGGTGCCACTGTAATAACACATCTGAGCATTTGCTAGGGTTTGTAGCTTAGATGTGATGCTTTGGACAGACTCTCCTTCTACACCCTGCTCTTTGTTATTTCTGCATATGGGACATAGTGTTCCCTTCTAAATGACAGAAATGATCATTTTACCTCCCAAGGCTTGAGATTTCATCGGCTTTGAGCACTCCTAGCTTACAAATGCCCTCCTGTGGACTGCAGGACACATAACAGTGCTGCCAAGGGTTGCAGGTGCAGGATTGGCCCAACCCTGCCTTTTTTTTTTTTTTTCCTCCCCATTTTGTTTAAACACTGCAGCTCCCAGTATGAACCCAAGGGGGAAGCAACTACCCAGTACCACTGTCTCTTAGCTGTGCTGTGCCATGGGAACCTTTAACCAAGGCACAGTTATTAAACGGTGCGGGTTCTGCTCAGCTGGACGCACGCCTTGCTGAAGGCAGGGCTCTTCCCAAGACATCTAGTGGTGGATGTGGCACACAGCACCCACCCCCCTTGCAGCTCTCTGCTATCATGTTAGCTTGCTTTACCTTCACAGGGACTTAAATTTGGGCTACGTGAGTTTATTCTCGCGCTGCATTTCTCATATCGCTCAACACACAGCGAACCAGTGCAGGTGAAGCAGAGTATTGCCAAGTTTTTCCTTGTTCAAGACAAATCAAGTCATATATAGGGAACGGGTATTTTCTTGCCATGGGACCCATACGACTGCCCAGCTAGAAGGAATTTCATGTTTTCATCAAGGCTGCTACCTCACTGTCCATTCAGAACTGCTACATGTCATTAAAAAGCCACATTGTGCTGTAAACACGATGCCGAGACCGTGTATTTTTACCCTAAGAGTCAACCTTCTACTACAGAGGTTTTGAGGATGCTCCCCTCACTGTATCTACCATCCTGGTTCCCATCTCTGCCCCACCACCCTGCGTACCTGAGAAATGGGGCTGGGGTGCCCGTAGTGAGATGAGAGCCCTGGTTCTGTTTTTATGGGGCGCATTTCCTCGGTGGTCGTGGCACTGCTGCTGCTACTGGTGGAGCTGGTGGTCGGGGTAAGACTCTCACTGCTGGATGGACCTGTGAGAAAGCGAGTAGTAAGCCAGGCTCTTCCCAAGGACCTAGAGCAGTACGGATCTGTATCCACCCACCCAAAGTTAAAAATAATAGGTAAAAAAAATAGCAGGAAAGGCTTTGTTACTGCTGAAAAGCATTCGGGCATTCCCCATTTTGAAAACGCAGCCTGTTTGTGGTTGGGTGTTGGACTTGGGACATAAATCCAAATGGCCAGAAGCACAAGCACGCATGTACACGCAATAAATCCCCTTGTTCAACACTCACCTGCTGGCGTCTTCGTTTTGTTAAGGTTCTTCGGCTTACGCTTCCTTGTTTGAATGCCCTCTTTTCTCATCGCTAAAGGCCGTGGAACCTATGGACCCAAATGTAAAAGAACATTGGTTTCTGTATGTCATTATGGTCACCTAGAACATGGTTCCAGCTCTGCCTCATTGACCCCATGAAAAAATATCAGATTTAATTGAAAACAACAATAAAATGGAGCCCAAAGTCACAGGTCAGCACTGCTGTGTGAAGAGAGATGTCAAAGCTGCAAGGTGTGCTTCCGAGTGGGACGAGACGGGCTTTTTACAGCATAGGTGTTGAGAGATTGCTTTAAGGCCAGGAGGGAGCAGCAGCCCATCTGATTTGCTTTCCTGTTGATCTCAGAGCTGAAGCTGTCTTTCTGGACAAGGCTTATTTTCTAGAAAACTACTATATCTGCATTGGGGGACCTCCCTTAGAACTGATCCCACTGAGCTGGTCATCCTCAGAGCCAGAAACACGCTGGGATTCTTAACAACTATTTGTGGGGTCAGGTGAAGCTTCCCCTCATCTGTTGTGTCTTCTAGCTTTGACCTGTCTCTCCTGGTTACTCCTCCATCTACTCTGAAGCACTGGAAATCCTTGAGAGCATGGGACTGTATTAAAAAATGGGAGTAGCAACGGGGAGAGAAATGGGGAAGAAGAATGGGGTTTTCTTCTGCAGACACAAGGGTGGTGAAGGTCTCTGTCTCTGCCACTGACTGGTGAGAGAAGGATGGAGATTTGCACCCTGAAGTCCTGCTTTGCCTTGGGCTCCAGCAGGACTTTTCTAGATCTATCAGACATGACATGAACGCATGGAGCCCCCTCTAGCAGGAAGAGACTATCTGGGCATCCGTGCACAGAAATCATCATCAGGAAAACCAAAACAAGGGAGCAGAGAGTTGCCAATCCCCACCATGGTACCATTGACACCCTCCCCCTAGGAGCAATGAAGGCTTTACCCCGTGGAGCTTCATGTAGAGCCCGCAGGCGTTGCAGACGGGCTCTCCCTCAGCGTTTCTGCGCCAGAGCGTGGTCGTCGTCGTGTGGCAGTTGGCACAGGAGAGGCCGACACGGCGGGAGGCCGACTGGGATTAAAAACAGAAGAAGAAAAGGCATCAACCCTCCACTGCTCCCACCGGCAGTATCTCAGGTCCCTACAGGTCTCAGGTTTCCCTCTTGCCTCTCTTCTAATATCTCTGTGTATAACACAACTGCCTTTTTCATCCCCTCTTGCCTTTCAGCTTCAGTCAAAAGGCCACAGGAGGAAGACAATGGGCTTGAGACCATGTAAAATAGCAACTCTGAGCTTGGAAGCAGAGAGGGAGGAAGAAAAAGCATTGTCCTCCAAGCCTGCCTTACTCTCCAGCATCCTTCAAAGCAGAGGTCTTAAGAAGCCTTCAGTTATCTTCATAAGTGGAAGAGGAGCTTAAGAGAGAGCTTGCAGCAATGGCAAAGATTTTCCCTTGCAGAGCTCTCTGGCAAATCTCGGGCTCTGAAAACAAATACTGAATGTTTTCATTTAGGTGGAGGAGCTGGCGTTGCTTTAACCACCCCCCTATGCTGTATCCCTTGACATGTCCCCCTTTTCTTCATGGTGATTTTTTTTCCAGAAGAAAAAGCAGAATTTTTCCATTTTTTTGCAATATTTCCAGTTGCCAGCACTAGACCAAGACTGGTTTCCAGCCTTCAATGCCTGACCACAAAGAAGTACCCAGAGATAACATGTAGGCCAGAAAACAAAACAGGGCAAGGGCTTGGGTGCCAGGTTGCAGACACTGATGGTATTTTGTTTCTCCAGGCCAGCAGTGTTGTATATACCCTGAAGAACCTAGACAGGTTTTGCAGGGACTCAGCACCCTCTGGAACAGACACGTAGGAGATCCCTCCCCCCCCCAAAAAAAAGCAGTGGGAGCACCCATTCCTTCTCTGGGGCAACCAGGGGTGGGCAGTCCCCAGATCCCAGTCCCCTCGGGGCCGAGGACAGCCCAGTTTGGCCCAGTTACAGACTGGTAGAGGTGGTGGTGGAGCTCGGCTCCGTCCATCACCACGAAGGGGTTTTCACAAGAGGGCGCTGGGTAGCTGCGGCCGGTGGCCGCGCTCAAACCTCAAGTGCCATTTTTTGGCACTTGCAGGGAATTGGCTGGGTTTGAGCAGAGATGGGTTTGGGCTAGGTGGAGGGCAGGGCAGCTGGGGATGGAGCTTCCAGGACGACGAGGAGCCCCGAGGGAAGACTTGCTGGCTCGTACGACAGCCCCGTGTCCCTGAGGCACGGACTGCCGAGCTCTTCCCAAAACTCCTCACCCAAACAGGCTGGGGCAGGCAGGATATCGACACCGAGATATTCCACATTCCCCATGCATGCCCCATCCCGACCCCACAGCCTTTGGGACACCCTGACCTGCCCCACAAGCTCTGCTTCAGCTTGCCCAAGGGAGCAAGCAGCAAGCCAGGTATCCAGGAGAGGTGGCTGGCCACCATGAAGTAAAAGGGTCAACCAGCAGTGAGCCAGGGGATAATGATCCTGAAGGTAAGAGAAGATCAAATGGAGGTGTGGTGGAGCTGGGAGGGGTTTCCATTGCTGCTAAAATGCCTACAGAGGTACTAAAGCATAGCTGGCTTTCTAGTTGACCAACAGTGTTCCCTGCAGCCCCTTCCACCACCTGGCCTGGATCAGGTCTCTGCACAGCTCGTCTGCACAGTACAAGGCCTCGCAGCTCACCAAACTCAAGGTAATCCTGCTTATTTTGGAAATCCGGTCCCAAATCACCTGCACCAGGCAGATGGGGATGCAAAGAGCTGAAATACCCCCTCCATCTCCACCTGGCCTAGGCCTTTTCACCTCGTCCTGGCAGGCAGCCTTGCCCCGTGCGTGATGCTGACTCACCAGCCTCCTCTGGGGTTTGAACAAGGGCCGGTTGATGCCGTTCATCTTGTGGTAGAGCCCGCAGGCGTTGCAGAGGTAGTGCCCCGTGCCGTCCCTCCTCCAGAGCGGGGTGGACATGGCCCCGCAGTTGACACACTCTCGCCCCTCGGAATAGTCATCAAAAAATTCTGCTGCCATGACAGGAGAGAAAGGAAAAGATTGGGTTAATTAAGCGGCTCTACGTTGAATTTCCGCTCTGCTTCTCAATACTTGAACCCAGCAGTGATATTTAAAGAAATCACAATTGGATTTTATAGGGTGCAAGAAGCATCTCTTCCTTTCATGGGGAAGCCCTCAAGATTACAGGGAAGAGGAACCCCTTTCCCTGCCATACAGTGTTGGCTGAAGGACCTGTGTGGCAGCAGGGATGTGCCGGGACACAGATACAGGGAGACAGAAATAGAAACCTTCCCTTCTGCTCTGACGTTATCCAGTTTTCAAGATTGGACGTAGCCAGGGCAAACAGATCGGGGCAGGCAAGCGGCCGTGTTTGCAACCCAGACAAATTTCCTGCGACCGTGGATAAAGAGAAGCCTGGACCCACAGAACCGAACTGCCCAGACAGCAGAGAGCAGCCCAGGCATCCCCTGCTGGAACTCAAATATGTGTGGGCAGAGAAAATCCTGCCTGTGCACCCCGCAGCCCCTGGCAGATCCCAGACACCCCTCTACAGAATTGCTGCAGAGAGCCAAAAAACAGAAATATTCACAAGCCGTCTGCCTATTCTTTGCACAAGAAGCAGCTCCTGAATGACAAGAATCCACAGGTATTTCCATGATAAACCCATTCACAGCCCCTTTATCCTCTCTGCATACAAAGACGGTGACCAAGGCACGCACATGTCCTGCTACGGGCACCAGGAATGGAAGACCAGATGGTAAACTCGTTGTGGAGAAGAAGAAAAGGACAAACAGGCTGGGAACAAACCATGGTGCTGAAAAAGCCTGATCCCCAACATTCTGCGACACACACAAGAGCTTTGGAGGATGGCAAGAGCTTTGCACTGGGGCCTTCAGCCATTAAATGCCAGCACAGCATTAACTCTTCCAATTCTACTGTCCAACTTACTCTGTTTTCTGCCTGCCCACCTGCTTGTTAGACAAATCTCACTTTCTCCTGGAGGACAAGAGTTCCCCATATGGCAAACCAGCAAAATTTGACTTTTTGCAGATCTACGTCTCAATCCTGCGTGGATTCTCTGATATCTTGTAAGCATTACGCTCAACCATCAGCATTACGTTCTCTCTTCTGCTCTGCAGGCTCTTTTGGGGAAATCTGTGGGAAGCTACGTAACCATATCACAACCCAAAGACTAAAACATGATTGAAGTGGGGCCGATAAACAGAGACACAGAGGAGCATTCATGTAAGCCTAGTTATCCCTAGAAAACCAGGCTAAAAATGACAAGAGATTACACCGTGTGGCAATGGGGAAATACTAGAAGAGAGGAAATGAGAGAGGAAAAGAGGGGCTGTGGAGCCAGAAAAGAAATCCAGTATCTTCTAATCAGCTTAGGAATCCCTCATTACATTTGATGGTTTGGTGGCAGTTTTGGTGGTTTGAAGTTCTGATGGGAATCCCTCCAGGTGTATTTTGGACTCAGTGGTACTGTAACCATGCCTCACTTTCCCCTTTAAAATCACCACCGAGCCACAGCCAAAACCCAGATCAAATAAACTTCCTTCGAAAAGAGGAGGAATTGGAAGAGCTAGTCAGGAAAGAACTCATTTCCTTGAAAAATCGCAAGAAAGGAAAACATTTTGCTTTTTTTTTTTTTTTTTTCTTAGAAGTAGCTGAGGTTTTTGATTATAATTTTCCCTAAAAAATCTATATTACATATTTTCAGGATAATTTTCATCTTATGACAAAATCTTTTCCTCTTTGAAAATAGTTCAGTACAAAGTCTTTGACACAATCCAGGGAGAAATGAGCAGAACAGGAGTAGTCCAAAGATAATAGTTAAAACTCTTCAATTACTTAAATTGTTCTTGGGAGTTATTACACAGTGTTGCCTTTCCTGGAGAATTTTCCACCAGAAAACCAAAATCTGAAGGCTTTTAATCAAAGAAACAAAAGGAAAAAATCTCTAGCTGTCCCTCAGAAATGTTAAGAGTTGGACTAGCCCTTGAATGGGAAGGTCCCTCAAAATGGGTATGATAAGAAGAAATGTCAAGTATGGAAATACTTTTGTTTTTAGAGAAAACAGCCTGTGGAGTCCAAACCAGACAAGCTGTAAGTCTTTTGTTTTCTGATAATAATCAGATTTGCTACTGTAACCTAGCTCCGTGGTCTGTATTATTTTCACTGGCTTGTAATCTGCCATCCAAAATCAAAATACAAAGCAGACTTCAGACCTGCTTGCTTTGCTCTCCCCAGCCCATCTGCATTTGTTTGAGCTATATTCACTGCTATTTTTTCTTTCTTTATTTTGGTTTTTCAGCGGATTTGGACTGGAACTTCTCTCCTGAGGGACTTTCACCAATTTATGTTTTCAGAAGACCTTTTCTGCTTCTCTAGTAGTAGCATTTGTGTGATTTCCACCTCTCAGCTGCAGACAAAGGTGAGCCTCGTGAACATGACCAACTGGGAATTGCTGGAGCTGGAGGCCAAGAAGGAGCAGACTTTGCTCACAGGGCACACGGTGGCTCCACGCAATGGGTGGCTCTCCCTGACCGCGGCCCTCGCGGGCCATATCGGATGGGTGCGTCCCCTGCGGACACCGCCCAGAGCTGAGTCAGAAGATGACATCTGTGGAGTGCAATCTCATTAAAAACATTCCCAGAGCTCCACCGGGGCAGGGAGAGCTCCTTGACCTCACTAGATCTCACCTGGAGGAGAAATATTGCATCAAGGTATGCCTGATGATGGCAAATTCCTCTCGGCAGAGGTGCTGGCTAGAAGGGTGTGTCATGGAAACGACTGAATGTCAGCTCAGGGAAGACAACTTAGGCTTAATGTGTGCCTGAATGAAAGGGTGACTCGTTTTGGTGCCAGTGGAGAAATGGAAGGCAAGGGACTGGTTTTCTTTCAGAAAGAGGTGCTCTCATTTCACAGCATCACTAACCTCAGAGAGCTGAACTTGTGGAGGGGATCCAAGCAACCCAGCTGCTCTTGAAAACCTGGGGATCTATGAAATACTAAGAAAATATCACCTTAACAGCAGCAACCCGTGCAATTTGATAAAAGCAGATGTTCAAGACTCAGGTAACGCAATAGCTGCTCATTTTGGAAGGTATGGGCCATGGCTTCCGCCTGCCTCCCTCCCTCCCTCCTCCAGGGGCATAAACAGGGGCAAGGCTGAGCTATATTGGGCATGGAGGTCACTGGCTTTCAACTGCACCCATTGCTTAATTTGCCCGCGTTATTAATAACGGGGCACCACAGACAGGAGGATCTCCAGGAGAAGCAGTAAAGTGTTCTCTTGGCTGCCATCTCAGGGCTGGAGCTCTAAATCCAGGCGTTATGAGATCCCCTGACACTTATTCATTCCCTCTCCTCGCACTAGCAGCCGGCAGAGGAAACGTTTATTCAGGCAGCAAATTGCCCGAGCGGCTCCCGGCGGGACCAGAACAATGGGAGTGGAAGGAAAGGCTCCCCCAGTTGCACTCAGGGCAACAATTTCCGTTTCGCGGCACAGGAGCCACCGCCTGATAATGGAGATTTATGGGTCCGGCTGGTGACCTCTACAACAGCCTTTCTGCTCGGAGGTCCTCCTGGAAAGGTTTGCTCCCTCTCCCAAAGCCAGGTATGACCAGCAAGGCCGAAGAGAAGACAACATGTATGTGCCAGTTGGGCTGAGGAGAAAACAGGCCCATGGCAGAAATAACCTCCTTGACCACGCGTGCCTCAAGGTCTCGAGCTCCTCTCTGAAGGCTCAGCTCCCCTAAGTGCCTTTGCCCAGCCCTTATCTCAGATAATATCGGCCTTGGGGTAGCTCAGGCCTTGTTATGGGGTGGGTCCCTGAGCCTGGCGTTGACTAATGCCAATGGGTTTCTGCTGAATGCTTCATAAGACACTGCCCCAAGTCCATGAAGGATCCATGAAGGAGCTTCTCATGTGAGATCAGATCGTGAAATGGTGCTGAACAAGCTGGCCTGTTGAGGATTGGGGCCTGTCCCTGTCCCAGCCACCAGCTTGCCACATAAAAGGAGGTCTTTTTCCCCTCACACCTACCCCTTACAAAGACTGCAAGGTCCCCAGGGCAGGAAATGTCACTTGAATGTTGCACAACAGTCTTCTAATCTTGGGTGAGGCCTTGAGCATGCTAATGTCAGGAATACTTTCCACAATGGGACGCTTAGTCTCTAGGGAGCCCGGAGCGATTCTGAAGTGGGGCCTGGGGTCTGTTAGGGGAAAAGCATTCTTGGAGGTGGCCTTTCATGGCTCTTAGTCACTGGGAGTGGCCCCTTACATCCACCAACAGGTCCAAAGAGATCAACCAGGGAGGACAATGCAGAGCTCAATGAAAAGAGAACTGAGAGCCGCTGGCTAGCCTACACCTACAGGCACTTACTCCAGCATGGCTAGGACGTGAGGGCATCTCTGGCCAAGGATATCAAGTCTGGGTACTTCTGCCTTCCCACCCAAGAGAATCAGATCCCTGTGCACAACCAAATCAGCTGGGGAACAGGGGAAGGATGCCCAGGGTTTGAGTCTGAAGGGAGACTTGAACTCCCCTCTGATCCTTCTACCATCTCTGCAAACCCCAGCTCTGCCAGCATGTCCATTCCTAGGTCTTTAGCAAGTTTAAATTTAGAAGCCGTGGAGAGATATCTTGAACAGGTGAACCTGAGGGATGAGGAACCAAAAGAATGTTAAGAGTGAAAGCACCTCTGATGGAGAGGTTTTGATTCCAGCTCAAAGCCAGCAGCCAGTTTATAAGTTTCTGTTCCCAAACCAGCCTCCAGAAGGGGACAAAGAGCCCTCCTTGCTCTGGTTTGGGTGAGATCTGGTTGTCTCTGCTTGAGAAAAAACAATGAGGTCGTCCCCTTTCTTCTGCCCCTTCCTGCCCTCACCCCCTCTCTTTACTTGCTGGGGAGAAAGAGACTTCCATTAATATAGCACTGGAGCTTTGTTTACAACTGGAGGGATATTTAATATCAACATTTCCCACTGCAGAAGTGTCTTCTCAACCCAGTGAAGCAACTCGGCAAAGGAGAAGCTGTCCTTCAAACACAGCCAGGCACTTAGAGGCTCTAAACAGAGCCTGAGAGCAGTTCTCCCTGCAGAGAAGCAGTTTCCTAAAACAATTTGTTATGATAAGAGGTGAGAGCCACGTTCCTGTGTATACAGAATCCCAAATGGACTCTAAGGGGCACTCTTGCAGCTGAGGCAAAGGACACTGGTCCCTTGGACACATGGACACATTGGGCTCCAAGAGGATCCCAAACCACCAGCACCTTCTGCTTCGAGGGAGAGCCACAACAGCACGGCAGCAGGAAATGGGATTTGCCAGTCTAGGCTACTCAGGATGGTTTGTCCCAAACCCCAAGATTGTTCCTATTAAAAAAGCAACAGCATGGAAATCCTTCCTACCGTTCAAGCCTTTGGGTGCCCCTTTAATAAGTGTTTTGCTGCAACGGGTGGAGCAGAAAGTCACATCTCTTTCTTTTAAATGAGTTGAGGTTCTCCCATGAATTGCATGGCTACAGGAGCTGCAGCTTTATGGGGAAAAATAATAATAAAAAAGAAAAACCACCAAAAAGCTTCTAGTCAGATCACAGCTGTTAGTTCTTCTTGTTCCAGTGCTGTGTCTGAGCACAGGGCTAGAAAGGAAAACAGAGCAGCAGAAAACAAGGAGAGACAAAAGCAGAAGAGGCAGGGAGTGATCGTAAATAAAAGAGCCCAGATTTATGTCTGAGAGAGATCTGCAGCCAAGAGTAAGCTGTCTGTGAGTCTTTCCTTTATGGGGACATCATCAGCTTGGCATGCAGATGGGAATCAGAAAGCCCACGTGCATTATCAGTTACCAGAGCTGAGGATGTTTCTGTAAAAACATGTTCTGCCTATTTTTATTTTATTTTTTTCTTTTACCCCCTCCTCTTCTCTGCATGTTTCCCTTCTGACAGAATCTGGGGGAAATTCAACCAGTTACCTACTGGTTTAGAGACTAAAGGGACCTATGCACATGGTTGGAAAGGGGGGAGCAGGACATTGCTTGAGTAGTGCCCATCAGCGAGCTGGTTGCAGCCTTCATCCTCCTTTCATCTGGATTAGCAGAAGACATCACCTGTGTGGTTGTTGATCCACAGGGAATGGAGAAGGGTATAACTTCTCTGCTGTTAACCAGAAATGCTGTTTCAAGCAAAATGCATCGTTGTGAAGCTTCACAGAAAGGGCTCGATGCTGTCCCCGAATGTTTTGGGGTTTATCTGACATGTCTAAAATGTCCGATCACTCAGTTGGCTGCTCAGAGCAAGTGGCTTTCCCCCTGCAGACCTAAAGCCCCCATTTAATTGCTTAGGAAGTCAGTTCACCTATAATCTGGCTGAACCACACGCCACTTTTGAGAAGGCAAAGAAATCTCTTGCCTCATGAAACACTGAGACTGTTCCTGCACAACCGTTCCCAGCCAAGTGTTTCACGTCAAGGCAAAGGGAACATTGCGTCCCTCCCCTGCAAAGCTGCCTGCTCTGCCTGCAGCAAGCCAAGGTCTATGGCACACACCACTGCCAACAGCCAAGCACACTCCTTTCCTTCACGGTATGTTTTCCCCAGCCTGAAGGACAGTGGAGGTAGAAGCAGCCAAGGGACCAGCTGAGATCATGTGCTAGAGGTACACAAAGGGAAGGCTGGTCAAAGCCTGGGCCTGGATTTGAGTTCAGTCTCGGCTCTGTCCTTGGGAGCAGGAGCAAAGGCTCTTCCATGCCTCACCGCGTGCCTACACAGGGGAAGGTGGAAAACACCGGGCCTGGGGCTCCGGGGACATCTCAGTGTGTAGTTTTGGGAAGGGGCAAGAGGTGGTACTGGGGGCTGGCCAGTGTGGCCACTGGGAAGGGCTCTCCACCACATCAGAGCCCCCAGCTCCAAATCCCACAAGCCCAGTGGCTGTACCACAGCTGCATGGAGAGGTGGTAACCCTCATGTTGAAGCAGCATGGCCCAGACACAAAAAGTGGATAGCAGGCTGGGCAGGAGAAGGCCTGCAGCTCCCCCTGGACTGTATTTGCACAGGGGTAAGGCCCATCAAGCTCTGCCTATGCTGCAGTGGAGACAGGCTCTCCTTTTTCCACGTCCACCAGGAACACCACTCATGTATGGCCACTTATGTGCATATGCATGCAGGATGGGGGCTGTTCAGATGACAGAGACACAGCCAGATGGTTAGATCCCACTTACCCCAGCATCCTAACAGGGCACAACCCCACATTACAGTCAGAAGAGACAGACCCATTCCGTCTCTCCATCCATCCCTAGCAGCTCACCAGCAGGCCTGAAGCCCTCCATCAGATCCTGAGGAAAGCTTACGCAACAATAAATAAATAAATATATAAAATAAAAACACAAGTTAAAAAAAAAAAAAAAAAAAAAAAGCTGATTTTGGTCAGAGCACTTGCTGGCAACCCTTTTGATTGCAGCGTGGTGTCCTACAGCAACTTCTGCTGCCTGTGAAGTTGTGTGTAAGTGAGCTCCAAGGCCTGCTTTCTTTTGCTGGGACTCAGGCCTGATCCCACCCACCAAGGTGACCTCCCCTTTCTTACTCCTACTTACAATTCTTACACTTGTAAATATCTGAGGCTCTTCTGATAAACAGGAGATTCCTCTGCTTATCGACTGTCCAAATATTTTTAACAAATCTCAGATTAGCATGGAGAGCTCAGGGAATGGCCAGGATGGGGCCATCCACAGCCTGGGGGCCGTTTGGCAGCAGGGACCTGGAAATGGTCTTTCTCTCACTAGACAAAGGAAAAAGAGCCACAGCATTTTCCCCCTTGAAATATATCCCATCTCCACGTGCACGTGCTTTAGCTCTCCTTTGATGACTGCAGGGATAATAGGGAGAAAATGGAGAGTGTCAGAGCCAAGGAAAGCTTTGTAGCCTTATGGCTGCTGGTGTGCCAGGCACGGTGCCCATGTCTGGCACCTGGCACTCATTCATCAAGCATGACACAGCCTTCAAGTGCACTTGGCCTGCCTTGCTTGGCCACCTACAGCACCGTGGGTGAGCTGAAACACCTAAAACCACGGGAACCCGATGGTCTGTGGTCAGATATCCTCCTGCAGCATCTGTCTGTCTGAGGGAGAGCATCTGTCTGTCTGTAGGGGTGGCCCAGGTGGACCAAAGTCAAGGCTCAGGAAAGTGGTGCTGCCTGGGGTCATTACCCCAAGATATAACGAGGGAAGCTGTGCAGAAAGATGCTGACAACAGGGCATTAGGAGAAGCTTTTTCATTAGGACATAGATTAGGTGCCTAGAGAGGTGAGGGCATTTCCACCCCTGGGCATTTCCAAGCATCAAGACAAAGCCGCAGCTGGGCTAGAGATCTCCTGACACCCCTTCCAACCTGCCTTTCTGTGACCCTGTGACTCCAGAAACTCAGTGGTTTTTTTGTTGTTGTTTGTTTTTGTTTGTTTGTTTTGTTTTTGTTTTGTTTTGTTTTGTTTTTTCTTTTTACCTTTTTTTTTCAGACTAGTGCAGATCAGAGGAAAAAATATTTATCTGAATCAGGCCAAAATCCCTTGTGGAAACACAACTGTATTTTTAGTGTGTGTGTGTTATGTTTGTGTTTGTATGTATATATATACACACATATACAGACATATATTCAGTGTAGATATACACTTATTGTGTTCTTCAGAATGCCATTTTAGCCATCTAGGAGTCATCTCTAATCAACTGTCTTTGCTTTTGCTGTTAGAATTATTTTTCTATGGGTATGCAGAACATAGATGGATAGAACTGTATACACACCACTATAATGCACACACACATATATAAACACACACTTTATATATTCTAACATGTATCTATACTGTGTATATAAACATACACTTTATGTATTTTAAAATATATATATATACCATGTATGGGAACATATGAAATATGTAGTGTATGCACTGCTTAATATACCCAAGCCCTCTCTGAACATGACAACCTTAACAGCGACCTTCAGGTGCATATTGAATCCCTGCCCCGGTGTTTTGTTCACACCCTGTGGGCTGACCAAAACCCACCAAAACCAGCGAGGTCGGATCCTGGCCTCTCTACGGGATGGCAGCCAGGCACAAACAGAAAGGTGTTTGCTACGGCATACGGGATGCTGGGTGCTCTGACCTCCAGCCCATCTCTTTTCCTGTTTTAATCATTATTCTGGATGGTAAAGTCAGCAGGGGTGGAGGACGGAGCGATTCTGCGATAAAGTATCTGCAGAGGTCAGCCTAGCGCTCGGCAAGCCCAGAAACTGCAGCCCAGGCCAACAAAACGGCAGGTACCTGACTTATCAGGGCAACATACAACTTGCAGTTTTTCTACCTCAATTGATTGGACTTTTTATCTAAAATAACAGACATTATAAGATAGGCGAAAGTCGAGATAAGGAGCAAAATTGAGTAGTCTTGAATCAGATCAGCTTGGGGACAGGTTCAAACTCCCACACCTGCCCCGGGGGAATCAATGAAAGTTTCTTGGCGTCGTCCACTCGTTTTGAAATGCTGCTCAAGTGGAGTGAACTTTGAGACCGTGGCGTTTATTCTGTGATTATAATTAACCTGCTCACCCGTTGTTATTGATTTCCTCGTGAAGGGAGGCGACGGGATGTTGGCTCAGAAATATAAATGGCTGGGGAGGGGAGGCGAGGGGGCATGCAGCCTTCCCCCTCTTTGTGAAATGATGAGGGGCAGAACTTAGGCAGCTCCTGGAGAAAAGCCTTGGTCATGCCCAAGACCCTGGGCACGAGGGCATCCTCCCAGCCCACGAGGACAGGAGTTGAAGACATCCCCCGAGCCAGCTACCTCCCTCTTGCTTCGCATCACCAAAGCATGTCCCAAATCTACATCCATCCCAGCAGCCAGCCCCTGGGTTCAGCAAGCCCTTCCCCAAACCCTCACACATCTGGGGCCAAAAGGGTCATTCGGAGAAGTCCTGATGGCTGGGACGCACCTCCTCACTCAGCGCTGCGAGCCCTGAATGTTAAATGATGACGGCTCCATGGCCTGCAAACCCAAAAGCTTGGCTTGGAAACTCACAGGATTTTAAATCATATATTTTTATGTCTCCTCTGGAGCATGAGCATGTAGGAATCAGGGGTTCCCAGCTTTCCTCTTGTCTGGAAAAGCTGCCTCTTTGCCTCCCTGCAAAAGCAGAACCTCATATATAACGCCACGGCTCCGGATGATGGAGCCTGGAGGAAAAGTGAGCTTCACTGAAGGGGACGAGTCACAAAACCAGCCAAAAGAGAGCCGAAAGGGAGCTGCCTGGGGATATTTACATCATTCCAGGACAGCCTGGGGGGGACAGCTGCCCCAGGGCAACATCGAGGAGGCCGGCGGCTGGGAAGGGCAGCGGCAGAACCTCTCTTGAGATGCTCCCCAGCAGACACCGGACTCATTCCCAGGGATTAGGGGGAAACATTCACAGGCAGGGATTTTGTTATCCCAGGGTCAGAAGCGGCTGGTACCAGGCCCTGTAGGAGACATGGGATCTGCCCTGCGCACCCCTGGTCCGCCTGCCCCGTCCTCACCTCTGCTGCCGATGGAAAACTTGTTTTCCCTGACTTTCCATGAATTATTTTTTCCCCTCCTTTACAAACAAGCCAAATTTCCGACTCCCTCTCAAGGCTGGCGCGGGCCGCGCGAGCCCAGCTGGCTCCGATAAGGGGCTCGCCAGCTTTACGGGTCGCTAAAAATAAAAATAAAACAGCAAATCCCTTCGTGCTGCACCACGTAAACCCAGCGGCTGCTTTCCAAGATGGAAAAAGGAAGGTGCTGCTGGCGTCTGGGAAGCTTTCCCAGCCAACAGCCTTCACCTCCCCGAGGAAAGCTGTAGGTTCCCAAATAGCTTGCAGGGGGCTGGGTTCCTGCCCTAAGAAAGCTTCTTGCACGGGCCTGATCCTGCAGCAGCTCCCAGTCCTAGGCAAACCTCATTTTGGGATGGTTTCAGCTCAGAGCAGGGGGTTTGCTTGGTTGGTTTTGGTTTAAATTTGTTGGTTTGTGCTTTTTATTTATTTTTTTTTTTTCCACAGCGCATACTGAATTTTGTTTAGAGGGGGGGGCTGATCCTGTAAGCACTACCTGGGCAAAACCAGCAGGATTTGTCCCAGAAACTTCCCTGCTGCAAGTCCAAGGGGAAACTCAGTGCTCACCTGGAGGGGAGGTATTTCCAGCTCCCCTCCTGAAAGCAGGCTGGAAATACCTGGTGAGAGCCAAGGGGAAACTGAGGCACGGGGCAGTATGGTGGGGCTGGTCATCGGGGTAAGGTGCTCAGGACTTGGGACATTTCTGTGCATCCCCTACAGCTGATTTCAGCAGCAGAAAGACATGGGAAGGATGCAATTTTACCCCTCCAAGCAGAGCGTGAGCCCTACAGGAGCTATAGGTGCCCAGAGCCGCCAAATAAAATTACCCAAAACCATCTCTGTGCGGGGAAATAACTAAGGAAATTTTTTTTTTTAAGTACACCGGGTACCTCTTGGGTAAAAATAATGATTTTCGCTTCCAGTTGATGCTCCCCCGGCTTTGGCTTTGCAACCCAGGCCTTGCCAAAAGCAGGAGGCTGAAACGTTTCAGCGCCGCTGACGGGGTCAGACGTGCGGCCAGCCTGGGAAGTCTCTGCCCAGCTCCCTGCGAGCGGCCGCCTGGCTCTGAGCTGCCTGGAGGAGAAATCCCAGCTCTGGCCAGCACGGGGAAAGGGAAACGGCGACCAAGTGCATCGCCGGCTTTGCTCGAGCACAAGGGAAAGGCTGCAAATGCGCCCTGCTGCGGGGATTTCTCCTCCATGCTTTGCTTTTCCAGTGGGAAATGACCTGAAAAAGCACCAAGAAAAGCCCCTTCCTGCAACCACCCCCTATGAGCCCTAACAAAACATCCACGGCATTGCTCGGCATGCTTCAACAGCAAAAGGATTCCCACAAAAAGCCCCGAAGCCGCTCGTCTCCCGCTACGAGAGGCAGTGACGGCCAAATTATTTTCAGCCGCTGTCACGCACAGGCGAGCACCCGCGTCTGAGGACCTCACTGCTCAGGAATGGCAGATAATTGGGTTTAATTTGTCATTACGGATGTGTTTACAGCTTGGGCCGGTCGCTGCGACCGATCGTGCGAGGAAGGTTAGAGGGATTTAATATCTTGCCATACCGCTGGAGGTTTATTAGACAGCGTAGAGGCAACGTTGACCCAAAGGTGTTGTTTTTTTCTTCACCCCCAAACCAAGGAAACCTCCACCCGACAGGACGGTGAAATTTGCCTGTGTAATTTGGTGTCATTTGGAATGCAAAAGCACGTTCTCACCTATTTCCCTGCTTATGTAAGCAGCGTTTCGCAGTCGCGCACCAAAGGCGGTTTGGCACCTTCCTGCCAGACAGCCAGAGCTCAGGACCCATCGACGAGGTGAATTTTTGAATATTCCCAATCCTCAGCCACACAGGCATAATTAAACGCGATCCCCCCCTCAAAGGGAGCCGGGACGGGGACAAGTCAACCTCGCCGATGCGCACGAGGGGTTACGGCAGCGCGGCCGCCTTGCAAAAATCGGTATTGCAACAAAACCGGCTGCTTTCAGCCCAGGATCGGAGCCCCCCACTCACATCCCCGCCTGGTTTTACAGGCAGCAGCCAGTCCCAAATGGGAGGCAGGAGTCTCGCAGGGTTTTTTTCATAGAAAATGGGTGTAAAAGCCTCAAAGCACACCCCCAAGGGATGTATCCAAAGTGTGGAGACATCCCCAAGCACCCCGTTTCTGCACCCAGTTTTCTGTAAGGGAACTATAATGAAGGACACACCGGGCTGATGTGCAAGGAAAGGAGTCTGGGGACAAAACCTCCAAAAATGAGGTCTGTTTGCATCTCTTTTCCTTATGCACGCAAAGCTCTGTGGGTCTCAATGAGCAAAAATTTCAATCCGGAGCCCTGTGTCGATGAGAAATCATAGAAAGTTTGGGGTTTGCTACTTCAGCTACGCTCTTAAAGGCTTTTTAATTGGATTTTCCTTGAAATTGCATTTTTTCACCCATTTTTTGAACATCCCCCGCACGCATCCCCCTGCAGCTGCCGACCTCCAGGCACAAAACCTCGCGCATCTCGCTGCGCGCCTGCTGCTTTTTCACCTGGGTTGGGATTTATTTTCAGGTCGGGGAATCGTTGGGGGGGGAATTTCTCAAGGAAAATGTTTCAAAGACCCCGAGATATTGCAGCCGTGGGGTTTTCAAAATAACTGGCCCCGTTTGGGATCACCGGGGAGCGTCTCTGCCTGCCGAGCCAAAGGTTTCTCCATCACCAGAAGAGCACGGAGACAGCAGGATCGGGTCCAATTTCCTTTGGTAAACACCGCCTGATACACGCTCCTCTCTCTTTCCAAGGATTTTGCCTCTTTCTACCCAAAACGGATGGGAATAAATGTGGAGAGAGTGAAGTACGGGCTGTCCTCTTAAAAAGAGAAATTGCTGCTTTTGTGAGGGGGGATAAAGATGCACGTGGGTGCGTGTGCAGAGGAGAAAAAATAATTCATGCTGGCTTAATAAATCTGAGATTTAGTGCCAATGTCCACTGCCTTCAATTTTGCTGCTTTGTAAAAAAAAAATCATGTATTATATAAAATATATATGGATATGATATAATACATGTTGTTATCGGTATTATATACCACACCACAGCTATTCTATGCATGATTGTATTCAGTAATTAAAGCTCCGTTTCCAATGATGGAGCTGTACCATTAATGAGGGTGATGCAGTGTGACGATGATATTTTTTACTATTATCGTTGCTTGATTTGGAATTTTAAATATGGTTTCTGGGGAGGTGGGGAAGGGTATAAAAATAAATCACGTGCTCGCGCTTGAATCGTGTCTCCCCATCCCGTAGCCATGCGGGTTTTGTCCCCAAAACTGTGGGGCTGTGGGGCTGGGGACCTTGCTCCTTGTCACCCGGTGACGAGAGCGCAGCAGCTTGTCACGTCGGAGGGCTGCAGATGACACGTTTGCCTTCACCGGGGATTTTTGCAAATGGGGAAGGAGATGAGGGAGAAACGTGGTGGGATGCTCTCACCCCAAAGCCGCCGGTGTTGGGAGCGGTGCCTTTGAGCACCCCTGCGAAATCCAGACCTCAGCTCTCCCTCCGCTGCCCTGGGGCATCGGCTGGTAGGGCAGGGGGGGCGTGACAAATGGGATGAGTCACTGGCAACGAAATGCCAGCCTGGGGATGCTACCCCGCCAAGCTCTTCGCATCCCTGTGGGAAAACGTAAGATCTGGTTCTCCGATCTCCCAGCAGCAGGAAAAAAAAACGACAACACATTTTCCGACCCATGGCTGCGTCTGCTGGGGGCTTTGATCTTCGCAGATGTGGTCCCCTGGAGCCTGGCCGGGGACTCTTGGCTGGGTGAAAGGCAAAACGAAATGCAAAGGCAGCCAAAGTGCCCCGTGCCACGGCTCGCTGCCGACCGCAGCGGCAAAATTCAGCCTCCTAAAATATATATATACAGAAAAAAAAAAAAAAAAAAAAGGAAAAAAAGATTTCCTACCTCCCCCAAAAATGAAAATTATTCTGTTTTGCACAAGTTTGCAGCCGAAGTGGAAAAAATAAAACAAAACTGCACGGGGTGGGGATGGGGAAGCTGGATCTGCCCCCCCCATCCCCTGCATTAAAGTCAGTGCATTGCCTCCGTCCGTGCTCACATCTTCCCAGCAAGGAGGGGATGGGGCAAAATCACCCCCGAGATGCTCTTGGGGCAGATTTTGGAGGTGGGGATGTCTCCTGGAGGGAATTTTGCCCCTCCTTAGCTGAGGAATCTGCCCCAGCCCCATGCCTGGGGGCAAGTTCACGGTTGCTGGGTTTGATCCTGCCCTTCAGGGTGAGGAAATGATCCCCAGACTTACCTCCAAACCCCGAGTGAGGCATGCTGAACATGCAGCAGGGGTGGTTTTATTTTATATATGCCCATGTGATTTATTTATGCCCCCAGTCTCCCCAGAATTTTATATCACTAATCTGCTTTGGCACTTTTTAACCCCAAATTCCTCCTATTAGGGAAAAGCAAGAACATAAATCTTTTAGAATCATTTTTTTTTAATCACCTTTGAATGCAGTTTCACTAAAGTTTCACTAAACTTTTCCTGGAGCATTGCTTATCAGTGGAAAATAAACGCCGTGCCCAATTGCGTCGACCGCGCGTCTGAGTCTGAAGTTCCAGCTCCAACTGCACGGACTTAACCTTCATTATTAAATAGTAATCCTAATTAATATTACAGCAATGGCTGGCTGCTCTGCAATTAGCACTGTCCGAAGGTGGTGTTTCTCCAGGAAATCACTGGAGGAAAACGAAAGCGCTGCAAAAATCCCTGGGTGCAGCAAAGCCTTGCGCCAAGGGTTGTGTTTCTCAGTGTGCAGAGAATAAAAATATCTCCGCTGCCAAGGAAAGGCAAAGAAAGGAGCTTGGGCTTCACCATGCCCGGAGCTACCCCCCGAGGAGGTGCCTTCCACAAAATCCCCTTTTCTGTTTAAATCCTGAATTTTTAGGTTCGATGCCTTTCAGGCCGTTTCATCCCATTTCTCTCGTGCTACGCAAGGGCTCAAGCGAGGAGCACCAACAGGCAGGCTCCGGCCATGGGACCGGCAACATAAACTGATCTCAAAACCCCAAAACCACTACAAACCTTAAAAGCTAACCCAGTATTCCTGCAACTGCAATGCTTCATCTTGAATATTTCATTTTTAAGTTATTTTCCTTGCTAAGAGCCCATCAGCGACCCCTGCGAGAACGTGGTATTTTTTTTTCCCCAAGGAAGAGATGGGCACTGAAGTGAAATACAAATGTACGACTGTCCTCAATGATACAAATCAATAGTTCCTGGTTTTCCTACATGTTCTGCCACCGCAGGCCTTCCCCAAATCCCTGCCTGCTCAACCAAAGCTTTATCGTTATAGCTGAATTCCCCGTTTTTACTCAATTCCTTAATGCCCGAAGAAATGCAAAAGGCAATGGCAAGGCCAAGCCTTCACCGACACCCAACTTTCATTCCTGTAATGCCTTAAAATAACGCTAAAGTTTCAGAAAACCTTGCTGGAGGGAAATTTCACCCTCCTGAGTGTAACCCTAAAATCTATCGGTGACCAAATTTGAGGCATTCGCTTCCGAGTGCCTTTATTTCTGTCACTCCGGCGCCAGCAGCGAAGCCCCCATGGAGAGGTGGCGGGGAACAGAAATGGGTCTGGGGGAGCAGCTCCACAGCCCCGCTTTCCTCCCCATGTTGCCTTTTTCCTCCGTGCAAAACACAGAAGCAATATTTTTAAGCCTTTTGGGAACAATTTCCAGTCTTAGGACCGGGGCGCTTACAGAAATCAGCGTTTCGGCTCCGAGACAGGGATCGGCACAAGAAACCCATGTAGGATTTTGGCCAAAGAGACCCCGAAATCCAGAGCTGAGGCTCCCCGATGTGTTGTGCCCCCCCCCCCCCCCCCAAAAAAAAAAAGCAAATGAGGTGCAAGAGGCTGTGCTAATGCGTGCAGATACATTTCTTCTTCTCTCTCACCTCTCCCCCTCGGCAATGAATTTCCCTTCACCTTCCCTTTCCCCGGCCTCGCCAACCATCCAACAGCTGCAAAAAGGACGTAACACAAAGCGGCCTGAGAGCGAGATCTGGGATTCACACACCAAACTTCACTGGTTAATTCCATCCCTAAATTTCCCCCTTTTGCACCAAATCAAGCCGGGAAGGGGCTGCCCACCAGGGTTGTGCTCCTGCAGACCCCGGCCATCCCTGCCACAACCCCGAAATGCCCGCAGAGCTATTTGTGAAGCAAACCCTTCCATGGGAGCTTGGCACATGATTCTTGCAGCTCCAGGCCTACCCAAATTTAATTTCAATTATTATTATTATTTTTTGCAACTGTGGCTTCAAGGACTTTTTGCGACATTGCAAAGAAAGTGCATGTGTAGGGGTGCAACCGGCGCCGTGAGGACCCCAATTTTCTGCACCCCCAGGAGCTCAAAAATCACAACTTTCTCAATCCCACCCTCCTAAAATAGGAGCTCACAGATGAAAACGGGGGGAAAAACATGAAAACGGACAGCATCCCATCCCACCATACACCGTCCCATCCCTGCCCCGGGGGGTTGCTGCGCTCACCGATGTTGGCGTGCCGGGCGGCCGCGGGCGTCCCTCGGCTCTGCAGGTTGTGGAGCATGGGGCTGTCGAAGGGTGAAGAAGTCCAGGTGGTGGCCATTTCGGGGCTCACGTAGGTGGGGTATGGGCTGGAGTAGGAGCCGCCGAAGCCCCGGCCGTACTGCTCCCTCCCGTTAGCAGAAAGGCTCAAGGAGCTGCTGTAAGCCGCTGCGGCCTCCCGGGAAGAGGTGGCAGGGATGGGGGTGCTGGTGGAGAAGGAGAACCGAGGTGACACGGGCGGGTGGGACGATCCGGGGTTGTAAGCAGCGCTTTCGGCTCCGGGTTGAGTCCAGATGGAGTGGCTGGAGACGGGGCTGCCTTGCTGGGAAGAGCCGCCGCTCTGCAGGTACGGCAGGCTGGGGAGCATGGAGGTGACCCTCGTGGTGGGCACATAGACGGGGGACGCTGCGGCCGCGCTGTGCATGAAGCCACCTGCCCCCTCGTAGGCCGGGGGGCCGGGGTTCGCCGCCATGGCTAAACTCTGGTACATCTCGCCGCGGGCCCCCCCAAACCGCGGCCGGCTCCCCGGGCACAATCCAGAGCGATGTCAGAGGAACGGGGTGACCAAAAAAAA
Source organism: Nettapus auritus (assembly GCA_011076525.1). Taxonomy (NCBI): domain Eukaryota; kingdom Metazoa; phylum Chordata; class Aves; order Anseriformes; family Anatidae; genus Nettapus; species Nettapus auritus. The sequence continues at coordinate 115,630,768 of CM021767.1, forward strand.
AAACAACAACACAAAACCCCAAACCCCGACTCCCTTCTCCCACGATGGAGACACGGCGAGCGGCGGCCGGAGAGGTCTCGCCTTGGGGAGGGTCCGGCCAAAACGCAGTCGGCGGGGCGAGTTTAATTTAATTTAAATTTTTTTTTTTTCCTCCACCCCCCTTCCCACCACCCACCTTCCCCACCTTCAGCAGGTCTGGCCGCCGCTTCCAGCCCCCCAGCAAGAAGTCCAGGTCCCCGCGGAGGAGAGCTTTAGCTCCCGCTTGGAATTAGCTTCTCCCACCGGGCTCCATCCATCAGCTCAAACACTTCCCCCCCCCCCCTTCCTCGACGGTGGGGCCGGGCTGCTTAAAACCCTCGGGCAGTCTCCTCCCCGTCCAACCCCCCCCCCCCCCCGGCCCGGCCAACAGAGCCCAGGGAGATGCGGCTGGGGATGCGGGGAGAAGGGGGGGGGAGATAAGGAGGTTAGAGCAGGGTCTAAAGCTTGGGGGGAGGATGGAGAAGGAGCCCCTGGGGGGGTGGGAGCGGTCGGGAAGGTGAGAGACAGCGAAAGCCCGGGGGGCAAAAAAAACACCTTTGTCCTGCAGGTACGGGCGGTGCGATCCGTCTCTGATGGTCTCCGGGGGGGGGGGGAACCAGCGGGGAGGGTTTGGAGGGGGTAAGGGAAGGGGTTTGAGGGGGTTTAGGGGGCACCAATGAAATTGGGAAAGGGGAAAGGGGAGGGGAAGAAGGAGGGCGGTTTGGGATTCCACCAGCACGCCCCACGCGTGTCCGCGTCCTGCACGCCCCGTGGGGGGGTCCCCAAGGGGGGGTTTAAGCGCTGCGCCCCCAATTTCCCCGCTCGGAGGGTGCTGGAGGGGTTGGGAGCAAGACCCCTGAGAAGCAGAAACAGCACCGACCTCCCCCTCCGTGGGTTTTTAATGCACCCCCCGGGCTCTTTTCACGAGTGGGGTCGCTGGGGGGACCCCATGAGAATGAAGTTTTGGGGTTGGCGTTTCCTAGGGTGAGCTCTTCGGGGGCTTCTCCCCCGATGAGGTTTGGGTCCTGGCTTGGGCCCCTTGGGTTGTAGGGCAGGAGGTTGGGATTTTGGGGTGCACTGTAGGGCGCACAGCTCCTTTTGTTGGGTTTTGCAGGGCGAACCCCCCCAAAAAACAGGCGGGGAATGGGTGAATGGAATCCCCTATTGCCGATTTCTTTGCGGATCACGGACAGATCCTAGAAAACCGCCTCGCACCCAGGCCAGGGCCAGCCACGGAGGGGGGGTGGGATTTTGGCTGGAGAACTCACTCTTGGGACTGATTTAGGTTCAAGCAACAGATTCCCCAGGCTGAACCCCTCGGCCAGGCTGAATTTAGCAGCAGCAGAGATAACCAGGAGATAAGGGCTGATACCCGGCAGGACAGCGGGAGCCGAGGGAAGGGGGAGAAAGCCGGAGGCAGAGCCCTGTGGCACGTTGGGAGCGGGTAAGGATGGCAGCGGGGTGGGAAAAAAAAAGGGGGTTTTGGGGTGGATTTGCTTTTCCCCAAAACCCAGGGGTGGAGGGGTCGCTGTGTGTGCGCCCGTAACCGGCCTAGGAAGGAGCCTTCCCACTGCGGGCTCCGAAAGGGAGCGGGGTCAGGGGCAGGGGAGGGGAAGGAGAGTGAATTCCCTTCCCGTGGGCAATAACCCCGATCGGAATAATACCAAAAATCACAGGCAAATCAACCCCAAAGCGAATCTGAGCCCACTTTAAATCCCGGGGAAACAATAGGAGGAAGCTCGCGGGGAGAGGCCTGGAGGGAAGGGGCTCGCCAGCAGCCAGGAGCGGGGGACAGAAAGCGCTACCCACCTTGGTGCTGGGGGCAGGGGGCGGCAGGGGGGCCTTTTAGGGGCCTTTTGGGGCCTTTTGGGGCCGTGGGGCAGGGACCCCTCGGTGCAGGGATGGCGGGGGGCTATGGGGTGCCTGGCTCCTGGTCCTGCTCCGCCGGGGAATGCTGTCGCGGAGGGGGCAGCGGGGTTCTGGTTGTGCGCTCCCCCCCTCACCCCCACCACCACCAGCACCCCAAATAATTTCTCCCCACTGTGGCCAGTCTCCCCAGTCCCACCCGCTGACTGGTTTGCCCACGTCACGTGGAAGTGGGCGGCGATGGGAGGAAAAGAGGTGGTGGTATTGGAAAAAAAAAAAAGGGGGGGGGGGGGGCGGGGAGAGAGGGGGGGGGTCCGTATCTGTTGCACCATCAGCCAGGTGCCAGGTTTCGTTGCCTTGCCGAAAATATTAATTAAAAAAAAAAAGGAATAAAATCCTAAAATGAAGCCCTGGGGCATGCCCACACAGCCGGCCCCACGCTGCAGGCAAAGTCCAGCCCTGCTCCGCGCCTCGCCACGCACCTGGAGGGACACCCGTGGCCCCCTCGCGAGGTGGGGGGGGCTTTCTGGGGACAGGGGGGCACCCAGAACCCCGATCCCATTACCAGCAACCCCATTCCCTGGGGAGGTTTTTTGAGCAGGGGGGATTTCTCCGAGCTCCTGCCCCCAAATCCTTCCTGCTCTGAGCAGAAAGGAAGCGGTTGCAGCCATCCTGCCTCCCACCCCAGCATATTTAGGGGTGTCCCCCCAAAAATAGATCCCCTTCCCCAAATCTAGACCCCCCCCACCTTGCCCCCACCGCCCCCCCGTGTGCTGCTGCAGGGTCTAAAGGTTCCCGGCGCAATGTGGGGCCAGCCCAGCCGGATGCAATTTGGGGTCCCACCAAACCCAGGGGTGTCTGGGGGGGCTCTGCCTCCCCCCGTAATGATGCTCAAACCCTTTATAATTCCTAAAAAAATCCACCCTGGCCATTAATTGCCCCTCATAATCAAATGCCAAAGCCCTGAGTTTGCATTGGGCTGATGGGCACCTCGGGGGGGGCTCCGGGGTACCCCTAAATTTTGGGGTCTGACCCAGGGGGAGCTGGAAGCGGATTTTGGGGCTGGGAAAGCGAAATCCTCTAGAAAATCAAAAAACCTCCGATTGAAAGATTTCTCCTCTTTACGTTTCAATAGCGGGAAAAAAAAAAAAAAAAAAGGGTAAAAAAAACATTTTATGGGCGCGCGCCCCCCCCCCCCCCCTTATTCCCCCGGGGAAGGGGGGCACGGGGGCTGCCCCAAAAATGGGGTCTGTATTAGGGCCGGGTGGGGGACATCAGGGCCGGGTGGCTGGAGCCGGGCAGCAGGGCTATAGGTGCGGGGACCTATAGAAAAGTCCGTGCGGGCGCAGAAACACGGGGCGATGGCAGCGATTTGGGGTTTTGCAGGGATTTCTTTTAGGACCGCGGTCCTAAACCGGCTTTTTGTATCTCTGCTGCGGGTATAGGGTTAGGTACGTCTAAATAAAACGGTTTCTGCTGCGGGTTTGTACATCGAAATGAGAATATCGCGTGTGGAAGAGACTGAAAAGGTGTTAATATATAGGAATATATAGGGTATATAGGTGTATGGGGTGTAAATTCACCCCTTCCTAAATACCCAGTGCGATGTGTTCGTGGACATAAATAGGGGCACGGACTTAAATAGGGGCACAGGGATGGCGGCAGAATGAAATCCCTTTTATTTTTTATTTATTATTTCGTTTTCTTCCCCAGCAGCTGCGGCTCCAGATGTGCCGCCACCCCAAGGGACGCGCATCCCCCTGCAAAACCCGCCGGATTTTCTCCACCGAGGTTTTTTTTTTTTTTCTTTTTTTTTTTTTTTTGTTTTTTTTAGGAAACTTGGTTGGATTTTTACGGAAT
>CM021767.1:115634611-115646719 GCA_011076525.1 Nettapus auritus
TTTAGGGACCTGCTTTGGCTTCGCCCCAAAAGTGCTGAGCTCGGCCCCGGCGAGATGGATATATGGGGAGGGGACGGACCCGTTCCTTTTTTAACCTTTTTTTGATAAGAAAACGAAAATAATAATAATAATAAAAGCAGAGGTCGGGATGCAGCAGGGTCCCCGCGGCTCTCGGTGGCTGCAGCCGGGAGCGGCGGCAGGGTTTTGGGGTCGGGGCCGGGAGGATGGTTTTGGGGAGGGATTTAAAGTTTTAAAAATCCGTGCCGAGAATTGATATATATTTTTTTTCCTTAAATCACGCACACAGAATGGCTGGGGGAGAGGCGAGGCAGGAAGAAAAGTCGTTTTAGCACAAGGGGAGGGAGAACCGGGTAAACCCGGCGCCGAGTGAGCAGGGTGCTGGGGTTTGGGTTTTGGTTTTTTTTTTAATTCTGGCTGAGAGCCGGGGAGGCCTGGGGGGCCGGGCTGGGGAGGCTCGGGGGCGGCTGCCCCAAATGCCGGGGGGACAGCCGCGGGCGGTACGGAATGGGGCTTGTAGGGCCAGGGAGCCGTGGGTATAGGGCTTGGGGAGATGTGGTTATAGGGCTGGGGAGATGCGTGTATAGGGCTGGGGAGCTGCGGTATAGGGTTGGGGAGCTGTGGGTATAGGGGTTTTGGTGCTGTGGATACAGGGGTTTAGGTGCTGAGGCTATAGGGCTGGGGAGCTGAGGTTATAGGGCTGGGATCTGCTGTTTTAGGGCTGGGGAGATGCGGCTATAGGTTTTATAGGGCTGCGGCTATAGGGACTGGAGAGCTGTGCTTATAGGGCTGGGATCTTCGGCTCTAGGGCTGCAGATCTGCGGCTGTAGGGCCGGGAGCAGCGGCTGTAGGGCCGGGATCTGCGGAGACGTCTCGGGGCCGCACGGCCGCCGCCTCCCCCCGCCCCCTGCCCAGCGCCTTCCGAGCCAGCCCCCCCCAATCCCAATTTCCCCCCCACATCCGTGTCTGAGCACAAACAAAACCCCAAAGCCCGCTGCCGGGGTAGGGTTGAATCCTTCCCCTCTCCCCCGGGCCCCATCCTGGTCAATATTTGGGGACCCCTCCCCCCCAAATAAAACAAAAAACAGCGGCGTGTAGGCAGGAAGGGGGCAGGGCTGGGGGGGCTCTGCTCCGCCCCCTCCCCCCCAAATTATTTTATTTTATTTTATTTTATTTTATTTTATTTTATTTTATTTTATTTCAATTTAGTTTAATTTATTTTATTTCATTTCATTCATTTCATTTCATTTCTTATTTCATTTCGCTTCGCTTTATTTTACTTTATTTCATTTCGCTTTATTATAATTTATTTCATTTTACATCGTTTCGTTTCATTTTACTTTACCCTATTTTGCTATAGTTCGTTTTCGTCTCCCTGTTCAAACGCGACCGTGGGAACCCCCCGGAGCGCGCCCGGGGTGAACGGGAGCGCGCCGCGGGCGCGGCTGCGGCCGCCAAACCCCTGCCGGGGGGGTCCCGGCGCTGCCCCCACCTCCTCTGCCCCAGCCGTGCACAGCCACGGCCCTGACACCGCTCCTCGATCCTCACCCCATAGCACCGAGCCATATAGACACAGAGCCATGGAGCCATATGGCCCTATAGACATGGAGCCATATGTTGTATGGCCATCCAGCCTTCTACTCGTCTGCAAATTTAGCCCTATGGCTGCCTAGCCATGTAGACATATGCTACACGACCTTCTAGCCATCTACTCATTTACATTTTTACTAATTTACCCATTTACTTGTTTACCCATATACCCATTTATCTGTACACCCATTTATCCATATACCCATACATCCATTTATCCCTATAGCTATATATCCATATATCCATTTATCCATACACCCACTTATCCATACATACATTTATCCACACACCCATTTATCCATATACCCAAAAGTCCATATATTCATTTATCCATTTTTCCATGTATGTTTATACCCATTTATTTGTACACCCATATATCTGTACATCCATTTTTCCCTATACCCAAATATCCATGCATCCATTTATCCATACATCCATTTATCCATACAGCCATATATCCATTTATCTATTTATCCATAAATCCATGTATCCATTTATCCATACACCCCTACATCCATTTATCCCTATAGCCATATATCCATTTCTCCATATACCCATTTATCTGTACACCCATTTCTCCATATACCCATTTATCCCTACACCTGCACATCCCCACACCCCCACACCACAGAGCCACCTGACCCCTTCTCCACGTCACATTCCCATCATTTCGGTGTCCCTGTGCCTGTCCGTGCCCCCTTCCTGACACAGCCACCCATCTGCCTCTACATCCCCACCCACGCGTCCCCCTACTGTGTGCCCACACCTGCACACCCCTCCCTGCCCCTGCACGTCCATAGGGACCTAACCCTAACCCCAATCCTAACCCTAAACCCCCAAACCCAACCCAAACCCTAAACCCCCAAACCTAACCCCCAACCCAACCCTAACCCTAAACCCCCAAACCCCCAAACCCAACCCCCAACCCAACCCTAACCCTAAACCCCCAAACCTAACCCTAAATCCCCAACCCTACCCCTAACCTCAACCCCAACCCTAACCCTAAACCCCTAACCCTAACCCCAACCCCAACCCTAACCCTAAATCCCCAACCCTAACCCTAACCCTAAACCCCAAACCCTACCCCTATCCCTAACCCTAAACCCCCAACCCTACCCCTACCCCCCCCGCCGGGGCCATGCTGGGGGCCGTGCTGTCAGCCCCTATTGATTAGGTGTGGGCTGACGGCGGGGGGCGCCGGGGGGGGGGGGGCGGCGGGGACGGCTCCGCTCCAGACTCCCCGGCGCTGGGGTCAGCGCCCCAGGCAGCCCCGACGCCGCCTCGGCCCCGGGCATGGCCCCGGTCCTGGTCCTGGTCCCGGTCCTGGTCCTGATTCTGGTCCTGGTCCTGGTCCAGGTTTTGGGTTTTCATGCTGCTGATGCTCAGAGCTCAAGGGCAAGGGGAGGATGGATGGGGATGCAGGCTCTGGTGGGGTGGGTGGTGATGCTGGAGGTTGGATTGCAGGGAAAATAAATAAATAAATAAATAAATAATAAATAAACCCACCGAAACAAACACACAAACAAACACTAAAAAAACTCACACTAGAAAAGAAACACCCACATTAAAATGGGGATCGTTTTAAAATAGACTTTTAAAATAAATAGGAAATTAAAATAAATAGGAATTTAAAATAGGATTTTAAATTATGTATATTTTTTATTTTTATTATTTAAAGCATGAATGCATCTATATTTTTTTCCCCAAGGAAAACCCAGTCTCTGGCATGGGGTTACTGCAGGCACTGAGGGTGATGGGGAAGCTCTGGGAAAACAACTCGCTTCACCCCGACCTGTCCCAAACCCGTTCCCCACGGGGCTGGGAAATAGCAGAGCCTTCTGAGCCCCAGGTTTGGGAGGGGAAGGAGATCCCAAAGCCCCTGTAGGATCGGGCACCCAAATCCCCCCCCCAGGCTGAGGGGTGTCCCTGTAACTGCAGGTAGGGAGGACTTGGCTCCAGTAGTGGGGTCGGCATCAGCAGAGCTCGTAAAAAATTAGCCCTTAATCTCCAAGCTGCTGCCGAGCCCCCTTGGAGTTACAATGAATTTCCATGCGGTTTACACCCCCATTTCTGGAGCTGAGGTAGCGATGTGGGCATTTTCTTCCTAGAAAACCATGGGCCCAGCTTTCCAGAGATATCCTACCAAAATAAATAAATAAATAAAATAAAATAAAATAAAATAAAATAAAATAAAATAAAATAAAAAAATGCTCGGTGCAGCCCCTGTGCTGCCGTTCCCTGGGCAGGGAACATCACAAACTTCCCCAGCTTAGCTCAGCCCAGCAGGAATTTGGACTATGCTGCCGAGATTCCTATGGCCATGCAAATAAAGCTTCCAGCTTCCATTTGGGAAGAGCCTGCTTGCTTCCCCACTGTCCCCCTTTTGGGATTTACACTGAGAGAAACATCGCTGGTGCTGATGCTAATGGTGCATTGTCATTGCTCGGAGCTACTGACCCCTGGACTCTGCCCTTGGCACGGTGTTTGGGCTCAGACAGGGCTGGGAGAGCCCGGGAATGGTGGGTGCTTTGCCCCAGGAGGCTCATCCTGGGGGAAAAGGGAGAAAATGCCCCAAAATGTAGGGCAACATCCTAGGGAGTTTGTCATAAACGAGGTTCTCATGGGGCAGAGCCCCAGCACAGTACCCTGGGGGAGAAACGTTATATTGGCAGATTTATACCCAATTAGTCGTCATTCTTGACGATGACGATGATTAATTATTCTTAGATCATTAATTTGTTGTTTAACTAATAGAACTGCAATACACTCAGGGCAATGTGCCTGGAGGCAGGGGATTGGGTGCTGGTTCCTCCTGAGGTCTCCCAGCATCACCGATGGTGCATTGTGGGGCTGGCAATGCCAGAGGGAAAATGAGGCTCCTGGGCACCACCTGAATCCTGAGGGGGCAAAAAAATGCTGGGGGGAGCCTGGTCTTGTGTCATCCTGCTCCACAAGGGATGGGCTCACCAAGGGATGGCTCCCCAAGCCCCAAGGACACCTCCAAGAGAGGCATCCGACCCTTTGTGATCTTTTTAATTATTATGATTTTTTTTTTTTCTCTAGTTGTCTTCTATTTTTCATTTTATTTCTCTTCCACGAAAGATCCTGGAGCACTTTATGAAGATCAACCACTTAAACCTCCCAACAGAGCCGCAGGGTAGGCAGATCCCATATCTGGGATGAGAAGGGAGAGGATGATTGAGAGGCTGGTGGGGACAGCAGACCCATGGCAGGGCTGGGCACTTAGTGCTTGGCCTTAACACATTATTTTGGGGGACAGAACAGCCTTGAGACCTCTCTGCATGCACCCACAGAGGACGCCTCTCCAAAACTCATTATTTTGATTTTTCTGGCTTCTTCCGACACGGCAAGAGGATGATTTTCAGCACCTTTCCATACAAACTGCTGTAGAGCTGCATGTTTAATGTTCATCCCAAAGCCAGGTGTCAGAACTGAGTAATAAAAACATTTTTTGGTTCAGCAGAAAATCAAGAATAAAAAAATCAAAATCAAGAGGAAGGACGTTTGTGTTTCAGCCGGAAGATGCAGAAATACAAAATCAACCAACTGGGAAGCTCAATATTTTTTGTTTCTGGCCAAACAAAGCTGTGAAGTGCACTATTTTTGCTCATTTTCCAGTTTTCTTTTTTAACACTTTCGCTTTCCTTGTTGGCTCGCTTGTTTTGAGAAGGTTCGAAGACATTTTTGGCTGAATAGCTGTTAAACTCAATAAAAAGAAAAGTTGTTTTGAACAGATATGAGCAAGACGTTTAAACATTTCTAATTGTTTTCGGTTACATTTAGGGTTGAGTTTTGTTCTTGAAAAGACAACACAACATGTGCATGAATCCAGATGTGCTTTACCAGTAAAAGCCGAAAATGATTTCAATTATTTTCCTTAGCTTGACATAAAAATATACTCCTTCTTCCAAGAATCTTATTTTCTGGGGGTATGTGTAAAGAATAAAGAATATTTTTTAACTTCTGTCTTCTTCCTGCATGCCTGCCAGTCTGAACAGCCTTGGCTGTTAATAACTTGTAGTGGGAAAACTACAGAATGGCCAAAAATGTTACATTTTCTGTTGTGGCAGGCAAAACAAAACAAAACAGAAGGGCTTTTGTTGTTTGACTGTTTCCTAGCTTCTCACCTTCCAGGGAAAATGCTATTGAAACCGCAACTCTCCTCCAGATACACCAGCAAAGGCTCTGAGAACTCTCCATATTTTTATTTTTATTTTATTTTTATTTTATTTGTATTTTATTATGATTTTTATTTTTGGCAAGGAATCATCCAGGAGAGCAGGGCAAAAGTGGGAGCTGCTGCCACCCCCTATGAATTACAGGGTTTGTCCCCTCCCTGCCTCCAGGTGCCCGCAGGGTGAAGTTAGTGGGGTCCCTTCAAGTGTGGACATCGTGAGATGGTGGCAGCAAGCAGTTTGGGGTCCACCTGCTCTGAGCTGCAGTTCCTCTGAGAGGGTCTCTTCCTAGGTGCAGGGTCTCCTCCTGGGTTCAGCCGTACTGGAGCACAGAGGCTGGGCATGGGCTGTAGGGCCCAAACCCTTTGTGAGGATGGGCCAGGATTGTTCCCAAAGGATGACAGATTCATCGGGTCATCAAAACATCTCGGTCCTATGGCATCTAGGACCTTCAGGGTGCCGAAACCCAGCCACGAGATGGTTCGGATGTGGCCACTCCGTGTTGACAGTTGTGGTTCATGGGATAGATGCGGCCAGCCCAGGCCCTGCCGTACTTCACTCCATGTAGCTGAGCTTTTTGGGGCTGAATGGAGGTGCTCAAGCAAGTCCAGACAAGGGCAACAAAGCTGGTGAAGGGTCTGGAGAACAAATATTATGAGGAGCAGCTGAGAGAGCTGGGACTGTTCAGCTTGGAGAAAAGGAGGCCCAGGGGTGACTTTATCGCACTCTACAGGTCCCTGAAAGGAGGCTGTAGCGAGGTGGGGTTGGTCTGTTCTCCCATGTGCCTGGTGACAGGACGAGGGGGAATGGGCTAAAGTTGTGCCAGGGGAGGTTTAGGTTGGATGAACTTCTTTACTGAAAGGGTTGTTAGGCACTGGAATAGGGTGCCCAGGGAGGTGGTTGAGTCACCATCCCTGGAGGTCTTTAAAAGACATTTAGATGTAGAGCTTAAGGATATGGTTTAGTGGAGGATTTGTTAGTGTTAGGTCAGAGGTTGGACTTGGTGATCTTGGAGGTCTCTTCCAACCTAGACATTTCTGTGATTCTGTGATTCTGTAAATCCCTTCACCTGGGAGCCTTAGGGCAAATCATGTGGGTCTGATGGCCTTCTGCAGCCCTCCAGAAAGCTGTTTCTTCTTGGCTGGAGGAACCAACCCTCACTGACTTAGACATCACCTGGATGCATCCCAAGACAGGTGGTCCCAACAGGCCACCAAGCCAGGCCCAAATCATGTAAAATGTTCCTTGTTTCCTTCCCTTCTATCGACTTGGCCACCAATGTTGAACACACAGTAGAGAGTTTTTTCCTTTTCCAGAATTCTTGGCTAATTTTATATTTTCATGTTTTTAAAAATTGGAGGTTAAAATATGTAGAGGTTATACCCATTTTTATCCAGATGTCCAGGTTTTACTTTCCCCTTCTCTCATTTTTTCCTCTGCTGTTGATGCAGTGTTGCAACCCAAATGCCTCACACTGCCATTTTTGATAAAAAAGAGAAGTGCTGGGGGGAGAGCTCCACCCTTCGGATTTGTTCTGTTTTGGATCCTACACTATCAATGAGCTTTACTTTTACTTTTTTTTTTTTTTTTTTTTTTTTCCTCTTCTCCTCTCTATTCTCATCCTGCCCTACAAATCCTGATCCCCTCTAGACCTCAGCATGGGTTTATCTCTGCTCTGTTGGCTGGAAGAGGGTTTCTCAGTAAATAAAGCTAAGCAAATGCTCACGTCCTCAACAGATACCAGGGCTTTAGAGGGAAGGTGACTCCAGCTTGTGCTTGGCTCTCAGCACGATGGTGCCCTGACTTCTCCAAGGTTGTTGAAGGAGAAGCATGTCCCAAGGCTTGGGGACCCCTAGCTCACTTCTCAATAGCCCCAAGACCTTGGAGAGGCCACCACACCTCTACCGACCCCCGAACTGCCCAGATCCTAAAGCAGAGGTAATAAAACCCCAAGTGGTAAATCTCTGACCCACCGTCGAGGGCTGTCCACGTAGCTGGGCTCTGGGACGCCCACCCCAATGCAGACAACGGAGGGAGGGATTTGCAAACAGAGATTAAGCCGTTGATCAAGGCAAGCCTAGGTATCCTCAATGGGCTGGTAGATAGGTCTATCAGCAGCCAGAGCTTGGTGTTGTTCCCGCTAAACGTGGAGGGCAGTGTTGATAAGATGATAACGTTGACCAAGGGTGTTATCAGGCTTGGGACAATGAGAGGACATGAGCAAATGCTGGGCAGCGGCATCACAAGGGGGGCTTTGGGAGCCGGCGGGGCGATGCTATCTCACTGGGACAGTGCAAGGCAGACCCCAGGAGCTTTTTTTCTCTGCTCAGGTGATGTTGGGAGAAGGTTGGTAGCAGCAGCAGCCCTAGGTAATGAGAGAAGGAGGGTACACACTGATAGTGTGTGGTGGCAGCGCTGGAAAATCAGTATATAATGCAGGAGTTGTCTCCAGCTCTCACGAAGTTCCCTTAAATAGCCAGCTCTCAGCCCCACCTTGTGCAAGTTTGGGCTAGGGAAGGCTGCTGGAAAGCTGTCCCGGTGTTAGCTCTGTAACCTCCTTTATAAAAACGAAAATCTGCAAGTGTGCTGGCTGCTCTTTATCCAAACAGCACTTGCATTTACTGATTAGTTCGAGCCAGGTTTGGCAGAGACCTGTGGGCAGAACTAGAAATGGGTATTTGTGCTTGTGAAGTGTTTTCCCCCACACCTCAGTGAAAGAGAAATCCCATTTCCCCTTGCAGATGCTCAGTTGCCGTGCCCAGGTCATTGGACCAATGTCTCCACGGACAGCAAATGTGCCATCCAAAATTGAGACCAGAAGCTTAGCCTAAGCCAGGCTATGCACAAACTTCCCTTGAAGTGACTTATTTTGCTACCAGTGCTGTCTCCCAGGTAAACTTTCTGCCCAAAGCCATCTGGATGATGAAGATGATGATGATGATGATGATGATTATTATTATTATTTTATCTCCCTGCCTGCTCATTACAGTAGCTCTTGCAAAGGAAACCTGAAGGAGAAGGAATTAGTTAAAGCCAGAAACGAGCAACAAGGGAAGTAGTGTTTGATGTAGTATTTGCACCCTGCACACTCTTGCTTGCTGCTTCTAAAAGCCTGGAGCCATCAGCCCCTGCGAAGTTTGCACATTTAAATGTTCCCATCAAAACAAAACGAACATCAAGAAACTTGGCAGTAATTGGATCACAAAGTGCAAGCTCCCGTGATTAGATCAGGAGCACTCTGCTGGGATTACACTAAATCAAAAGAAATAATCAGACTGCTAGAAAAGGGAGCAGCTCTTCATTTAAACTTCATTAATTTCCTGCCCGCTTGGCAGAGCCTGCGAATTATGCACTTAAAGATGCAGGGGTTACTTTATTGAGCATGGGCTGCTGCTGCAGCAAGAGAAACCTTCCTAATCCACACAAAGTGAAGAAGTGAAGTCCGTGCTCCAATTTTCCCTGATACGCCTTGTCTAAAGAAAATATTTGGCTGCCTGCTGGATTTTCTGTTCGGCTTGGCAGGTTGCTGCTCTGCTTTCCAGGGCTCCTGGGTCAGCCGAGGTCCTTCGCTGCTGGACCAAGGGGTGGCATCCCCAGGGGAGAAGTCCGGCGAGGGTGAGAAGAAGGAGATAAAGACCTTGATGATGACCACTTGGACAGGACCATGAGGAGAGAAGAAATGTGAAGTGACCACATTATCTTTTTTGGGGGGGGCTGATCTAAGGTTGCTCAGAAGTTTGGGAAGTCTCCAGCTTTCTGCTAGATGGAAGGCTTTCAGCTCTTGTGCTGCTGCTCAGGAGATTTGTCAAGAAAGACACAGGCTTCCTGCCTGAAAAGAATTTTACTAGTAAGTAATGAGCATCCATGGGTTTAGCCCTGCTTGGCTGCAGCTGAGATCATTTTTTGCCAATGATCGTTTGTTTATATCTTCACCTACTAAAGTAATCCCTAATACTTTGCTGGTGAAGATGCTTCTTGGGAAGTTGAACAAAACGTGAGCCAACCTGTTGCTGTTACACCTCTGAAGGCCACAGAGGCCATGTCTCTACAAAGCTTAGCTTCGAGCTGAATTTACAGCTCCCATGTCTTACCAAGCCAGGAGCCCCACGGATTTACATAGGAAGACTTGAGAGGGTGAAGGTTGTTGGGGCAGAGCCCAGATTTTGGGAGGTATCACCAGCTGGTGCTATCATATGCTCATCTGCTGGCAGCGTGTGAGCAAGTGCTCAGACTTAGGAAGACACACCATATGGCAAGGTTTCTTGTACCAAACTTTGTGTGAGGCAGTTTCCTGAAGCTGTACCACAAGTGCATGGCAACAACACAGCAGATTCAGGATACGGGTGAAAAACAAAGCAGGTGTCATTCAGAATAAATTCAGGTTTGTGTCACTGATGCTTCTCTGTGAGCTGACCTGTAAGTGCTCAGACTTTTTGTAACTGCAGTCCCATGGCATTGGCCAAGGGTGCTCATCTGATCCAACCTCATTCCATTTTTATTTTATTTGGCTCCTGATTCATGCACTGTGGCAAGTAGATGCAGGGATATTGACTTGGTCAGTAAGGTTATCCCTACCGTAGCCCAATGTGGGTATTTGAAGGACTGGGCATCTCAACCTGCTGGACCAGGAAGGACCAGAAATGTTCTGGGCTGCAACGGCTCACTTGGTGCACCTTCCTCAAGAGGATACTGAGGTTTGAGCCAGAGTTTTTCAGGGCCCTGAGAACAGCTTAAAACACTTGCTACTCTGAAAAGGTGTGTTTGCTTTTTTATTAATCAGGAAATTCCCCCAAACCCCTTGATTTTTAGTTTGAAAGCAAAAAGCAAGGGAGTTGCCATCAGCAGAAGGTTAATTCATCTTAAAAGAGAAGACAGACATTCCAGCCAAATTAAATAATAAAAGAGGTGATAAAACCCACCTGCTTTTTAACTCCAGGCTTCTGTTTCTTTTTAAACCAGGTCAGGGTATTAAAGGTTTCGTGCTGAGATTGTGTGTGGAGGTATTGGGCCAAATCTGTATCAGTTCCAGGCAGGAGGATGTGCATCCTAACTGCCATCATGGTTTTCTACACCCTTCTTCACCAGAAGATCTCAGAAAAAGCAAATTTCACCCCTGCTTTACAGGTGAGGAAATGGAAGCAGGTGACTTTCAAGTTCCCCAAGAGGCAAGGGAGAGGGCTGGGAAGACAGGGAGAATTCTGTGCCTCCTTGTTGCTCTGGGTACGAGGTTGTGCTTCAAACCAAGACCTTCTGAATCCCTCAGAGATGGGTCTGCCTGTTTCTCCCTCCTAGATTTATTGGGTTTCTTGTCTACAGGTGAACACTGACCATGCGAGAGGATGGTGAAAGGAGGAGGCAAGGAGTAGTGACAAACACCTGGGCACTCAGCACCACCTCTTTCTCCACAGATGTCCCCAGGTGGATGTCTGACCACAGCCTTGTTTCCCCTGTGACAACACCTAGTTCGACTTTTCTTTACAGGTGGAACTTTAGGGCAGCATGACTGCATCGTATGAAGCCTGCGATAGATATATAGCTATGTTTCCCTGCCTATTTCTGGAAAACCTTGGGAATAACAGTCTCCTGAGAGCCAGTGTTGAGCATCCATACTGCCTTTGAATCTGAAGCTGCTGCAATTCACACGTGTTTATGGAGCATGGGCCCTTCTTGGGAGGATGTCTGATTAATTCAAGGAAGGACCTTGGCAGGTTTTGTTTGTGGATTTTTTTCTTTTTTTTTTATTTATTTATTTATTTATTTGGTTTATTTTGTATTGTTTTTTCTTGATCTGGTGACAGACAGCAGTATGCTGCAAGGAAGTGAATTCAGTTGCCTAAATAAACAATATATCTGAGGAATCTGCATGTGAGCAGATGGATTGGATGGATTGTAGCTATTACAGTCTCCAGGGCTCTAAACACCTCTGTGCCCAGTACTGTATTCTTAATTTAGGGGACAGGCATGTAGCAAAATAGCAGTACAATCTTAATAAAGCTGTCCCGAGTGAGAAGTGCAGCTCTTGGCACAGCTTGCTCAGCTGCTCAGTCTGGTATGGACAAGGCAGAGGAGTGGAAGGGGCTGATACCTTGAGTCACGGAAGGGCTTGGAGGGAACCTGGCCAAAAGTATGTTAATAACTGGGCTGGACCACTACTGGAAAAGCCAAGAATAACAGAGGTTTCTTAGTTAAGGGCTACCTTAGTTAATATTATAATGAATAATACTGTTCCCACCATAGTATGGGGAGGATTTATTTAAGGTAGAATCTGTGGTTGTGTTTGGTGCTGGACAAACACATCCTGCCC
>CM021767.1:115656480-115707449 GCA_011076525.1 Nettapus auritus
AAGAAAAGAAAAGAAAAGAAAAGAAAAGAAAAGAAAAGAAAAGAAAAAGTAACAAGATTTGGCACATCTAAAGATGCCAAATCTGATAGTAATATACTTTGTCTCCTCTCCTAGCAGGACAAGCCTATCCTGATGAGAAGGGGGCTGTTGTCCCAGTACCTTGGGCTTGTGAGAGAACAGGAGCCACACCAGGGAGTTTTTGTGAATTAGGCTGGGGACTAAATGCAGGTGAAAATACCCCAGATTCCATCTGTGAGGTGCTGCCTTCACTCAAGTGCCTTCTTCAGCTCTTGCTCCTCCTCTGATATGAGGCAAACTGGACATGACCCAGGGGTAAAGACGTAATAGAGACAAAAATCTGCCTTTTTTCCTTCCTGGCATGTGAAAGTTAAGCTACATACCCCGGCATGCAGACCGATCTGTCCTGTGGCAAAAGCCACGGCCTCACCCTGTCACCCAATGTGACCACTCAGCTGCTGGTGGCATTTGGGGTGGGGATGTCAACTTGGATGGAAAACTTGGGGTGATGGGCACCTGACCATGCTTCGGGCCGCTGAATCCCCACCCCTTTTACAAATGGGCACCTTATCGCAGGTGACTATTTATCCAGGAACATGGAGCAGAGGACAGGGAGGAGCAACAGCAGCCTCTGCTCCAGGTCACCACACCAACAGCTGCTCAGAGTCCACCTCCAGGTTGGGTGGGCTTCTCGTCCCATTTGCTCCTCCTGGGATGCTGTCCCAGCACCTCATCCCCATGTAAGTTAAGAACCATTCCCTAATGCCCAGCTTATGTCTCCTTGTAGTGCCGGAGCATCTCTCATGCCTTCCTGGAGGAGGTCTTTGGCACCAATGAGACCTTTGGTGCCCATTTGTGTTGGGCTGACTTGTTGACCCAACCTGCAGATCACGGACCCTTCTGGATTTCAGGGTGTTGGCAGGGATGTGGTGATGTCTCAAGGCAACCAGTGAAGGGATGTGTGTGCTGGCCTGCTTGCAGCATTTAATTTAGCAGGTGACATTGTCCTGTGGCCTCTGCCAGCAGGGTCTTCCAGGGGACGATACAGAGCATGAGCCTAACTTGGATGGGCTAAATCATCCTCAGGATGTGCCAGCATTAATTCTTTCACTGTGAAGTGCCTACAGAGATTTTCTGGTTAATTTAGCTGGCTAAATAAATGCTAACAAATCAAGGGCCTGAAAACCTTTCTCAACCCCATGTTTCAAGGCAGGAACACACTGCTACACACAGCTGAGAGTAAAACAGCAGCGAGGAAAGACAGTGGCTGGTCTTGCCATTGGGACAACATGTTAGGATAAATGGGGCCATTTGTGCATGCTATTTTGTGCCCCCATGTGAAAGCTAGGGAGAAAGACTGTGTCCAGTTATCTCTTTGCTGTTCAGAGTGGACATCACCCCATTATAATGGAACAGGCTGCCCAGGGAAGTAACAGAGTCACCATCATTGGAGGTCTTCAAAGGATAACGGTGGACCTGGCACTGCTAGGTTGAAGGTTGGACTTGATGACCTTAGAACTCTTTCCCAACTGGAATGATTTTATGATTCTATGATTATGGATGTGCACAGAAGAGAGGGCAGAGGAACTGTAGCCACGGGCTGCTTGGGGAAACCCAACAGCAACCACTGCTGCGGGAGTGCAAATGGCACCTGATATTTGAAATGGAATGAGGAAGAAGCAAACATTGTGATAACTTTTGAGGGTCAATGACTAGGATTTCAAGGGGTTTTGAGACAGTTAGTTGTTTATCTCCCACTGGAAAGGGATGTCTTCAGATGCTCAAAACTCAGTTGAAGGAGTGGAGAGACATCATTTCAGAACCAAAGCTCACAGGAGACCTGCCCCTATCTCCAGCTACTCAGAAGGGATTCCCAGGGCCCTGATTTTAGACAAAGCAGAGCTGTGCTCACCTCCCTCTCCTCTCTAACCTGCAAAGGGTTAAAGGGTGGGGGAGCCGTTTGATTAATAGATGTCGTGTGAACATGCACATTTGCCTATGACTGCATTCCTGGGGCTTTCGGCTGGGCGATAAGCTGCGACCAAAGTCCTCCGGCTCCGGGCAAGGAGAGCAAACAGGGCCCCAATGGAGCAGTTATTAATTCCAGCCCTGCGTCTCTCAGGGCTGTCTCTCAGCAACGGGGTTCCCAAGAGGCCTTTCACACACCAATCGATAGAGCTCGCCTCTCCCCTTGCCTTCTCTATCCTAATTTTCCTCTTTGGTGCCGGCACCCCATTGCTGTGCCGGGACCTTCAGCTCTGGGACACTTCCCGATCGATCAGGAGCATGGGAAGGAGGGGATGATATTCCCATTGGGGTGATGGGAACAGCCCCCAAACTGCTGTTGTAGCTGGCCCATCCAACCATGCCCACCATATTTCAGGACATGAGGCAGTGGGGAAGGAACAGTCCTTTTTTGGGTCAAAAAAGTGGAATTCAGTGGCAATATTGGCAAAGAACATATCTGCTCTTCTGCAGACATGGAAGGATGCTCTGACATCAGTGCTTTTCTTCAAAGTAAATTTAATAAAAAAATCCCCAACACACCTAATTTAGAATGTCTTTGGCTGCGAATTTTCCTTTTCCCTCCAGGCAGTTTCAGATTGATTTAAGACACGAGCTCTCTTTTCAACTCCAAGCTTTGAAACAGGGATGTTGGTTGAAAATGAAACTCCTTTCCCTCCCTGAAAAGCAAAACAAACCCAAACAACCTGGACCTTTCAACTTGTTTGTCTTCAGATAGGACACTGTCACATTACTCATGAGCCAGCTTTCACAGGGGTGTATTTTTAGTGGCGATGATCACGGAGGATTTCTGCGAGCCATGGGTTGGTTTGAACAGGAATTTGAGGGCAGCACTATCAGGGCCAAAAGTGGCATTCTGCTTGCCGGTGTGTCTCCTAACCCCACGGCTGCTCTCAGGAGACTGGCAGTGATGGTACTCAGCTGGGAATTCTGCAGGAAAAGGGATTCCTTGGGATGGACCAGGGCTTTCACTAATGGTTCTGGGAAGATTTGTCTCCAGCCACTGTGCAAGGGCTGAGTTTCATCTCTGAGCTGGAGAAGGTATGTGGTGCTGTATGGAACACAGATGTCTCTATGTTGTGTCAAGCTGATTGCATCCAAAATGAAAACGAGAAAACACTGCAATCAAGAGTGCTGTGATATGAGCTGCTGTTTTTCGAGAGGGTGTACACTTCCTATTTTTATTTTATTTCAAGACAAGCACAAAAAATGATGTCATGCAGGGCTGAAATCCTGACACAATTTTCAGGTGAGAAAGCCATTTTTCAGCCATTTATTCACAAAGCAGTGTGACTTGTGACTAGCTCTGTATAGTTACAGAGAAACATTAAAATGAGATGTCAAAGAGTAAAAGCAAATTTCTGTGCTGAGAAACTGAGAATTAAATCCCTGCCTTGCAGTGTAAAGATCTTGATATCTGTGGGATGCGAAATATGATCACTGTGGACCAGAAATTCCATCCACAACCGAGAATTTTTATAGGATTCACTGAAACAAGTACATTTCCACAGAGAAGCATCAGCTCAAACAACTGAAAAAAAGAGTAGTTTTGTCCAAAAAATCCCAGTGGGCTCATGTTAGGCCTATATCTGTGGTAGAAGATATGAAAAGGCATACTGAGGTCATCTAATCCAAGGTCTGGAAACCTTTCAAGGGGTGAGTGCCAGACTGCGTTTTTCTCCCCCCACAGAAATTCAGCAGTCTCTGTCTCTCTTGAAAAAGGACAAGTGGATGGGTGGGATCCCGGCTCTCTGAATATAAACCATCTGCAGCAGCACAGCTGCACCCTCTGGAGTTTGTCCTCATAGCCCCTCTCCCAACACGTGCATGATGCCTGAGCTCCCATAGCAGTCGCTGGAGATCCCGTCCATGCAGGCAGATAAAAACTAATCCAGGCACCGGGCTTTACTCAGCCTTGGGGTATCCCCACTTAATCCTCTGTTGCTGGAGCAGAAGGACATGAATTACTTCTATTTCCTTTGCCTTCTAGGCTGGGTGGGCATCTGGGCTGCTCCAGTGCATCTTCAATGAGGACAACTATAAGACAGGTTGAGGACAACCCTAAATTTAGGTCCCTAAATCTTCCAGTTGAATTCCATCCAAGATCTTTGCAAGAGGACAAGCGCTGTGCATTTCTCTACAGATAAAGAAGATCTCCCCGTGGGTTTTGTGGTAGGGGAGCTAAAGGTTTTCACAAGAGTGCCATCATATCGATAAGGAAATCCTGTTGGCTTCAAAAGATCTTTGAGGTTCTGGTCTGGAAACCCTCGTGTTTCGTAACTTTTCTTACTGAGGCATTTCCAAAACACAGCATGGGGCATCTGCAAGAAGCTGAGACCAAACCTGAGCTGTTCTGTTTCCTGAAATCCATAACTGACCCCACATCCCCCA
This sequence comes from Nettapus auritus, assembly GCA_011076525.1. Classification (NCBI taxonomy): domain Eukaryota; kingdom Metazoa; phylum Chordata; class Aves; order Anseriformes; family Anatidae; genus Nettapus; species Nettapus auritus. The sequence continues at coordinate 115,660,915 of CM021767.1, forward strand.
TCCCTGGGTCTCTGAAGCCTGTTCCCCAGTCCAACCATGTCTGCAACTAACATAACACAGTTTCTGCCTTTCAAAGACAGATCTAAGAATTAGTGAGGTCAGGGGAGGGAAACAGCTCAGCACTGAGGTCATTTCAACTGCGTGTTGAGCCCTTGGGCAGCTTTGATCATTTCAACAGAGAAATGTGTCACAAGGAAACGCCTTCATCTTTTTTGGGCTGCAGCTTGGTGCTGCAAATCCCCAATTCTTCTAGGGGCCTTGAGAAAAAGGTGGCATGGCCTCATCTGGAAAAGAGACAGGGAGGTTATTCAAGGGACCCTGTGCGGTGGTGATTTTAATTGTGTGCATCATTCCACACAATTATTAACATCCAGGAGGATACGGAGCTCTGAAGGAGCATGGGCCAACATCTAAAATACCTCTTTATCCTGTTTGACTCAGAAGAAGCCTTTAAGATTTTGGAATCACTTTCTGGAAGGCTGTCTTTGTCCTTCACAACACCTCCACAAGCCATTGGAACCAGGGCAAAAACTGTAACCCCAGAAGTCCTAAAGAGTAAGGGGTTATTAACGTGCAGCACTCTTCTTCCAAATGGAAAGGACCTTCTGTCCTTCCTTGTGCAGCTAAGAACTAAGGCCAGGCACTGTGACAGTAAAGCCAAGCACCCTCCATCCATTCTGATGGCATCAGAAGCCAGGTTCAGGAAGTTCCTTCCACACTCACAAGAGTTTGAAGAAGGACTGGTGGGAGAGGCTCCTTCAGTTGACCAATGTCAGTTTATTGATGGAGGGAGAGCACAGGTAGATCAAGATGTATGAGTTAAGTCATACATCTGGAGGAGATGTACATTGTGGAGGAGACCCTGCTGAGTAAGGGTCTCCTCCAAAATCTTCCACCTTCAGAAATTTTTTCTGACCATCTTGGCTTCTTCCCAACATGTGGGTGATGGTTCTCCATCCTCCTGTCTTAGTTTTCTAGTTTTGGGGTTTGCTTCTACTTTGGATAATGAGGAAATGGTCCCCAAGTGTCTGACCAGTAATAAGTCTGGGAGAAGAGAAAGGTTTCCATCAGAAATATTTCAGAAAGGAAAATACATAGGAAGGTTTTGCTATTTACAATTTTTGGGGGTTACTTTTCAGTGAAAGTCTCCACTTCTGGTAAAACAGGAGAGAAATCCATGAAGAGCCAGATCCGATTGTGTGTCACCAGATTTTCAAGTCTTCTTCCTCTTGTAGCATTCAATGACCTTGTCGCTCTGCTCCCCTTCCAAGGGCCTGGGTATTCTCATGGAGCATGAGCCCACACAGACAGAGGGACCAGGGCTGGCTCACGAGCATCTCCTGGCTCCCATCTGTCTGGACCAGGGTTTTGCTGGAGCACAAAGTCTTTGCAGCATCCCCACCGCAGCGTTTCTCAGGGATTGATCCGGCCAGCGAGTGCAGTGCCGGCACTAAAAACAAGCAAAAAGCCAGGCCGGCACGTCCGCTGGAAAAATGACATAACCCCATCCCGTAATCTGGAGTTCCTCCTGTGGGGCAGCCTCACAGGCTGGGGCTGTGTGTGAGGAGATCAAAGAGCAGGACAGGAAAATGAGAGTGGTGCCCCAAGAGGGAAAAACACCCTCGTCTGCTGGCCTGGGGACTAATCACAGCCCTCGGCAGGCTTTGGGAGTTCCCGTTCACAGGAGGGATGGAGACAGACATCCTCCTCTGGCTCCGTGCACACGGGTGTGGGCATGGTGTCTTTCTCCATGCCTCTCCCACCTTATCACTTGGATTGGTGTGAGATGGTGGTCTGAACTGGGACCCATCCCCTCTTTGGTGCTGTTCAAGCCCTGTGGAAGAGATGATCTTGACCCAAAAAGAGTTTGGAGACAGTAATTACCCAGGGACGTACAGTCAGCATCCCATTCCCTGTATATCTCCAGGTAGCTTCCCACCCTCCCTGACTCCAGAGTTCCCAGGGAAAATAGATGGAGAGGGGTGGGGTAGCGGGAGGGAAGTGTAACAGCAAGGAAATAATGCTAAAATTGATGGGTCCCATGCCAGCACTGGTGGTGCAGAGGAATCTGCATTGCGTACATCCCTGTACATGGAGTCTGGAGCAGCCTTGAAGCCTGGCTCCTTCTCCTCCTTCTGCCTCTCTCCTCACCCCTGCAGCCACGGGGATTTACCACCACCTGCACCCCACATCGCATCCTCCCACCCAACCTCCATCTGCCCACCATTGCCCATGCCGGGGGATTTGCATCGCCCAGGTCCTGTGGTTTCTGACCCCTGACTTGCCCGTTGCCACTGGAATTCCCTATCGCTCCATGACTCAGCTGACAGAAAGGGAGACAATGGCATTTTACATCAGCCCAGGCTATCAGGAGCCTGCCTTATCTGAGCTGTGTTTTTCTATTAGTCTAACACTCCATTGTGCATCCCTTTATCAGCTGCAATGTTGATGTAATGCTGGCTTGGAAGTGGTTTCTGCATCCTAGCACTAAGACAGCTCACTTTTATTTCGGGGGGGAAGGGGAAGGCGAGAGAGGAGGGTTTATCGGGATTCTCAGGAGATAGGAGCCCCTCTCCAGCACGGCGCGGGGAGGGAGGGGGACAGGGTGATGGCGGGGGGCTGCCAGCCTGAGCTGAGCAAGCTATTTGCAGCCAGCACTTTATTGAACATAATTTCTGCCCCCCGCCACAATCAGTATTTTTAACTGGTGTGCTTACTTGTCAGGATTAATGTCCTGTCTGGTTCCCTCTGCAAGCCCCAGAAGGTGCAGACCTGGCTGTCTATAGCCGAATTGGCCCAGTGGGGTGAGCCCAGACTTGTCCTGCAGTGGGGGTCATCCCTAATAGCACTTTCCTGGGTGGTTTTTCACCAGCTGTAACTCTATTTGAGCTCCAAACGTGGCTTTTCATGTCTCTTTCATGTACCTAGAAAACTATTTTCACAAAACACCCAGCAACTTAATATATTGAAGCAGCCAATGGATTAAAAAACTGTTGGGGATGGAGAGGAAGGACACAGAGGAGCTACCCACAAAAAGTAAAAACATGGCAAGGTGACCTCATAGGATTTTTTTTTTTTTTTTTTTTTTCTTGCAGTTAATAAACTTCAAAACCTATCCCCTATATAACAACATGCAAACACAGATTCACTTCAGCTGCTACATGGAAAGAGAAGCACATTGAATGTATGTTAACCCAGCAAGGTGAGATATATGGCCAGGAAGGAGCAAGCGTGCTCAATTGGCAATGGTAAGAGCAGCAATGATGTTACCAACCCAGGGCATGGGCTATTTGTGGTGCTGAGCATCATCCCTGAGTACTGCAACCTGCTTTCACTTGGATACCCACCAAACTTGGCCACCAACGTTTGGCCAAGCAGCATCAGTAGTTTCAAGCCCACTGTATTCTCTGGTGGGAGGAAGGTGGGCAGCAGGGGAGGATTTTGTGCTTCTCCTTTCCTCTAAGCTCTGTGTGTGGGGTTAGGATCAGAAGATGTTTGCAGGCAGGTGTGCCAGCTTGGGTTCCCACTGCTCATTTCTTGTTTTGCTTCACTCAAGCCCAGTAGGCTGGTAAAGATGTAAAGAAGCAGTAAAGAAGCTACAACCGGGATACTTCCTCATAAAGTATGTACATCCAGTAGTCGCTTGTAAAAGCCATAAAACAATTAATGTCTTCTTAATAAGAAGCCGCTATGAATCATACTTGGGCTGTTTCACTGGTGCCTGGTTCGCAGTGCCACCACACAGAGGACAGCTCTGATTTTGGACCTTGGGTTCAGCTGGTGAGTGCCTCCCCCTGGGCGAGGGGATGCATTATGTGGTTCTGGCTGCACATCCATCACCCCAGCGGCTCAGCAGCGCTGGTGTCAGCTCAGCTGGCTTGTTTGATGTGGAAAGATAAGCAATCACGTCACACTACAGACCCCTACACTCCCGTTTAATAGCTAGAGTCAAGGCTTTTCTGTGATGCATAGGAAGAGTCTGCAGAGCACTAAAAGGCTACTCAGGACCCATTTCTATCCTCCCAGAGTTTATTCTTGAGACAAGAGGAATTTAAGTGAATTGCAAATACAAACCCAGGGCAAACTCTTTGTACATGTGCCAGCATTGCCCTTTGGGATGTTGTCTAAGGTGGGATGCAGGTGGCTCTCCAGCTGCAGAAGCTATAAGTAATCCCACCTGACCTGCTTTCCCCAGGGGAGAAGGAAAGTGGTACATACGTATGCATCTTGCAGCAGTTTCTATCGAGGTCTGGTGTTGGAAATTACATCATACATGGTAGTGTGCCCTTTCTACCGCTTATTCAGACATGAACAACAGCACTTTTCATGCATACCAAACAGGCTTCAGCCTGGGACTTTGGCATTTGCCTACTAGTACTTTTGCATCTGTGTTTGCATACCCCGGATGCCTACGTTTGCATGTTGACCCCTGGAGATGTGTGAAGACCACAGCATGTTTTACTTGCAATGGAAAACCCAGAACAGACCTTTCTGAGAGGACCTCCAGAGTCAGTTTGGTTTATTGTTCCTTTGTACAGCACTGCATCTATCAGATTAGAGGAGATCCTACTGTGATGGGGGCTTGGCAGACCTGGTGCTCAAGGGGTAGCATTTGAAGTACCAATGAAAGGAAAGCAAATCTAGAAACATGAACCATGGTGAGCAGAAAAAGTCATCATAAATGGTCACAGCCCACTCCGTACGTGTTTATGCTATGAGTTTGGTGTTGAGTCTTCAGACCCCGAATAAAAACGTGGAAGCACTCATGCAGCAATCCTGGAAGTTCTCAGCTCGCAGAGGTCCTACCTGGGCCAGACCTCACCACAGAGCACAGCTCATGCACCAAAGCTTTTTGTGCTCTTGCTTCTTCCTCTTCAACCTCTGGCTGCTCTGGCTGTGCTCTCTCTGTCCAGCGAAGGCTGCAGTTTCGTCTCAGTCATCGTTTCTATTATTATCTGCCCATTATCTGATCCTCTCCCATCACGGGCCAGGAAACGTCCTCCTGTCTCTGTCTTCGACGGCGCTCCATCCTCTTCCTCCTCTGAGAAGACAAAAGCAAAACAAGCGCATAATGAATCAGACATTTCCCTTCTCACTTTGCCCCTTACTTCCCCCTCTCATTTTTTACACGGACCAATTTCTGTCTTTCCCCTCCTGTTTATTGGGAACGTGGCTGGCGCAGTTCCCCTGCGCTCAGCATCCCGGGGAGTCTGGCCGGCTCCTTTTGGTGTCAGCAGGAGTTCAGCGGCGGGTAAGGCTGATAGGGCTCCTCTGGCCCCCGCCGCCTCTTCCACCTCACGCCTGCGAGAGGCTTGGCCTCCTGACACCAGGGCACGGGATCAAACCCAGCGAGATGAACTCAAGCCCAGCTAGAGGTTCATGCGGGTTCAGAAAAGCAACCAGACAGTTGAGTGGAAGAAAAACAGTCTATCGAAGGCCATTAAGAATGAGATCAGCTCATCCAGCTCAGGATGTAACATGCTTGCAACTCGCTAGAGGCTGGAAGAGAATATTGGGGAAGCATTGCTCCATCCTTGCCCTAATTTTGTAATCTTTCATTGGCATTGCTGGGCGCAAGGTGGGATGCTCACTTTTACGCACTCTATGGGTTTTATTTTGGCTGCAGAACAGGATGGTGCAAAGATCTGCCCATGAAAACCAGCAGTCCTTGGGCTCTTCTGTTAATTAGCCAAATTTCTTGGGGGCCAGAGGCAGGGAAAAGTCTAAACATACCTGCATCTCAGGGTCAATTTCGCTGTGGGCAGGGAATCCCTCCTCATGCAGGTCACATCTTCCAGGCACGACTTCAGACTTTGAATGTTCAATTGTTTGTTGAGAAACTCAACATCTGTCTGGTCAAGGGCAAAGACTACAGCCAGGTGTGTGACCGTGGGTGGGTGCCAGCAGGTGCTCCTCATTTCCTTGAATGGTATACCTAGGTGGAAAGGGAAAAAAATAATTCGGAAATGTTCCCATTTCTGACAATTTCTCACTCTTTTCAGAAAATGGAGGTAAACAGTAGCATCCCCACAGATATATTAATTTTCCCAAATATGGATCCTGTAGTCAATTTTTTATTATTTTTCACTGAAAACAGGGAAGAAGGAATGAAAATATGAAAAAAAAAAAAAAAAAAAAAAAAGTGAAAGATGAAAACATCCCAATTTCTTTGTCTCTGTAAAGTCTCCTGCCTCTTTTTCCTGCCATGTCTAGCAAGGCCACATAAGTTGAAGAAGCATTCTCTCTACAAATGCAGAGATAGGCTGTTGTCAGACTATGGGAAAGCCACGATTCTGCTTTAAAGAAGATGGTGAAAAATGAGAAAGGGCATGGAAAAAAGGGCTACAGAAATTATCTGAAGAGTGAATAGAAAGCCTTAGCATGACAGGCTCAGAAAGCTTGTTCTGGTCAGCTTATCAGAAAAGGAGATGGAGAGGTGACCGGAGAAGAATTGCTTAGGGAGAAAAATGTCTGATGCAAAAGGTCTCTTTAATCTAGTAAAAACTGGCCTTCCCAGGGCTGCAGAGCAGAGCCAAACCACCCAGGCTTGTGGTTACTGCTGAGGATAATTAGTCAATAGGCTACCCATGTTCTTCATCCCTGGATACCTTTAAATTAAGAGCAGATGTCTTTCTGGATGTGATGTTTTAGCCAAGTGAAAGCTCTTGAGTTACGGGAGGGAGCTATATCAGAATATCATACTTGCAGGGGTGAAATATAATGGGTTGTGCTATATGGGAGGTGAGACCATCGGTGCCTTGAATGCCATGATTCATGAAAAGTGAAGGGGGATTTAGGAAAAGGATATGGGCAGATATTTTTCCTTACCCAGCTGATGGATGGAGATTCCAGATGGATGTATACTTCAGCATACCTGGGAGAACTGTTGAGGGAGACTTGCCACCTATTCACTGGCCAATTAGGTAAATGATTTCTAAGATTTCCTACTGTTTTGAGGACACAGCTCTTTTCATGGTCATGGTGCTTCTGCTCGAGGGAAGGTTAATGGCTCAGGAAATCGAAGTGGTAGAGAAACCAGTGAGAATTTTCACTGGGAAAGCCTGGAGTAATCTCAAAATGTTGTAATCTCTCAACCTGGAGTAATCTCTCAAATGTTTTCTTCAGCTTTTATACTGGTGTTATTACACTCCTCATCCTGCTGGGTTTGCAGTTCATAATCAAACAGCAAGGCAGTGTGATTTAGAGCTACACCTCCTCAGAACAGACTCATCCTTTCTTTGGTACTTTTATTATTATTATTATTTTTTTCTTCAAAGTCAGGTTTCATTCACTTCCATATACTTCACTATCAATGTGCAATTCTCTTAGTAGTCAAGAGTTGCAGGAGAGATTTTTGTTTGAAGAGTTATTTGGAAAATGCTTTACCTGAGCTCTGCCTGTGATTCTGAGCAAAACTCTTGATAGATCTTTATTGATGAGAGCAAATAAATGGGGTCCAAACTGTCCATTTAGGCCGTGGACTAAAAGGTTTGACAATGACTTGAGGTAATCTTGAGCAAATCTGCAGCAACAGAGGAATAAAAAGAGAACAGGATTGAAGAATACTGTAACAGGTAGGGGCCCTTGAAATCTCAGCTAATCCAAACACTCCTCCCTTGGCTCTCCCTAACCTTTCCTCCTTGTGCAGCCTGTTCTTGTAAACCACCGGTGTTGGAGACACTGTTCTCCCCCTCTTCTCTCTCCCTAGACAGTTAGGCAAATGAGGTACATATCACATTTACCCTATGTTTTATCTTTGAGTTAAACACTCCGTGTCCTTCAACTGTTCCTCATTGGCTGTGTTTTCCAGTCCCCTTCTCATCCTTGTTACTGTCTTCTGCATTCCCTCTGGTTTCTCCCACATCCTCATGTGATGCTGCAAGCTGGATCTTGTGCTTCAGCACCGAGCAGTCTGGAGCTCTCTTATCCCAGGCTCTGCACCAGTTTGGACACCCCAGTGTGGAACTAACTTCCTTTGCACCAGATGATTTATGCCCAGATGCTGAATTGCAATCAGATCCTCTTCTGATCCTGCTGATCTCTTGCCTTCTGGTTGGCCTCCATCAGTCCTAGCTTGCTGTGTGCAGGATCTTTTTATTAAATCCTCCTTTTTCCCTGACCCTGCAATACTGAAATCACCTTGTATTCTAACAAATTCACCTTGTATTCTCTCAAATTCTTGGCTTTCAGCACAGATTCTCTGTACGGAGATGTCAATGGAAATACTGTTGTTTTTATGCTTATTTTAATTTGCTCTGACACCCACAGAAACAGTGGTGCTCCAGACCCTTTGGAAATCAGGCTGATCATCTGTACATGAGGTGGAGGTGGGATCCTAGCCCTGGGGAGCACACAGTGCTTTTTTGGTCTGTGTACACAGCCTTCAGCATGTCAGGGAGGGGCTGTAGGCTCTTGCATGTAGAGACGCCTTTCATTGCATGGCTGAAGAAAAGAAACCCCCCATTCAATCCTTCTGAGCAGGTTTTCCAGCCCCTCCCATCTTGGCCCTGATTGCTTATCAGCTGGGATATGTTTATCCTACATCTTTCTTTTCTCCTTTTCGTGTCTCCCCCTCCACCTCTTCCCTTCCTGCTTTTTCTCCCACTGTTTCTCTCTCCCAGCAGCCCATATGCACGTCCCCTCTCCAAGGCCAGGGCTGAGCCTGCAGAGGAGTGTAGCTTCAGACTAAACTTTAGTTTGCACGCTCCCTCTTTCAAGGGCACAAGGCTTTTTCGCCTGTTGTTGTCCTCCACTGCAGAACTGGAAGGTTCTGGTTTGTGCCACTGTCGATCGAGACAGCACCGGAGTAATTACAGCATGTTCCCTCCCTCTGGAATTTAGCAGAGACCAACTCCTTTTATAGCCTGGCCGGAGCCCCTCTGAGGGAGCGTTCCCGTGCCTCTGACTGTCTTTCACCCTTTCTGTCCCCGGCACTGAAGTGACAGCGCTGTGGTGTTGGCCTCAAGCTCCATGGGTCCTTTGGGAGGATCCTTGAAGACCCTCCTGTCAAGGCCTTGCTCTTCCCTGGTGAGATCATTACAGGCTTCGGCCTGTGTCTCTCCAAAGTCCCTGCTGCCACAGACACTATGCAGGGGCCATAAAATCATAGAAACAAAGAATGGCTCGGGTTGGAAAGGACCTTAAAGGTCATCTAAATCCACCCCCCTGCCATAGGCAGGGATGCCACCCACCAGGTCAGGTTGGCCAAGGCCCCATCCAGCCTGGCCTTGAATACCTCCACACATGGGGCATCCACAGCTTCTGTGGGCAACCTGTGCCAGTGCCTCACCACCCTTACAGTGAAGAATTTCCTCCTAATGTGTAGTCTAAATCTATCCTCTTTTAGTTTAAGACCATTCCCCCTTGTCCTATCATGTCCTCAACAAGTTGACATTATGGAGGCTCCTGCATGAACAACTCCCCCTGAGCTGTGCACATCTCCAGGAGCTTAATATGGCCACAACACCCTATATAATTTGTGAGCCTTTTTCCCCAGTCTAGGTCTCACCCAAGGGTGCCCATACCATCCCAAACACTCCTGCCTGCAGGGCAGATAAGGATGCAGATAAGGGTTTAACTTCCCTCTGATGATCTCCTTTCCAAGCAGTGGTGGTGGTGGGGAAGAGACAAGTGGTGGGGTGAGGCAGGGGGAGCCTTGCACTGCTATTTTCTGAGATGTGCTTGTACTGTGGGAAATCTGGGCCTCTCTGGCATCCTGATAGGTAACAGCAGTGGTGTCCCCTTGGTCATGCTGATCAAATAGGAAGAAGGCAAACCCTCTATCACCAACCCTTCAAACTCAGTTCTCAGCTCAAATCACATGGAAATAACAAGGTGCAAATGAGCATCTTTGCATGGAACTTTGATTTATTTGGCCTTTTCATCCTATCTGTCTGAGAGCCCTTGTCTCCTGCTGTCCCTCTGCCTCCTGGCCTGCTTCTTTTTTTCCACATGTCTAACTGTTGAACACCATTGGTAGAAAGTCAAGTGCATGCAAATCTTTCCCAATAGTTGTTTCACAAAGGGGACTAGGAACTTCCCCAGGTCCTTTCTAAAAAGTCTTTTTGCTGTCTTCTTCATGTGAAGACATCCTTGAGGGTTTCTCTCTAGATTCACAGAATCTGGATATTGCAAAGTACCTAAAAAGTCAGGGGGATTATGTCTGGGTGGAAACCAAGGAGCCTTGTTTTCCTGAATTGCTTGGATGCTTTGATTTTCTTCATCACAGGGTCCATGGAATGGGGACAGAACAACTTAGGGTTACTGCAGTGTGCCTTGAGTCCTCTTCTGCCTTCCCCAGTAGACTAGGTAGCCAAGCATGGCATGGTTAGCTACCCAGTGGGTGGAGTGCTATTCTGGGAAGCAAAATGGGGTTTAAGCTCCCCTTTTTGCAGTGTCTCATCAGGTAAACATGCATCTCCCCAGCTGTGAAATGCAGACAGTGCAAGAGTGGGATGACAAGAGCTCAGCGTTATCATGAATAACAAGAACAAGTGGCCTCCTAATCCTGGGAATGAGATGATCTTTTCCATTACAGGGCACTGATCTACTTATCATTTAAGCAGTGCCAAACACAGATACTGGAACTTGGCTGTCTGTGTCATCAGTGAGATGCTTGGCACAGTTTTGGCCCAAACCAACAATTGCCACTCTTATCCATCCTAAACCTGCACAGGGCAATGGCTTTGTGCTCCCAACACAGCAATGCTGCTTCATCCCAATGAGGTTCAGGTGGAGCACTCAGCTTTTTGGGGTGCCCCATCTCAACCCCTCTGGGCACAGGAAGCTTGTGGCCACAGCACAGATGAGCCTGCTGATGTATCACTCCTCTTGCCCGGCTTCTTAAACCCTTTACATAAACATTTGCTAGTGGCCAGGGTTGGGAAAGAGCTTGTAAGCAGATAGAGCTCTGGTCTGACTCACTGCGGCTGCTCAGATGTTTTTGCCCTGCTTTTCATGCAGATGAGCTCAGACCATGGCAGAGGTCAAACCAGCACATGCTATCTTTAAAAAGCCCAGAACTGAACCAGAGAGTTCTTCCCAAAAGCCGTTCCTGTCAGATACTTTTATTTCCTCCTGGTCTATCCATGCCATGCCAACATTTCTGTTTGTAACGCATGGAGAATCTAGTGACCACATGTCAAAAAATGCTGGAGAAGAGAGTACAGCAATAGAAAAGGGCAGATAGCACAGGGTGGTTCTTGTTTATCTCACATGGGGGCTTGCAAGGTTGCTAAGATCCTCAGGCTGAGCTTGGATGGGGAAGAAAGCTCCATTAGCTCTGTTGCCCTCATTGCCCACGTGGAGCTTTCTCCCTACTTTGCCACTCCGGTCCCCCTAGCGCTGCCCCTGCCCCCCGCCCCATTAGGACCCTGCGGGCTGTCGGAAGCGTAATGGAAGAGAGAGCTTTCATCCATCACAGACCTTGAAGAGTTCAGCAAGGCAGAGCCATCAGAGAGGAGAAACATTCCTCCGCGAATCTCCTCTTGTCTCTCGGGTGGGAAGGGGGAGGAGGAGGGAGAGATAAGGCCAAACTAATTTGTCTTTTTTAATTGGCTCAGAATACTTGAACGAAAGCTGGTTTGTTATCCTTGGCTTTGCTCTGGCAGGCGTCCAGGATGTAGGGCAGAGACGGAGGCTTCTGAAGAGTTAACCTCTTCTAAATATCCTATTAGGATCCTCTCCATTTAGTGTAAGGACGATGTAAGCAGAGACAGAGTGGGAGGGCCTCCTCTTCTTTCTTTTTTTGCCCTTTTCCTATTAGGAACCCAGCCTTGGAAGGGACACAGGGACATGCAGAATAGCAAAGGCCCAAGGGTGAGATTCTTCTGGTCAAACTCTGCCGTGCACGTTATAAACATCCCAGAGCTGAGCTAATCACCCCGAGCTCCTTTGTAGTCAGCGAAGAGACAGGCACTTCTAAAGGAACTGCTCTAAAGGCCTGCCTAAGACAGGCATTTCAGAGAGGTCAAACGATTCATGCCTGTCTGAAAGGGTCTGCAGTATTGGAAAGTCATTAACTTGAACGGAGACATCCATGCATCTGCATAAAGGTGGACACCTATTGTTCTACAAGATGCTCTAGCCTTGCTAGAGCATTCAGGTTGCATGGACATGGCACCAGATCTGTAGAAGACCTGTGCAAACCCTAAAGAACAGCTGGATGGAGGCTGAGGGCAGCTAAAAAATCACTCAGTACCTGCTCATGGTGAATCAAGCTGCTCAATGCAAAGCTGATCACTTGGGCTCTGGATGTCTGGACCCAACTGGCCAAGTTTTGTGTGCACAGCTGGGAAGAAGTGGCTCCAAGGTCAGGCTTGAGTTCAGACTGACTGGCAAGCCATGGTTTCTGTTTCTGTGCTTCAAGTGGCTGTCGAGTGAGCCATTTGTGCTGGAAGAGAGATCACCAAAACACACAGAAAACAAAACCAAAGGCATATTTATGAGATCATTTAGACATAAACCACACCATGTGTGTCCTCTGTCAGTCCTTGTGGTCATGATGAACAAAGTGGTCCAACATGCTTCCTGGAAGGGTCCCACCTCTGTTTTTCCTGAGGACAGATGACGTGAATAGAGCTGAGTTCAAGACCACATGAGGGAATGGCCTCAAGTTGTACCAGGGGACGTTCAGGTTGGAAATGAGGAGACGTTTCTTCTCAGAAAGAGCAGCCAGGCATTGGGACGGGTTGCCCAGGGAGGTGGTGGAGTCACCGTCCTGGGGGTGTTTAAGGAAGGTTTGGACGTGGTGCTTAGGGACATGGTTTAGTGGGTGACATTGGTGGTAGGGGGATGGTTGGACCAGATGATCCTGGAGGTATCTTCCAACCTTGATGATTCTATGACATGGGCCTTAGAACAACCCTGGACTTTGCATGAGGTCCCTCACGCAGCCAGCTCAGGTCTGGCTGAATATTGCAACCAGAAATGTTGCATGCTTTGGTTTCTTCTCATGCTCAGATGGGTGGATCCGCTGTCTGTAGATAGTTACAGTCACAGGTCAAGGCCTGTGCCCTCCACATCTCTAGGAGTATCAGATTTGCTTCGGTCTCTGACAGCACTACTGCAAAGTAATTTCTCTCTTCGGGCTGTGCGACTCCACCAAGTAAAGAGGCGAGAAGCAGTGCTTGCTCTGCAGCTTGATGTACAGTTTGCGAGGCCTGGGGTTAATTCTGTGCTCAGTTATAAACTTCTCTCTGTAGAGTTGGCAGGCCTAATTGATTTAGATGCCAAATTCCCATTTCTCAAAAAAAGAGACTTATCTGGACTTGTAAAAACTGGAGCTTGCTTTCAACCCCCGAAACTGGAGAGTTAACGTTCTCTCTAGACCATTTGCCATCTTAAATCATGTTAATTAACCATGTCATTTAATTCATACAAATGTCTGATTCCTTTTTTGAAACCCGTGTTCCTATCAAAACCCATCGTGTGCAGTTCAGCCATGTTCCACTGTCTTATGCAAAGGATGGTGCAGAATCTAGTTTTTGTTGTTGTTGTTGTTTGTGGTTTTATTATTATTATTATATTATTATTATTATTATTATTATTATTATTTCTTTTAAGTAAAATCCTACAAAGTGAGAAAGAGAAATGTGGCAAGCCCTAGTACAGCCAGGGCTGGAAATCCCTGCCCCTTATTTTCACTGATGAAACCTGTTAGAGCTCACCCAGTGTGACCCAAGTAATGCCATCCAAAGACAGTCCCGGTCCCTGGGTTTTCCTCCTTAATCTGTCAGTTCTACTCCTTTAGTTGTGCTCTTTGCCTTTTTTTTTTTTTTTTTTTTTTGGGCTGTCCCCAGTTTGACCCCTTTTTCTCTCAAAACCCAGGGCCCAGGAGGGGGCCTCGTGCTCCAGCCGAGACTTCCCCAGCACCGAGGAGATCACTCCAGAGCCAACTTCAGAGATAACACCCCAGCCCCACAGAGCTCCCCGAAGGATCAGACACCTCCCAGTTTCCCCAGGGACTGGGAAGAGTCATTCCCATTGCAACAGGCATGGCCACGGGTCTGCAGATGTGGGACACCCACATTTTGGTGACTGCTTGTCATTGGTCCATCTGCCCAAGCCTCGGTCTCTGTGAAGAGCAGAGCAAGTAGCTGTGGCATCTCCAGGCAATAATGGGGTGGGATTTGGTGTCCACATGGGTGCCTAAGGTGTTTTTAGGGACAGCTGGGCATCCTGTTCAGAGGGATGGAATACTTGTGCCATAGCTGCAGCCCCTGTGTTGATATGGCACCATCTCCGATGCTTGGAGACATCTGGAGCATCATTGTTTAGTCCACTAGCCACAGGGAATAAAGGGAATATAAAGAGAATTTAGACATCCGGCTCACAGGGAGACACTGGTTGGGAAAAACTGATCAGTCTTAATCCAGATATGAACCCTGATTTAGGACGACAAGTCTCCTAGGGAGCTCTACAACCTCCCTCGCTCTGTTTTCACATCTCCATTTCCATCCCTCCCTTCCTGCAGAGACTCCCCTTGCCCTGCTCAGTGGAGGCACCTCAGAACCCCAACCACATCCCCAAATGTCCCCTGGGAGCAGGGCAACGAGCCACCTCCCACCCTCAGTCCTCAGAGAAACCTCAGCATCCATGAGTGAAGACTGGTAAAACAACTCCCCTCAGCTTCATTATCCACCTCCTGCTCAACGGGGACGTGCCAGAGGCCAAGCAGAACCCGTGGCTCTCCCAAAACCCCCCTTCCCTCCCCGTTCCTGGGCACCCCCAGCCCACCGAGGGCTCTGACAGTAACCATGCAGCAGGGGGCTGTCAGTCAAGCCAACGTTGGCCAGTGTCAGCCACAGTTCGCCGTAATCTCCCGGTGCCAGAAGTGACAGCTACCTTTATCCACATCCCAGGGATATAAACAATATCGTGAAATAATGACAGGGGGAGCATAAGCATCAATAGCCTTCAGCCGCTTTGCCCCCCCCTCCCCCTGGAGTACGTTCCTCAAAAGCCTCGTTGCTTAATACCTGGGGTTTCTTTGCTTATTAGCCTTATCTGCTGGAGCAAAGTACCTCGGTGAAAGACATTTTTTTGGTGCTGGTGCCTTTTTTTTTTTTTTTTTTTTTTTTTTTTTTTTCAGAATGTTTTTGTAATCCTTGCATTTATAGGCAAAGACAAGGAGATCAAAGCCACCCGGGGTTTATAAAGCATGTCAGGCTGAAAGTTTGACATCAATTAACGTGATATACATATTGCCCAGATTTATGAGAGAACGCTGCTTTCACCCCATCCCCTGCCCCCCTGGGTTGGTGGGACGCTTTGGATGGCTTGCATCTCCTTTCAGAGCCTGCCAGCGAGTGGCTGGGGATCTGAGAGCTGTGCGGAGGGGACACGGTGCTTCCCCCCACCTGCACGTCCTGGCCCTGCATGAGCTGAGTTTGCAGGTCTCAGCAGCATCCTTCATGCTGCCATGCGAGATGGTAACTCAGAATTAAGGAATAGTTCAGAAGTTACTCACTTGAGATGTTTTGGGAAGGGGGAAGGGGACACAATTCTTTTTTCATGTTTTATTCTTAGTGCTTTTGGGGGTGAAATGCTTTCTTTTTGCAGCAGAAATTGGACTGTTACCACCTGAAGGAATGGCTGAAAATTGTAAATAGCTGTGGATGGATAAATTTCTCTCTTGAAAGGCGGCTGAGGGATTTC
Organism: Nettapus auritus; assembly: GCA_011076525.1. Lineage (NCBI taxonomy): Eukaryota > Metazoa > Chordata > Aves > Anseriformes > Anatidae > Nettapus > Nettapus auritus. The sequence continues at coordinate 115,676,572 of CM021767.1, forward strand.
CTGGTGAGAGCAGTTTGGGTCCCCATCCCCACCAGTGTCCCAAATACTGTCCCATAGTGGATACCCTCTCTTTGGCACTGCGTAGAAAGGGGAGAATTGGATTGCTTGGCAGAGGAGATACAGATTTCAGTTCCCAGTCCCTCCCAGGCTCAGGAAACTAAGACCAAAATCACGTTTCCCAGGAAGGAGCTATGACCCCCACCTCCAGCCCTCTTGCTGAAGTTGGCCAGCTATACATCAAAAATATAAGTGACTTCCAGACCGTGAAGGTAATCCAGGGGAGGGAAGTCTGGCTAACATTTCATCCTCACAGTTCTCCCCTGCACAGGTGGACTCTGCTCAAGCGGAAGACAGTGGGGATGGAGGCTGCAGCCCCCTGCCCCAGCAGCCCCTGATCTATAGGCACAGACTCCTTCTCCCTCTGGTCTTCCACAATTTGCATCACTTGTGCCAATGATAATATTTAGAGTGACAAAACCTAAGAATAGTATCTTGGAAAATATTTTTCAGAGCTCACAGAATCACAGAATGAGCTTGGAAGGGACCCCTGGGTGCCAGCAGGTCCACCCCACTGCTCAAGCAGGGACACCTAGAGCAGGTTGCATTAAAACAATCTTGAATATCGGAGAACCTAATAAAAGCTTCTGGATCTAGAAATGGCCAAAGGAAAGGCAAGGGGGTGAGGATAATGAATGCAAATTGGATAGTTCAACCCTAAATTAGGTCTTGCTTTCATCTCATTTCCCCTGCTGTGATTCAGATGTCCTGAGTGTTTCCTGGCAGTCCCTCTGCATTTTTAACATCTCAGTTTTGTTCGTTTGCCCCAGCGTTCAGTGCTCTTCCTGTGTCTTGTGACCGACGGTTGTTTGAAATGAACATTACTCCTCAAGAAGAGGACAGCAGCTGATGGTCAATTTAACCCTCCTGGAAACAAATCCACGCAAACCAAGGAAGGATCTGATATCACCTGGAAAGTGATGTTGGCCAACACGGATTTTCTGCAAATCCAATATTGGCTTGGTCTTTTTTGGGAACCCCCAGACCTCAGCACAAAGTGAAGACCCTGCACTTTCAGCTTCAAAAGTTGCCAGCCCCCACATTTGTGGAGAAAACGTGAAATCATCCAGGAGGGGGAAGATAGCTGAAAGCCAGCAGTGTTTGTAAAACATCGTGGGGTTTGTGTAAACCTGAAAGCTTCCTCAGGGATTCGAGATATGGCACGTGGGAAGGTGCCACAAAGCCTGGCTTTGCCTGTGTGCTGCAGGATGTCTCAAGGAAACCGAGACAAACTGTTTTTGCATTTAGTCTGTGAAAAAAATACCTTCACATTTCACCAAAAAATACCTTCAGCTCTCCCACCTGGATCACAGTGGTGATTCTGATGAAAGTTACTCCATGAGTGCTTGGAGCTACCAGTCCCAAGGAGTGGCTTCACCTCAGCAACTGCATTTGGAGGGAAATAAATGGAAGTGCAGCCACTCTCTGAGCTTTCTTTTGGTCGTTGTCAGCAGCATTTTACAGGTGTTTGGGAACAAACCCTTCCAGACACCAAGGATCTGGATCCAGGTTTTATTCCCTGTGGCTGTAAACCAGTTTGGGGGTGTCAGACCCTAATGATGTCCCCCAGGTGTGTGTCCTAAGCTGCCAAACCTGCAGTTACACCAGTGGAAAAATCGTGATGCTGTGCCAGGTCTTTGTAATGACCAGGGTTGCAATAAAATAAAAAGAAAAATAGTATATATAATAATATATTATTATATATTATTATTATATATATTATATGTATAATATATCTGGAGTTCAGACTGGTCTCAAAGCAATAGGATGAGAGTCTTTGCTTCCTCTGATTGCTATATATTGTTCCTTGACCTTTCTAAACCATCTTTCTCATCAGAGACAATGTCACCTAGAACTGAATATGTCATGGGACAGATCCTTCTCCTGGCAGGATGTGCACCAGACCTGGCAGATCACGCTGGAGACCACTCTGGAGAAATTGTACTTTCAGCACTTGGCTTCCCTAAAAAAAAATCAGAAGGTATTGGGTTTGATTACAAAAAATAAGGGCACTATGACTTATGAGAAACTGCACCATGGGGAAGTGATGAGATTTAGTTTCTGCCCAGACCACAGGGTTTAGGAGCTGCTGAAGCAAGACATGACACTGCACCTCCTCCTACAGGTCTCAACACCTCCTCCAGATCAGACTGCGATCTAAGGATGACATTTAATCATTAATTGCCTCTGCACTGAAAAATACCGTGGCAAAGCATTTTTTCAGCTCCTTTGCTCATGATGGCAGTTTAATGTGCCTTTCCATGCCAGTCACTGGAGGTGTCATCCAGACAGCAGAGTGTGGAAGGATTCAGCTCCTGCTAAGGCAGACGTCTGCATCCAGCTGGACTGCTTTACTGGCTGTACTGGGGAGGATGAATTTAGATGCCTAAACACCAGTGTTTAGCATGTGCCTTCAGAACACTGAACTTTGTGTCTCAGCACCAAGGGATGCTGAGAAAGGACCAAACCTGACATTTATGCACCAAAAAAGCAGTGCAAAGCTTTCCAATACAGCCATCCTAGGCTGAAAACGGACCAGAATTCCCTATAGGAGCCCCTATGCTGCCTTTTTGCTCATCCCTGCAACTATCTGGGACCTTTGGGTGTACAGGTTTTCTTGGAAGACAGATGGTAATTTCTGCAGTTTGCTATTTTGTATTATAGAAATGGGGTACAGGGCTGTACCTTCAGCTTTCCTGGGTAGCACTGATTCTTCTTTTGCTTGGAGAAGGAAAAAAAATGGGAATAAGTGTTTTCATAAGTGGGGTGCTAATAGCTCCCTGTGGAAGTAGTGGGGACAAGAGATGGAGCCAGGTTAGGCTGTCTTGGGGGAGTTTCTCAATAGACAAAAAAAAAAACAGCTCTGATTTTGGTTGAAAAGATCATAAAAATGGTTCAAAGTTATGTTATATTGTACAGTGAGAAGAGGAAAATGCAGACAAGCAAGCTGCAGCAGGTCGAGCTCCTTCACATCACCATCACAATGTCTCCTGCTGGAGATTTCTCTACTTTAACTGTGAATGATTCCACATCTCCTTAAAGCTGGGGTGAAGACCTGTGGTCCCTGGGCTGGCAGGAGACCCAGGATAACTGCAAATTATGCTGGCAAACCTGGGCTCTCTATCATTTATCCTGCTTGGTTCAGATGTTGAAGCTGCTGTTGTGCAGTGGCTGTTTCCCACTGTCGTGTCCTGGCATCAATATTCAGGTAAACTGGAAGATGTAACGAGGGAAAATGGACTTTTGGGTTAGGGGACAAATCCCTTCCTTCCCCAAATAAAGAACACAGAGCTCTCTTTTCAGGGGAAAGAGAAATGATGCCAAATATTTCATTTTCTCTGGTTTTCTTACTTAATCTCAAAGGTACTGAATAGGAAAGCACAGCTTCCTTTCAAGGCACAACCACTGCACACAAAAAAAAAAAAAAAAAAAAAAAAAGGGAAAAAGGCAAAAATTTTCATTTCAGAACTCAGGGCAAACCACTTTTAAGTTTTTTTGTTTTTTTTTTTTTTTTCCATTTTTTTGGCTGAAAGAGCTTGCCAAAATTGACCTAAACCTGCGAAGAGTCTCGATCTGCCAAGAAACTGCATTTTTTCCAGTGAATTAATGATTGTCATGAAAAATTTCAGTTAGCTCAGACAAAGCCCAGAGCAGTTTCGAAGAGATAAAGTTAAAATGGTGCAAAAGTCTTCCCAGACAAGCCTTTATGGCTAGCTTCTTAAAGGAATGCATGTACCTAACTCCCTCTCAGATCCTGGAGAGTTAGTGCTTCATTCTTGGATGACACTGGCCCTTCATGCTTGTACGATGACGGCACTTTCCGACAGCAGAAGGGACTGAACCGGTGGCCACTGAGGGCAAAAAGCCCCATTTACCCCATCTGAAGACATCCACGGTACCATATGAGCTTCATTTGATGGCACACCAGCCAATGTTAGTGGATCTGTCCTGCACAGTTTGGCTTTTCTTTCTCCCTAGGAGCAAATTTCTGCACTTGGCAGGTTTCAGGCCCAGCTATAAAATGCACGTTCTGTTGAAAAATCCCAGCGACCAGCTCTGCTCTTTGACCTTGCTTCATTTTCAAAGCAAAGAACAGCCTCAGCATCCTCCCTCATCCTCCCTTTTATTTCCCTCTTGGCAAAATATAAACGCGTATATTTTTCCTAGGACGCTGGTATCTCTGCCCAGAACATGCCATGATATTATTTTTAACTCTGTTTTCTCTTCCTTGCTTTTCTTTATGGAAGAACCTTGGAAGCTCTCTTTCTTTTATTTTTTTATTTTTCATCTGCATCCACATCTGCTTTGCCCTTTCCTTCCCTTCCTCGCTCCTGATAAAATGCCCTGGTCCGACTCCAGCAAACTGCCAAATGCACGGAGCTGGGCATGAAATACCTTGGCTGATTAAATCACCCTTTTTAAATAGCCTGAGCAGTTAATGTCAGCTCTCCCTGCCAAACCGCTTCTTGCCTACCCATATCCATGCGGCCAACCTCTCTCCTGCTTGTCGCTCTTGTTCTTGACTTGTGTGGAGAAAAGGCAGCTCAAAAGGCAGCCAGACATGCAGACATCCCCTGAAACAAATAGCAAATAAATAAATTTGCAAGGAAATAGAGAGAAGCATTGCCAGGCAGATTAGACACTGTATTTCTGCTAAATTTTATTTCCTTGCTGAGTGTGGAATGAGTGCCATGGCCTTACAGGATGGACTGCTTAGTTGCAGCATGCCTGGGAGCTGTACATGAGCCTGGAGCTTTGCTGTGCTGAGGTTGTTGTAGCTGGATGTAGGGAGCCTAAAATCTAGCCTTCTTTGTGGAGTGAGGCTGGTGCCTCTGAGGAAAAGCTGAGAGGGACTTGGTAAGGTGAAAAAGATGCTGTCTGGAAAGCCATGGGGCAATTAGGTGCTTTTTAGGGGGTCAAATGTGGCTTGGAGATCCACCAAGGTCCTGCCTTGTCTCTGAGATGTTGCAGTGCCTCGAGTTTTCTTATTGAGGATGTGGGTCAAAGCAACATCCCTGCTCATGTGTGGCTGAGCTCCCAGCAGACCTGAGACTCCTGTTCTCACAGGGAGGAGGTGACCCGGCCCTGCTGAGCCTTCAGGATCTTCCCAGTGCTGCAAATCAGACAAATGTCTGATGGAGAAGAGGCAGGAGGAGGTGATACAACATCCTCTGCACCAGTTGTGGTCAGGGCATTACCAGGGAAAGAGAGGCCCTTCTTTAGCTAAGAACCAGCTTTCTCTTCAGGATGGAAAATTGCCTTTTATTTTATTTTTTTTTCCATCAGTACTGGCTGGCTGGACTGCCCCAAAGGCTGAGACATCGTCCTGTGTACAGCACCTGCTGGTCCCAGTGCACTTCTGCATCTGCAGCACCCTTTGGATCTCCAGGGAGCTTTGGACATGGAAGGGACGTAAAGTTTCCTTGTCTTAGTCCCTAGAAGACCCCTCAATCCCCTCCTACAGGAGCATCCCCTCCATTAGCCTGTTGCCATGAGGGCCCAGATCCTGATCTCACTGTAGCATGAGGGCTCGATCTGCTCACTCCCCAATTCGCTATAAGGGAACCCACACTGTCATGATGTGGGACAATGGGGCCTTCATCCCATTTCTTCCTCCCTTATCTCCAAGTTATGGAGACAGAAGGGAAGAGTGTGGCTCCAGTTTCCCAACCTCCACTGGAAATTAGATCTGGGTGATCTACGGCCAGAAAACTTTGTGGGGAAATCGGGAATTAGTGCCATGAACCGGGGGAAATCCTTTCCATGGGAAGTCACAGGGGCCCAGATCACGGTGGGTTTACAGTCCACGTGCAAACAGCAAGAAAATCCAAAAAGACCTGAAACAGCATGCTTTGTAAGGGATTCTGTGCCTAATATCTGAAGGATCAAGGCAGATGGGGTCTAGGATAAACACCCCGTGGTGCTGCTAATGCTGCTGAGGGCATCTGGCACCTTCCTCAAGTGCAGCCCTGCACTGCCCAGTGAAGCAGCACCCTGGGGCCCGGAGAGGGGACCCCAGCCCCGTTCTTACCCTCTGGAAGCACAGCCCTGTCCTTCCCGCTGCCAGCCACCAGTCAAGGCCCCCCGGCGGGAGAGCCTGACGCAGGCATCTCCCCCCATGACGCTCCTGCGCCTGGGTACAGAACATTCCCCTGGGGGGGCCAGGGTGCAGATGCGTGCCTCCCGTTACCTTGAGCCCCAGGGAAGGGCTCCGGAGTGAGCGGGGGATACGGCCGGCTTGTTTTGCTGCCCTCCAGCAAGCTGAGGAGGAGGAGGAGGAGGAGGAGGAACGGGGACTGCATGGGAGAGTGCCGTGGAAAGAGCCGGCACAGCTGGGCTCCGTCCCGTGGCCTTCACCTCGCCGCCTTGCTGGGGGAAAAGAGAAGAAGGGGAGGACGTGGCTGGGGAGCACTTTGATTTCTCCTGCCTTCGTGCTTTTTTTTTTTTTTTTTTTTTTTTGCTTTTTTTTTCCCAGGTGGAGGAGAATGGGAATACAGGGGTTTAATTCACCATTCGCTCAAATAGTTAAATAAAGTGTTCTCTGGCCCCAAAGGCAAGCAGGGCAGTAGGGATCCATACTATCAAGCTCTTAAGAAGGATGGCCACAACCAAACTGACCATTTTGGAGTGACAACCCCCAAACCATGCCTGGGACTCACCTGGGGCAGTACTTGTGGGGCCAGACCAAGCAGGACAGACAGTTTGGAGGAGGTGGTTCACAGGGGCTCTCTGTGCTTCAGTGCCACACAGCACAGCTGGAAAGTTCCCATTCCCTCTCCCTGTCTTTGTGATCTCTCCCTGCTTCAGAGGGGACACTGGCTAGCCCCCCCCCCCCCCCCCCCCCCATGGTGAACCATCCTAGTATCTGCTTTTTCTGCACCCATGAGGGTTAAGGCTGTGAGAAACCCCCTGAGTGATGTGCAGCCCATCTCTGGTGCTTGCACCACCCATACGTGTGTGCAAGGAGCTGAGACTGGGAAACAGACAGCAAAACCCACCATCGCCTGGTGGGTGTTGCTTTTATCTCAGCAGGTGGCTTTAGGCTTGCAGGTCACACTTGGGGTTAAGGTGTGATAGGTATGTGGCCAGGGCTTAACACAATCTGCACACTTTTTAGATCAAACGCATTAAAATGAAATCAAGGCAATGCAGACATCAACTTGCTTTCTCTTCTCTTTGGAAGTCAGTCCCAGCAGATGCAAGACTCGACCCATGGTTCATTGGGGTTTCTTTCCACTGATTTCCCTTGAAGCCAACCCCAAATCACTGTCACGTTCCCTGAGCGATGGAGAAGTCCTTTCCATGCAGGGCAAGCTGTGCGTGTAGGGTGGACATGCACACATTACTGCTCCCACCCCTTTGGCACTCTTTGAGTCTCCAGCCCACCATTGCTGACACTCAGCAACAAACTGAGCTGCTCTTGGTGATTTTGGCCCCCAAGCATTCCTCTCCTTTGGGCTCCCAATGCCATAGCAGTGAGAAGAGGGATACGGGATCAGGAGGAAGGCTGTAAATTGCTTACCGAGGATGCTATCACATCAAGCCCACTGTTTACAGGCTGCTGCCAGGTTATTGAAGATCAGAGAGTCGCTGTCTCTAAACACAGCTACTCCTGGAGTGCAGCACGTCGAGGCTGCTTGATACATGTCCACCCGCTGCCCTTGGGCTGACCTTTAAGACCTCGGAGTTATCAGAGGGAAGCGACCATGCGGTGGGGCTGGAGGACCACCTACGGTGCGACGCGAGCTGTGCGGCGATCCTGCACAGCTCTGGGAGAGGAGATCTACAGATACAGCGTGCACAGGGGGCTCCCAGCCCACGTGGATCCAAGGATGAGAGCCTCTACGAGCATCTAAACACATGGCAAAAATAATTGACAATTCATGGTTGGTAGAGGTGCTTTTTCCCAGTCTGTCCAGTTGGGCTAACTTACCCCCTCTGTAGCATTGGCCCATGGAGTGAGGTAGCTCTGTCCACCAGATGAAAACCAATCCTAGTGATTTCCAGCAAAACCAGGCTTAGTTTGTATATTTATAGCAGTAAATGCAACACCACTGGCAATTTGATGATCCACACCATTTAATTATCAACATACTCCCAGCATCAGCTTGGCTGAGGTCGAACAGCATAGACCTGAACAATCCCTGTGCATGGATCTGGAGGTTGCACACATCATTCCCCCAACGTATTTTGGTTGTGTCTATTCTTTTCTGGAGGCTGAGAGGTTTTCGTAGCATGGACATGGCCAGCTGGCCTCAGGGTCAGAGGACAAGCCAGGTGCTTTTTTTGTTTACCAGCAGTCATAATGTGTGAGCTCAAAAGTTTAAGGTAAAGAAGAGTCAACACCACCAGGAACAACCTTAGCAGGGCTAGTCCTGCAGAAGGAAGACCAGCAAGGTCCTCAGTTGCAGATGGCAAAGAAAGAAATAATTCAATGAAAATAGCAAAGGCAAATTTGTGATATTCAAGGGAGAGCATCGGGCACGTAGGGAAGAAAGTCTGTTGTTGGTCATATCCCATTACCAGTCCTCAGCAGAGAGGAGCCTAGAGGCCAGGCCAGATCTTCTTTCCCAAATAAAACACATGAGCTCAGCTCTGGGCTGGCTTCCTACATGCCACTCTTCACTTGGAAACAGGCTGCAATCACTGCTCTGGAGTTGTTCCTCTGTTTTTCTTCTGGAGTCCCCAGGCAGAGGCTCAGGATCCAGGAAAACTCAGAAAACTAACTTAAATCCCTGTTAATGTCACACACAGAGGGCAGCAGGCATTTCAGCATCAAAAGCCAGCCGTAGCAGACAGGCCTGAGGAAGGTGTCCTTACTCCCATACACTAGGGTGGCTATGTTCTCTCAGAAAATCTTTTTGGGCAAATGAGGCCACATGAACTGCCCCACACCTACATGAACTCACACAACTGACCCTTCCTCATACTGTGAACCCCCTTAGATCCTTTCTGAAGAATGTTATTGAGAATTTTCTCACATTGCAAATATTGCTTGTCTCATCTTAAGACCTCACTGCTATCTGGTAACCACATCTAAACTTGCTGCTGCCTCCCTACCCTTGAAGGAGATGTGGTGACCACCACAATGTCTAAATCCAGAAGAAATAAAGGTTCAGACCTGTGTGAGGTCAAAGGAAAGACCCAATTCGCATTAATACCTGATCTGGGTATCCCTGACAAGAGTGCTAAGTGAGGTGCCCTATCCTGAGGCCTGCATCGTCCAGGCTTGGCTGTCAGACTGCCTTAGCACCTTGACCCATTTCCAGACACCTTCATTTTGCACCTCACTCTGAAAAATTTCCTCAAAGCATCACATCTTTGGGAAGCCAAATCTGAAGTGAAAGTTTCCAGACAGGACCAGGAAGATTGTGCAGGAGCTGAAATAGAGCAGTTACCCCACACAAGTTTTGTGAGGGACCTGGCTGAAGTGGTCTGCAGGGTCAAGGCCCAGAAAGAAGATCTGGAGAAGTATTTTTTCCCACTGATTCAGTAATTTTGGAGTTGTTTTCCTGGTCCACCTGAAACCCCATAAGTTTTTCACCCAAATTAGATGTTTTGTGAAATGTGGGTATAGTAGTCTGTAGTCTCAGTGGCGAGGGTGGGCTCCTGCATCTGCATTCCCGGTTGTCTTACGAAGTGTCTCTTCCAACCTGAAGCTTTTTTCTACATCAGGGGCATTCATTACATCTCTTTCAGCTTTGTGGCATCTAACAAGGACTGAGTTCATGTCTTTCACTCAGAAAGGACATCCGTGGGCCCTCTCTTCTCCTCAGGTAGCCATTTACTTGAAGTTCAGAGGAGCCTCTGCGATACTCACCCTACTGAGGAGGGAACTGGGGCCGCAGCAAGAGACAGACCTCACCTGGATGTCCCAAGGTTGAGAAATATGGGGTGCAGCAGTTCCTCCTGGCCTTGTGTTAATCACAGAGACACCTCTGTTCTTCAGGAGTATCCTCTCTCAAAATGCTGCCACAGGCGCTTTTCATTCACAGCTGCCCAATGCAAAAGTGAAACCACAAGGGTCATCCCTTCCTTTTATCTGCTTTTTATTTATTTTGTTTTATTTTATTTTATTTTATTATTATTTTTTCTGCCATCATTCTCTCACCCTCTCACCCACATCGGCTGCCAGCGGCTCGTACACTGATGTTTGAGTCTGGGGTTGAGCTGAGCCTGCAGGAGATGCTTTGACCAGTATGTGAGGACACCAGAGATGCTCTTATTCCTTGGGACCAACTTGTGGTGCATGAAGTACAAGCTACCTGAACGTTGCTGCTGTAAGGGGCAAGAGATGTTTCCCCAGGCTGTTAGCAAGGTGGGATCGAGGCTGTGGTTCCGTTTCCTGGTAGACCAGATGTCACACCCCTGAGCATCCCCAGTGTAGGGCAGGGACTGATCACAACATCCCACCACCTTTCTGCTACCTCCACCCTGTGGCTTCACCCTGCCTTGGAAAAAAAAAAAAAAAAAAAAAAAAAGATAAGGCCATGAAGAGGGATCAGGTGAGGACGAGTTAAATATAGATTTGAAAGGCTGAGGGAACTCTCCTGCTATCACAGAGACAATTACGAGCTGTGAAATGCCTGGCTTGGATACAAGAGGGGGCACACCTCTGGCATTCAGAGGATGGTGGTGGGGACTGGAGGATGCTCCAGGGCCGCTTTTTTTTTCCTCCACCCTAGCTGCCAGAGCTCCGGAGCACGGTTTTATGGCAAAGAGGCTGAGCTGGCTGTGAATCTTTCTCTTCTGATCCTGAGGACTCACCTCTGAGAGGAGTTGGAGCTGGATCCTCTGACGCCAGATCCCAGGATCATGAGCTCACGAGCAGGCTCGTGCCAGGTGGGATGTGGGAGGTTGTCTGGCCCTTCTCGCTGGTGCTGAATAAGCTTCTAATTTTAACTGGGAGTGACCTTGGGTGGATGTTGGGGAAGGAATCTCTGGAGAAGGGATGTCTGGAAGCAGCCTAAAAAACAAGCACCCTGGAAGGCCACAGCAGAACCTGCTTTCAATGGTGGGCGATTGCAGCTGCCATGAGGAAAAAAAAAAAAAAAAAAAAAAAAAAAGCAAAAAAAAGAAAAGAAAGAGCCATGGGAGAAAAGAATAAGGAGATTTGGAGACTTTAGAGACTTTCCAAGCTGGAGGTGGTGCCACAACACCTGACTTGACTCACTGAGGGATGGGCAGTCACCCAGAACCAGCTCCAGGCCTTTGGCACATCCCACAAACCTCTCTGGAGCAGCCTGAGTGCAAAGAAAATGCTCCTCTCGGGCTCTTTCATGCTGTTGTTCCTCTCTGATGGTTTCTCTGGGTTTTTGTGGGCATGGAGAAACTTTTCTTTGGGTGGGATTTCTGGGTGCTTGTCCCTGCTCTCTGCCACCCATGAGGCCTCTACTTTGGTTTGGGGGTGCTCAGGGATGCCCACCCACCCCTTGCACACCCAGACTTGAGCTTCACCAGCCCTTGGGGATGCTCTGAGCCAAGATTTCTTGAGGAATCAAGCCAGATGAGATCCCTGGGCTGTAGGCACCAGGCTAGCAAGTTGTCTGGCCAGGCAGGGGGCCCTCCTGGCCAAAAAAATGGCCATTGTTCCCTTTGGTGGGGCAGCCCAGAGACCGAGGCTCAGCCTGGCAGGACATTGATGCCCTTGTTTGCTCTGCAGTGTTTGCCAGGGGATATTTGCCTTGCCCTGCGTGGGTGGAGGTAAATCAGAGCAAGGTGAGGGCTCCTCACCACCTTCCTTCTCGGGGGCCCTGCTTTGCTTTTTGGTGGCAGCATGGCAATGTCCGGGCACCCTGTCCTGCAAGGAGCTTGGTTCCTCAGGGTGCCAGGCTCTTAGCCAGAGATCTGGAAAGAGATCTGGACTTCTTTGCCCCTGCTGTGGCCAAGTCTTTTATGCAGAGGTTTGCTGTGAGCCAGTATCAGGCAGTCTGGGATTTTAATTAAAGCACAGGGAGAAAGCAGAGGGTAGAGAAACCTTCCTCGAGAAGTACCAGGTCTTTGCCCCCAGGGCATGACTGTGTTGTCCCTCATCTTCCTCCCCTGCTCGTCCATCTCTGCTAACCTCCTTCTGCTCTGACTTTAACCCAGCTTCCTAAAGATATCCAGGACAGACCGTAGCATATGCCATGCTTCATCTTCTATCAGACACTAGAAAATCCACCTGGCTGTGGATGCCCGGGTTATGGGAAAAGCCTCATCTGGAGCTTGCAGCTCATTAGGCGTCAGAGAAGCCACATGTTTTCCTCCTGCTGCTCCATGGCACTGCCCTCTCACTGCTTTTCCTTCACTCTCCTTTGCTCCCACCCCTCTCCTTCGGGCACCTGCTGACTTTTCCATGTCCGTCTCTCCCCTGGCCCTGGGTCCAAGTTTCCAGATGCACTTTCCACTTTGCTAACACGTCCCAGCGCACAGCTGTCACCTGCAGAAGGTTTTACACTGTGGCCAGGGGAATATTTCCACATCTGCAATGTGAGAAATATGAGAAACCTCCCCTCCAGAGCCTCAAACCACTTGCAAACAGGGGGTTAACGCAGATATACTCCAAATCAAGAGAAGACATTCGATTCATGGGTGGTTTTTCAGAAAAAGGATGGGGATGAAGTGACAGGACCACAACTGCACAGGACAGCAAAAGCAGACAGTTAATGAAGCTCTGGGTCTTTCTGTATGAGCATTGGAAAAACCACTCCTGGTCTTTGGAAAGACCAGTTGGCACCTGGGGAATAATGAAAGGACTCTCTCTTGGTTGCCCTGCAAGATATATATCACTAAGTACCTCTTTTAATCCTTGTCTGGGCCATTCGGAGAGTTCATACTCTGTCTAAGGCCGGGATTACCTCTTATCTTGTAAAACACCTTGCAGAACTCGATGCCTGCACAAAATAAACAGCGTGCTTTGCTTGGGTAGCTTCATGGAGCACTTGTAAGCGAGCTGTCTGAGCAGTGGCAGACCACTGAAGGATCACAGTGTGAGATCCCAGATCGCTTTTACCACCCTGCTCTGCTCGGTGACTGACCTGTGAGCCTCTGGCTGGGTGAAAGGGGCACCTCATGGAGCTGCCAGGTCAGTTTGGGGGTGAAAGGGATCTGTCAAGGCTCGCTGAGGCCCTGGGACATGTCCTGGCCCCCTGCAATGCAATCGCCTCCTGGCTGGAGGTTGCTCACCTGGGGTTTTGACCTGATGTATGTGTTTGGGGCACAGACTGGACATAGGACCTTATCTCCCCAGCCAAATAATCTCAGCAGAAGTGGATCCATGGGTCTTGTTCCCATGGTTTTGTCCTGAACCCATGGGGCTCAGGATCTCCTGCAACCCCTGGAGAGATGTTGTTGGTGCAGATGTTGGTGAAGCTTGAATAAAAAGGCTAAGATGTCCAGTGCAGAGGAAGTGCAATCTCCTCTTTGTTTTGTTCATCCTGGACTCAGCCACATGTTGTTATTGGCCATAAAAATACCCCATTCCTTTCTAAATTGAGCTACTATACTTGACTCCTTGGCCTTGAGTGATAATGAAATGCACAAGTGCTTAGCAGACACCCTGCAGCTCTTCCTCCCTGTTTGCTCCAGCATAAATGATCCACAGTTTTCGGTTCAATAAAATATTTACAACCAAGGGGGCACGTGTGCTTCAGCTGCATTTATTTGCAGTGTGCCTTATCATTAATAGAAATCTCTCAGTCCAGCATTGAGTTCCTGGTAAATGCGAAAGGCCAAGCAGGAGCTCGAGCAGGTGGGTAGATCATTCGTTCATCTCATATGAAATTATTGAACAGATAACTAGTTAATGCTTCTTGCTTCTGTATAGAAATAGCTTTAAAGCTAGGCAAGGTGCTGCTCACACCGACACAAGCATTATTATCCCATCAGGAATGCCTGTCCAAGGGTGCTGGCACCACAACAGGGGATTTTGGCCCACCACCACCACAGGCAAAGGACAGGTGAATGAACTTGACCTGAATGTGCCTGTCAATGATTAAGTTTTCCCTACAAATTCGTTATGAACCTTTTTGTGCCTTTTACTTCCAAGACTCTTGCAGCTGCGTTGTGCACAGGTAGCTCCATGACGTGCTGGCAATGGTCAGGTATTTTCCCTGGCAGACTGGAGTCATCCCTGCTGTCACATTATCCTGGCATCCTGCTGATGTTATGTTAGGAGCAGCTCCCTCCCCAGCAGGACTCAAACTCTGGTTCCTGGAGCAACTAGAAGGGCAAGCACCCTGGGGAGACGCTGTGCAGTGCCATAATCTGAATGGGATCCCACCCAGTTCCCAGCCTGGTGCTCGTTCCTGAGCTCCTCGTGCCCCTATGGTGGGGGCTTTGTACTTTTTTCCTTCATCCTCCAGTCCCCCAGCCCTGCAGAGCTGAGATCTCTTTTTTATTTAGTGTTTTATTTAATTTAATTTTGTTTAATGTTGTTTTGTTTATTATATATTATATTATATTATATTATATTATTGTATTATTTTAATTTTATTTTTTACTCCCACCCCCCTTGTGGGAGGCACCCAGATTTGCAGGGAAGCAGGGACATCTCGTGGCAACACCACGAACATCTCCCCTTCCTCCGGGCTCTCGTCCTCCCTGTGCTGGAGGTCGCAGAGGTGCACCCTGGGGACTCCCCCCGCTTCCTGGGGAACCCCTGCACCCTGGTACCACCCCAAAACCCACCAGACAGCCTAAGGGAACCCCACGGCCTCTTCCCTTCTCCTCCCCGGGCTGGGAGGAGGCACGGGAGATGGAGGAGCACCTTCTTATCCTGACACCCGAATAAACAAATGGGAAAGGGTCGTATCCAGTTCTTTATTATAGATTTGGGGTTGGCACCACATGGAGGGTTTGCTCCAGAGCCTGGGGGCCTGGCGTGGCCCATGGAGGTGCAGAGAGGACACATCCCACCCCTGCCCGTGGCGCGAAGGGGGCTGTAGTAACGCCGGTGGCATCACAGCAGGGGACATTGTGCAGCCACCCCATACCCCACTCCTGGCTGTGTTCCCCTCTTTTTGGAGGCAGAGGGATGGCAGCTGGGGGGGCTGAGTAGCTTTTCTGCCCCCAGGTGGGTCAGGAAGGAGGCAGCAGAAGGTCACAGAAGAGTCCCCTGATGGGAGAAGGCCTCCAAGGCCGAGGAGGAAGGAGCTGCGCCAGCTCTCGGCCTCCTCTTCAGTCTTGGTGACAGCAAAAGAGCTGGCAGCAGACACCTCCCCTCACATCCCTCCTCCTTCCCTGTCTCCAAACGCATCATGGCAGCACACAGGAGAAAGGGAAAGGCCTGACGAGAGCCATCGCGGAGCTGTGTAGGATGGTGGCTTTCCCCCAGACCTGTCCCTAGGTGCTGGTGGGATCGTGGTCTACTGCTGCGGCTCCGGCTCATACTGCTTCTCCGTGGCCGTGTAAAAGTCCTCGAGGACCGACTGCAGGTACTCAAAGGTCGGGCGCTCCTCAGGCTTGTTTCGCCAGCACTTCAGGATGATGTTGTAGAGCTCGGCAGGACACATGTCCGGGCAGGGCATGCGGTAGCCCCGCTCCAGGTTGCGAATCACCTCGGGGTTGGTCATCCCTAGAGGGGAACGCAAACCAGCAGGAGTTATTCAGCACTGTGGGGATGCAGGGGCAAGGGTAAACAACAATTCTGGACACTATCTGTGGTTGTATTCCCCCATCCATCCCTCTGAACCCTCCCCAACCCCCTTTTGTGGGTTTTGCCTGCCATAGGAGTACTATCTACATGTCTCCAGGCATGAAGCATCACTAGATGTTTTGAAGCTGCTGCACGCTCCCCCCTTGCTCACAGCGCACCGTACCTGGATAAGGAATCCTGCCGTAGGTTATGATTTCGGTCAGGAGGATCCCAAAAGACCACACGTCAGATTTGATGGTGAAAACTCCAAAGTTAATGGCCTCCGGTGCCGTCCATTTGATCGGGAACTTGGCTCCTGTCCAGAAGAAGAAAAAAAGAAAATCAAGAGGTGCTCATGGGCATTAGCAAGTGGTTCCCCCAAAATTGAGGCCATTGGCTGCACCAGGGAGATGTCATGGGACATACTGAAGGTGCTGTGGAGTTATGGAGAAATGGCCAGAGGAAGGTTATTGCTGCCTGTCTCCTGCTTTCACTAAAAGGTCATTTCTGCCTGGCATCACTTTGCCTCTCTCAGTTCTATTATCTAGTGCCATCAGAGCTATTTCATTTCTAAAGACGTTTTTACATGCATGTGCTTATAAACATGCAGAGGTACTAATAACACAGAAGGCAAATAATGGAAAAATTAATATATTAGGTAGCTGCCAATATGCATATTAAAACAAAAACAAAAACCTCTAGGTATGCACACAAAAAAAGCTCTAGGTACACCATTTCACTAATAAGGTTAGAGGAATGTATAGTCTTCTTATGCCTGTGCATCTCTTGTGTGTTTAGCACTGGGCTCCCAGGCATGGAGCCCAGGACCAGCACCACGGATGCTGAGTAGCCGCTGCTGCAGACCTTCAGCAGCCAGAAGCTCCCACGGGAGACCTCAGGTGCTAACCTGCCATGTGGAATCAGTGGGCTCCTGAAGCCCAAAGGATGTGTCAGTCCTACCTGAAGTCAGTGCTTACCACAGCTTGATTAGAAGCCAATGACAGAGGGATTTATTATTATTATTATTATTATTATTATTATTGTATAAAATTGCTCACTTCTAGGGGTCTATTTATAGCAGGAGTGCACAAATGATGCAGACATAGGTTCTCTGGTTTTCAAATCTGCGTATGTATTCTACAAACAGAAAACATCCTGTTTGATTCTGTCCACCAAGATGTTTTTTCAGCAACTGCAGCCAGCAATGACCACACGACTGCAATTTCAGTTTTGCTGAGGCTAAATAAAAAACAAAACCAAACCAACCCTGAGGCATAGGGACCGAACGTGTTAAAGACTGCAGGGAAAAACACATTTTTTATTCGTATATATCCTCGCAGGGCTGAAAGCCCACAGGCAGTGTGTGAAATAAGTGCCTTTGTTCTTGCATGTCATACTTTTGACAGGCAGACTGATGAGTTTAGGAAATGCAATCTATTAAGTGAAAATTGTTCAAAGAAGATAGAGGGGCAGTTGTTATTCAAGATTAAAGCTAGCTGGAAAAATGCTGATAAGAATTGTTTTCCACTGGAAATGTACGTCCTCTGAGTATGTTAACAGAATTATACTGATTTCACCAAAACTTAAGGACAAAAACTCCCCTAAATAATTGCAACAATCTCAAAGTATCCCTTCATGATATTTCACAAATGACATTTGTGGGATTTTTCCGTTTTGAAATAATTTTACGTGTTGAAATAGGCATAATTTGTAACATAAAGTATATTGAGAATAGCAAGTTGAATCCGAATTTTCCTATTGTAAAAGGAAAAAAAATCTATTCAATTCCCTTTCCTCAAAATATTCCATATGGGGCATCTTAGCTTCATCCCAACTCTGGGAGAAGGTGGTTTTCCAGAATTTGATTGATTTATTTTTCCTGGTAAGTGCCACACCAGATGTAATTGTTTGGTTTTCACCATTTCTCCTATTTCCCTCCTGCTCTGTAGGGCCCCTTCGCAATCTGAATGGCACTCTCTCGTTGTTGACCTTGAAGCACAGGATAAAAAGCCACAACCAGAGGAATTTGACTTAACCCTGCTGCCAGAAGGCTGTAGACAGATTTCTGCACCAACCAACCCAGTTGCCACCTCTCGTGGCTGTGCTCTCCTGTCCACTGCCAGCTCAGACATTCAGCATCCCCAGCAAGGGGGTTGGTTTTGCAGGTGGAGCCACAAGGACATTTCATGTCAGTACAGGGAATATTGGGTCTGTTTGTTTGTTTTAGATGTTTTGGGCGTGCTGTTCCCTCGGGAAACACCTCCCAGGCTTCAAACCCTGTCCCACACTTTGTAAACTGTCGTTGTTATTTAAGAGACGCGATCTGCTTTGGGCTCTGCTTGCCTGGGACGTCTGGAAATTTCCCTGAGGTCCAGATACAGGGCTCCAGCTCCCCTCTGTGGTCCCGTGTGTGCAGTGACTGAATTACACTGCTATTTCCTTCCCTTCGGGCTGACTCGCTGTTAACGTGTAGGTACAGGCAGTGAGTTTCACTAGTGAAGGTCAAAATTTCTCTAGGAACACAACCTGAAATTCAGCAGGACCCCCCCAGACAGTGCCAAAAGACTTTTTTTTTCCCTTTCCCTCTGCAAACTTCAGTTGCTTTTTAACGTCGCCAAGTGCTGCTGCCTCTTGTGGGAGCCCATTTTTGGCTCTCGTGCTTGCTCTGCCTGCTTCCTGGGTGCTGACAGCAGCAGAAAGGGGGCTCTAGTCTCATGCCAGTGAAAGCAGTGCCCTGTGCTTTGTCCCAGCTCAGCCTTCGGGTGCCCCATGTCTTGGCAGATCTGCATGGCAGGAGGACTGGAGATAAGGGAAACGTGTCGGTGAGGCAATGCTGGCAACGCCACTCACCTTCTTGCGCCAAGTATTCGTCCTCGATGATCCTGGCCAGGCCAAAATCAGCAATTTTGCAGCAGAGCGTCTCCGAGACAAGAATGTTGGCGGCTCTCAGGTCACGGTGGATGGAATTCATTCGCTCGATGTATGCCATCCCCTCTGCCACCTAGGAAAGGAGGAAAGAACCCGTCTTCATCAGCACCTTCCCGTGACATCTAAGCCTGGCTGCATCTCAGCCCCATTTACAAATGCACAGCAGGTTTGTAGGGTTGTCCACATGCCTCCATGTGCATGGACCTCTATCCATGTATAGATGAATGGACAGACCGATCAATAAACAGGTAGATAAAGATGTAGACAGACACATCCATCCAGAAATAGATATCGCCCACACGTATGTGTTTATGTGCAGCTCTGCCAGCATGCAGCTGGCATCCCAAAGCTTTAAGCAGCCAAGTCGAGCAGAGCAGAAGCGTCACTCTCTGTTTTGCTCAGAGCTTGTGGCTTTGAGCCGTGTCTGCAGCAAGGTGTGGAACATTGAAGCAAACCTGAAGCCACATCACTGGATTCCCAGTTTCTGCCACAAGACTCTCCTCACTAGTTATTCATAAATACTACAGATTAAATAAGTGAATTGAAGGAATAATAATAATAATAATAATAATAAAAACTCAAAGAGCTTGCCTGTCCCTCAGTCACAGTACTGAAGTCCAGATAAGGGACAACCAGCTAATTTTCAGTAACCTCCCTTTTCCCTAGCTGGTCTGATTTGGGGTGGGGAAGAGACGCCTGGAGATCCTTCTACAACACAGATGAGACTGACGTTTGCTTTCCCTGGTCTGGATCCAGGCTAGGAGCCAGGGACACAAATGTGGTATCCTTCTGATACCTACAGGATGCAGTAGAGCAGAAGACCCAGAAATGTATAGGAATATGAGTGAGATAAAGGGTAAGCCCCTGGGCAAATCCCTTGTCCTAGGCAAATGCCAGGCACATGCTGCTTTCTTCAACCACCTCCAAACTTTACTTTGGGAGGTTCCTGCTCCTGAGATCCTGAGCAGGGAGCAGCTAGAGGAGGTGTCTGGTGTGTGATGAGTGCCTATAAATGCTGGCAGCAATCTTTTATTGCTGGGTGATGTAGCACGGGGGGATTGCAAAACTGCAAAGCTGCTCTATTGGCCAAGTCCAGATTTGGGCGAGGTGTTTATCAGAAGGGTGAGTGGATGCACGCAACCCTTTCTAATAATGGTTAGCATCTATTTAAACCTCTAAACGCCTGTGGGTGAAGGCAGAGCGATTTTCCACTCCATACAGATTCACATCAGCATCTCTGCTTACATGTGGTTTCAAACAGGATACTAACACATACTTTCCAATGCTGCATTTCTAACCTATGTCAACACCCCTTCAGTGCAAGTGTTGTTTGCTGCAGTGGAAAATGGAAGAATTGATGTAATTTCCTGTCCTGATGTTAATGAGATAGCACCCGCGATGGGCTGGTTCCAGCCCAGGGAGCTTTCGAGCTTTCACCCCTGAGACTGACCACAGGATCGAGTGCATCAGCCCAGAGCTTTCTAATTTTAGCTCCAACAGATGCAATTGGATCCAAAATTGCTCTCGAAAGGGCTGGGCGCCTGTTGGGTCGTGATGTCATCCCGACGCTGCAGATGAACAGAGATTGCAAAATATCTCTTCCTCCTCCTCTTCCTCCCAAAGCTACTGAGTGCGTGTCCGAATCCTGCAGGGATCCTTCTGCAGCCACTGTGTTGTCAGAGTTATACAACATCAGTGCTTGGGACAAAAAAGGCCATTGCCCCAGCCCCAAGTGCTCCCACCCTCCTGCCTGGAAATGCTTTGCTGTTCCATGTGCTAAATATTGCAGGTTATAAATGTTGTGTTAAAGAACTGCATAAAGACTTGTAGCTTCTGCTGCTGGTGTCTCACACCAGCATATGGTGTCGGCTGGCAGCTTTGCTGTAGAGCTGTTTGGGTCATATCTGTGAGAGCAGATTGCTCAGGCTGTGGTGCTTTCCTCATCCATAGAAACGCATCGAGCCACGTTCTGTGGTGTAAATCTCCCATCAATATAAGGGCAGCATTATACCAAGAAATTTAGACCATTCTTTTTATCACCAGGTATTTAAAATAAACCACTGGCTATATCTTTTAAGAGAAGGAATGAAAGAATGAAAAGCTGTGGGAAGGAGGGTGGGCAAGAGAGATGGAAGGAAGGAAGGAAGGAAAGTAAAGGTACTGAATAAAGATGCTGCAGTTCAGTCTATAACCAACAATTTACAGCCTGGAGATGCTTAGAAAGACACGACCCTATAAAGGCAAATGTTTCTTCTTATAAATAACAGTATTTGCAGATTTGAGGGACACATCATTCTTTATCCGTAATTGTCAGGAGGGAAGAATTGTTGAAAGCCAGTGTGTCTCTATATCAAAAGTCTCTTTGTTGAGCTTTCTCATCCTTTTGGTAAAAAGAGAAACAGGCTTTTTCCTGCTCAGTAAGCCAGAAAAACAAAACAAAACAAAACAAAACAACCCTCCAGCACTGTACTAAGTTCCCCAGAGGCTGCCCTAAGGAGAGCAGAGCATTGCAGAGCTGACTTGCACATGAACACAAGTGCTGAGAGAGAAACCCTCAGACAGCACACCAGGAGGTGCTGTTTTTCTCCGTGACACTCGACGCTGACACAGACTTCAAACTTGCAAGAATTTCACTGAGACAACAAATTGTGGCCTCAAGTCCATTTCCAGAAGCTGTTCACTAACCTGGGCAGACATATCAATGAGTTTTGGGAGATTCAGTTGGCTGCCTTCCTCTGTCTTCAAGTAATCCAGCAAACACCCTGCAGAAAAGGAGAGACTGCTGTGATGCTTCCAAATAAGCCTATGCATATGCTTTCCCTGGTGCTTTTCTGAGTATATGCAACAAATCTGCCTGCATCTTAGAGAAAATCTGAGGGATGACAGTGGGTGTCCCCTGGAGCACCTTCTATTAGGAAAGTTCCCAAAAGCAGCCCAATTCCCCCCTCTATTAATGCACACACCCTTTTGCAAAGTGCTGGACATTCTTCACCCCAAGTTCCCCCAAGAGGGGCAAAAGAAAGGACAATTTCACCATGGAAAGAGTAAAAATTTGGAACAGTTGAGATCAGAACTTTAAATGCTCTTCAAATGGAGCATCACCATCTTGTTAAGTGGCTTATGAAATCTGTGAGCACGTATTTAACTACCCAGAAAGTCTCTCTTAGTCCTAGAAACAGCCTTGTAGACCATTTAGTCCTTTCCTTAGAGATCAGGTACAATGCCCACCTTCTCCTCCCCATTCTGCATGGGAGTACCAGTCAGCTTATTGACCCGATTTTGCAGAAACACAACAAAAATGTTACATGAGGCTCTTTACCATTGGCCATGTACTCTGTCACGATGTAGATTGGCTGCTTCGTGACTACCGCATATAGTCGGACCAGCTTGTTATGCTGGAGCCTCTTCATCAGGTTGGCCTCTGCCAAGAAGGCGTCAGGATCCATGCTGCCCTCCTTCATGGTCTTCACAGCCACCTTGATGTTGTTCTTGTAGTAGCCTGCAGAGAGATAATGATGCACTGAGGAATTCTGGCATCTCTACGGGCTCTGTCAGGCCACAAAATAAGGAGCAGAAGAGCTGGTGGATTCGGGAACAGAAAAGTGGGTGAGTGGTAAATCTCAGCACAGTGAGATCTGAGCAACCAGCAAGTATAAGAGGAGAAAGGAGAGGCATACATGTTTGTAAATCAATGTGGTTTGGCAAGCATCATCCCTGTTCCAGGTGAACAGGGATGAGCCCATCCTCCTGCAGCCTGAGTGAAATACCCAGGGTCATCCACTGGCTAGGTTTTCAAATAACTCAAATACTCAAGAAAATCAGGACTCTGAAGCCCGGAGGTCAGCTCAGTCTGGCGCTGGCCGCAATCTCAATTGCCAAGGCAACAGGCAGCCCCAAAAGGGTACAGCAGAGGAAGCTGAGCTCGCCCCACTTCCTCTCCTGCTGGTTAGCAACGGGCAGGGACACGTGAGGGATTTGGGTCTGAGTTATAAAGTAGAAGAGAGAAGCAGAAAAAGTAGGGCAGCGTCACTCAGGTAAATTATGATCCCAGATTGCTTTCCGGCATTTCCAGAGAGAATGAGAACATGTCTTGAGAAGTGAGAACATAGTTACCTGGAGACTGCTCGCACACATCTAGCCTATGAAACCCATGCTGGACCACAGAACCATGCAAACAACCTGTCTGGTCCTTCCAGGAGTACAGAATCTACTGCTACAGGTGTACCCGTAATGCATGTGTTCATGCTTTAGGATCCCCATGCCCAAACCAGTCCTGTCTTATGGAATTAGGGTTTTCTGTCTCCTCTGTGTATATATTTCCTTCCTGGAATGGGGGGCATTGTACTTACCCATCCACACTTCCCCGAACTGCCCACTGCCGAGCTTCTTCACAAGTTTCAGAGACTCCCGTGGGATCTCCCACTCGTCTTGTGCCCAGGGCCTCTGGGGAACCAGGGATATGCAGGGAGCTGTGAGCCTCTGGCACAGGCCATCTACCTTCTCTGTGAGAGGAGAGACCACAGGACAGGTCAATGGGTAGTTCGACACAAAACTTTCAGCCCCAAACTAACTTGTTTCTCCATGACAGGAAGAAGTCAGCTCACGGGACACCTCCACAACTGCACAATGCTTCAGCCACTGGGATCAAGAATGG
Organism: Nettapus auritus; assembly: GCA_011076525.1. Lineage (NCBI taxonomy): Eukaryota > Metazoa > Chordata > Aves > Anseriformes > Anatidae > Nettapus > Nettapus auritus. The sequence continues at coordinate 115,699,827 of CM021767.1, forward strand.
GCCAGTGAAAGGAAAAAGCTCAAGAAGGGTCACAGAGGTGCAAATTTTTCTGTCTGGTAAGTCCCAGCCCCACTTTCCAGGCATCCCTACACCGTTCATCTCTTTGCTCTCATGGTAGGAGGAACTCCCTGGTTATAGGGTTGTGGGCAGAGCCCAACAACACCTAGTGACAAAAGATGGGACATGGGAGCCCAGTTTCTGCTTGGAGGAGCACATCTGGCCCATGAGAGTGGATGGAGCGATGGTGGCTAGCAAGGCTGTCCTCTGCCCACACACTGACCCCCGAGGCAGACCCCAGACCCATTAGGGAAGGAAGCAACTCACGGCTGTAATGATGGATTAGCTCTGGCAGGCTGGCGAACGTTGTCCTGGGGGAGATGTAATAACCCCCACCATCCAAGGAGCGGATCCTGTAGTGTTTGATGATGTCCCCGTGAGCAGAGTCGCTGTCTCTCACGGACAAGGAATAGGCACCTGGAGAGCAAGAAGACGAGGAAACTGTGAGGCCAAGCAGCAGCTGACTCCGGGACCAGCTACCTCCTCTTTTCTCAGCTGTAGACACTTCCCCCAGCCCTTGCTGATGCCTCTGCAAGGCAGGTCTCATCAGGCTGCAAAGCTGCTAACTTCCCTCTCTCCAAGGCAAGTGGAGAGGACAATGGTTCAGCAGAGCTTAACTGGGCTTGCTGAGGATTGGTTTGGTAAGACCTGTCTATGCAGTAGACAACGGCCGCAAGGAAACCACATGGCAATCAAAAACACGTTGCCAGATGGAGCAATCAAAGTCTCCTTAGGTCATCGTGGCCTTGCCACAGCTCCATGTCTCCCATCTGAGCTTTTCTCACCTGGACAAACAGAGGACTGCAGACCCACTCATCTATAACATGTCAAGAATTTCAGTTCATGGGAGAGAGAAGGCCAAGACTGACAAGAAGGTCCCTTCTCAGTGTTACCCAAGGTCCCTGTGTCCCTGTTTTCCCCTATAGCCCCCATGCCAAAAGGTTCAGCTGGTACGTACATCAGCATTGTGTGGTTCAGCCGAATTGTTCAGCCATAAGCTTGTGTCTGTGGCTAAACCACAGCTAGATTCACATCTCGTTGCAGGTGCTTTTTGACCTCAGGGGAGCTACTCAGCTCTGCTGATCTGCTATTTTTTCCTTATAATGGGTTTATAATCCAAACCATGGATTTTTTATTATTTATTGTTTGGTGCCAAAAAGAAAAGCACAGTATGTTGCTACAGAGCAGGAACTTCAAGCCTATGTCAGGGTAAATTTCAATAGATGTTAGCAATGTTGTTTTATTTTGTATTTTTTTGCCTTTGTCTGGATCATATTTCCGGAGTAAGTTGCTATAAGCCTGCTGGGCTGTTAAAAGTCCAATACGTCACCCGGGTTGATAGGCTGCCTTTTTTAATGTTTGAAAAGGCAAAGCTATATATGTTTAAAAGTACATATCTGTCATGCAGGATCATAAGCAGAAGTGAGGCATTCCACAGCGACTCCGAAACCCTAATCCTCTGTGCGAGGGGAAAGTTTACTAACACGTAACGCTCACTGACTGGTGTTTCTCCATCACCGGGCCAGTTCTCGCTGCAGTTTCCTGCACTGTGTCTGGAAAACATTCCTTGTACTGATAATTTTGAAAAAGTAACAATAGAAAGTCATCTCTGTGGACGTTTGCGGTATTGCAGTTGATTATGGATCTTGGCAAGCAGGATTTGGGAGAGGCTAAAAGTTTTCCAAGTGCAAGCAGTTGTTTTGGGGTGAATCCTTTTCTGCAGAGACCAAACAATGAAATACGTTCTCACGATCTTCATGGAAGACCTGCTGGTTTAAATGCAGAGCAAGGGAACCCCGAGTCTGGAAGCACACAACATTGGCATGATGGGGCCTTGCAGTGTCCTCAATGAGGCAACAAAAAACTCCATGGAAGGGCAAAACTCCAGGAAATGGCTCATTTTAACAGTCCATGCCTCACTGACCAAAGGTTGCAATGACATAGCCAAGGGAGAGGGATTTTTGGTTCCTGTTGGGTTCAGAGAAGAGTCCACACTTCCACAGGGCTTGTGTCCACAATACTCAATGAAAGTCCTGCTAGAGTGGATTAACCACATGCACTATTATTATTAATTATTACTATTATTATTGTTGTTGTTATTGTTATTATTACTTCTATTATTGTTGTTGATGATGATGATGTTCTTTTAATTTCAAAGTGACTGAAGTAATATACAAGCCAAGCTCCTCAAAGTTGGGCTTGTAGGGCATGAATCCAAATGAGCACATTGCAGCACCCAAATGAGCTCATTGCACACACTGACGTGGCTTGGGGTGCCTCTGGGTTTTCTGCAAGGCAAGGTCCTTCTCCTGCAGGACCTGCTCCCCAGACCCCACTGACCCTTTAAACCCTCCTGCATCTTGCAGAGCAGTGATGTGCAGCTTGCAGAAGTGACAGGGGCTCCAGGCATCCTCCAGGCTGATCCATCAGCTGCCTGCTACCAGGGTTAATCGTTATCCTGCCATCAAAGCTAATGACTGCATTTCACCCCAAGTCAGAGTTCGCTCTGCTGGAATGAGTGCTGTGGAGCTTTCCCTGTCATTCACCCTGGTTGGTTACTGTTCTCCTGGGAGCAGCAGTGTAAAGGCAAAGCACAAGGGCTGAAAAGCATCATTTCTCTCTTCTCTTAATGATAGGAGCAAATTTTAAGAGTTACATGGAGCCAGGTGGATGGCAAGATCCTAATCTCCACTGATGGTAACAAGGATGGCCAAAAAAGGAGTTCCTGCTCCTTATCTACGAGGATATTCTTTGTCCTACAGTCCAGTATTGCCTCCCAGCACAAACCTGGGGTGGCACACAGACAGGTCCACCCCTGCACTAGACACCAGCCTGGAGCAGCTTGGGCACAACCAAATCTTGTCCTGGGCAGCTCTGGGTCTCAGAGTGGGGCTGAAATCCCCAAACCACCCCACAAGGGCTCTCAGCTCCTTTTTGTTCGAAGAGTGGACAGTTTTGTATAGGAAAACTACAGAAGGTTCAAGGCATTCAGCTTCAGATCGTGCCAAGGGCTCATTCAGTCACTTAAACTTGGGTGTCTTGTACCCCTTGAGATGCTGTGGAACATCTGCATCGGCCTGGCAGATACAGTGCAAAACCATCTTGTGAAGCACCTGGAGATGAGCAGGACACCACAGATGACTCTGAGACATCTAGGTTTGGACAGTCAGAGCAAGTCTCGTTGGTTACAGCGGGACAGCTACCACATTTAAGATCTATGTTCTGGTGTCTGCATCTCCAGCTGGGTCCCGCTTCCACAGGCCAAGTGTGGCATCTCCTGTTCCTACAGGTCTCCTAGGGCTCTGAGCCCTTCCCCATGGAAGCCCGGGAGATCAGCTGGGTGCCACAGCTGAATCCATTGAGGTCCCTCCTGCTGGGAGCAGATGCAGCAGCCTTGCTGTGAGCCTCGGTGCAGCTGTGTGCCTGCCTTCCCACGGGTTTCAGAGTGATCATGACTTCAGGGGAAGGTTTGTTTATTTCCAGCAGCTTCAGCAAGGCTAACTATCCACTGAAGATTTCACCGCTGATCTGCTTCCCACACTTGACAAGGAGCTATCATCCTGGGATGCAAAATGTTGACTGAAAGAGAAGCCCCTGGGTTTGCAGAATTTCTTTATATTTATTTATAAGCAAAATAAACCAGCAGCACTGTCAGGATGGGCTGTGAATAGGTACTGCTCTAAGGCAGGGTGCAGGATGCATCCCTCTGTGGCTGAGTCCATAATGGATACTATTATCCTTAGCTCGACACAGTGCTTGGCTCTGAAGCTCAAATGTTGTTCACATTGTGTAAAAGGAATGAAAATGATTGAGGAAAAGAAGGAAGAACCTGTAGAGTTTGAAGGGTAAGGTTAAATCCACATCATTGCTCTGGACATTTGGTGGTAGGTCACAGGGAGCTTTACATCAGTGAATTGAGCATCAGAGCACATTTGGAGATGTGGGACATCTTCTTTTCCCCTTCTCCTCACAGAGGAGAAAACTGTGGTTGAGACTGATTGAGTGGTGTCACTGTGGCCTTTGAAGCAGCCTAAGGCATGGCAGGATTTTGTAAGATGCTGGATGCATAGGGTGATTCAGAGAAGGACAGGGTGTTTCAAGGAATAATAGGCATATTTTGAGATGGAATATCAAAAAAGGCAATGTGAAACATTTCGGAGCAGAAGCTGACCTCTTGCGATTTGGGATCAAGAGGGGATTTCACAGGGCTGAAACACACTACATCTGCTAACACAGATATCACACACCTCCAGCCAAGTTTACTTCTTGCCAGCAGAAATGGGATGGCAACTACTAGTCTAGCCTGGTTATTTCTCCTTGAGCCTCAGGACTCCACCAGCACTGTCCAAGCTCCGTGCAGCCTAAACCCACTCACACCCGGAAGAGTTTTCAGGGCACGATTTCATCCTGTGTTTGAAGATCATGGCAAGCAGAAGCACCAAAAAATTGTCCTGAGAAGATGCAGGGGAAAGTCCAATCCCAGCCACGTGTAACATTTCACAGGGGAGAAACCAAAGCACAGCGAGACTAAGGAGCTATCCTGAACTCCAGAAGGAGCCTGTTCAGAGTACAACCATGGGACCATCACGAGCATCATTTCCTCCATGCTATAAATGCACCTGCTGGCCCAGAGGACACAAGGAAAGCAAAGCAGAGAAGAAAAAATGTGAAATCCCCATGGCAGCACCTAAACCAGCTTCCATTGTCTACAAATTAACAGCGCAGAACAAAGCTGCAATTAGGCTGTTAAACATTAGTTAATAACGGTATCCACTGCCTAAGAGAGGTTGCCACAATGCTCTGCCTTTTCCATCCTCAATGGGTCATGTCCTCAAAAGCCAGCCATGTCCATAGGGAAGGAAAATTGGATGATGTCCACCTCTCCTGCTCCAGTCAGTCTCCCTCCAAACAATTAGCCGTGGTGTGCATTAATTCCCTGTGCTTCAAGCTATCAGGAAAAAAAGAAGTGTTTTTTTCTGGAAAATGTTTCTCCCAAAAACCTCTCCAAAATTCCAGTTTCAGCTGCAAATAGCAGAAATGCTTCCCCAAGGGTGTGCAGAAGAATCACCACTTGTCAAAAAAGCAACATTTCCTCAGGGAGAAAGGGAAAAGAAACCCCCTACACATTGTTTTTGGAAACTATCTGCTGCTCATCTGTGTTCCTGTATCTCTGCCACGAGCTGTGGTGATAGGAGCCACCCTCACCACAGCCTGAACTGCATGTACAGGCGGCATCATGAGAAAATCTTTGCTGTCACAGTCCCCACCTCACTTCTACAGCCCTACTGAGCCTGGCAAGTGTGACTTTGCCCAGCCAGGGCCAGGAAGCTCCATGCAAACACTGGCACAGCTGAACCCTGCAGCTCAGGTCTCAAAGGTTCTCCAAGCCTTGGCAATGCCCAGGACATCCACTTGCTCTGCAGATCTCACTCACCTTTGCTGGTCTCACTCTCCCTGACAAGGAACGAGCCAACTTTGTTACCAGAAGACAACAGCAGCCGTTCAGCATCTTTTCTGCTAAGAGTTTTAAAATACCACCTGGGAGACAGAAAAGGGAAAATCATGGTTGAAAGGGAAAAGCTCTAGGAAAAGAAAAAAAAAAAAATAAATAACAAATCTTTCCAGTTACGTTTTGTGTTTTTTTGTTTGTTTCTTTGTTTGTTTCTTTGTTTGTTTGTTTTATTCTGTCACACTCTGAAACTGGGGATTATTTTTATCAGCAAACAGTTTTTTATCTGCCCGAAAGTGGTAGTAATAAGCTGGTTTTGGTAGATTAACACCAGATTTGTATCACTTTGGGCTTATCAATTCAGGCAGAGAAGGGAGCAGAGTTTGCTCAGTGCCCCCATACATAAGAGTGATGCAAGCCTAGCCAGAGCATGGTCACTGAGGCACACTGGGACCCACAGCTCACTTGGCAAGTGAGGAAGCCCAAGGAAATCACATTTGGAGCAGATACATGGGCTGGAGGCTGAGCATAATGTGCCCATAGCCACTAAAAAAATCTCTTGGATACAAAGAACATTTATGTCTTGACCAAGTTTCTGTATGTTGTTAAATACTTGCTGAATTCAGTGATGGTTGGGTCCCTCCAAGAGGAGACTGGAAAGAGGGATTGCAAGAGAAGTCATCAGGTTTTCTTCTTTATAACTGAATGCCATCAAGGAAGATAAACCATGGGAAATAACTCCTTCTTTTTCTTGTATAATAGGCAAAAAGCACCCTTGGGACTCAAATCCTTCTTTGCAGGGTGCCAGATATGATGCCTGCACCTGGGCTAACGCAGCAACCAGTGCCAGGATGCTGTTTCAGAAAGGAAAGCTCTGCATCAGTGTTCACCCCTCATAAGCTTATACACTTACTTTTCTTCTTCCAAGCTGTCCACTTGTGCGACGAAGTTGCTGGGGATGTAGCCTTTCCTCCCGGTGCTGAGGGATTTTGCCAGCCACCAGTCCCCCTCGCTGCAAACAAATAAAAAATGTGAGTGCCCAGAGGAACAAGCTAAGGGAGCGAGGTCAACGTGGTTTCTGGGGTTTCAGGCACTGCAAGGAGGACAATGCTAATTAGGTAAAATGTTAATTTTACTCTACAGGTCCCTCTCAATATCCTAGGACCACCGCTCGGCTGCAAGTTGGTGAGAAAGACATTTGGTCTTTCAGGGATTTCCAGAGGTGACAGCCTCTTTCCATTGATGCAGAGGAAGTGCAGCCCCAAACCTCTGCTGAGCACCCTGAGTGAGAGGAGGGAAATCTGTTTTTTTTTGTGGGTTTATTTTGCCTCTTGCTTCAGGGTATGGAGGCTCCTCCATACCGCTCCTTCCATTATCTGCCAGACATCAGCTTTGCTCTCCCATCGCCAACCATCACCAAAAGCCATCCCCATCCAGTGGGCTCGCTGGCTCCCCTGCTCCATGGGTTCCAGCCCACAGTGTCTGGGTGAGAAATGTCACCTCTGGAGGCCACCTCACAGGGCAGTCGAGGATGGAGCAGCCCTTCAAGGCCAAGTGGGACCAAAGCTCACCCCTGCCCAGTTCTGGACTAGGCAGATGGACTGTCAGCCTCTTCTCTCATGAGATTTACAAGATGAAATGAAACCATCCACCTCTCTGGCTCGATTCTGTCCTTTCCTCAGAATACGCCCAACCCACATCCTTTGCAAAAGCACGATCAGCACAAAATATGAAACAGGCTAAGTTAAGTTGTTGCTGCTTATGCTACTTCTGTGCCCATGCACACTGGCAATGAGGAAGGTCCCAGTAGCAGCCAGATGTGGACACTACCTGACTCTGAATTATCTGTGACCCAAGGAAAGCAGGGAAGTGTCACCTTCCCCATCCCCAAATTTGTGTCTGATCCCAAGGCCCCGTCTTTCCCAACCTGAGAATGTTCTTTGACCCCCCCCTCTGGTAGCAGCTCCCTTACTTGGAGAGGACTTGGAGTTTCTCCCCCTTGACCAGCTCCAGGTCACGGTCACTTGAGGCAGCGAAGTCGTACAGCGCAATCACAATGAGGTTTTCTAAAGAAAAAAAAAAAAAAAAAAAAAAAAAAAAAAAAAAAAAAAAAAAAA
>CM021767.1:115708804-115747026 GCA_011076525.1 Nettapus auritus
AAAAAGAAAAAGAAAAAGAAAAAGAAAAAGAAAAAGAAAAAGAAAAAGAAAAAGAAAAAGAAAAAGAAAAAGAAAAAGAAAAAGAAAAAGAAAAAGAAAAAGGAGACCTGTGGAAAGACTTTAGCTTGTATGCAGCCTAATTAATGCACCAAGACCATGGACGGTCTATATATAGCATTTTTCAAAACAGACTGTCAAGCCTCAGTCTCTGTGTGACCTTTTCAAATAATGCCACCAGCAAGAGAGCCAGACTGGCCCTTTGTCATCGCAAGATAACGTGTCTCTGGGGCAACTTGGGTTTTGTGTCCATGCAGACTGGCTGCTGCTCTGCTGGTGATTTATTGGCAAGGAGGGATGAGAAGGGGTCAGTGTTGGAGGAGAGAGAAAGGAAACAGGGCTTTGTAAGCCAAAGCCCCGAGCAGCTCCTGTCAGGCTTGCAAGGAGGAACTCAGGGATGCAAGAGAAGTTTCAGCAGAGCCTCACATGTGGGGAAAAGTATGGTCAGCCACAAGGGAGAATGTTTTAAAGTCTTAAAATAGCTTGCACGGATGGGGGCTTCCCCTTGAGGGATCTCAAAGCAATCGCAGTGCCTCCATCCGCTCGCTGCCTCCTTGACAAGGCTGGTGTTACACCACAGCTTCTCTGACACGAGAGGTTTCAGGGCATGTGCCTGCTGCTGGGTGTCCCCAGCCAGTGTGCTCATGCACGCACACTGCAGCTCCTCTTGAAAGTGAAAAAAGCAGTGGCTTCACTTTTGCATTAAAAAACAGAAGCAAATGTATAAACCTTGTCAAGCAGAGAGACACTATGTACTCAGAAAAAAATGAGAAAAGAGGAAAAAAAAAAAAAAAGAAAAAGGAAAAGGAAAAGGAAAAGGAGAAAAAGGAAAAGGAAAAGGAGGAAAAGGAAAAGGAAAAGGAGGAAAAGGAGGAAAAGGAAAAGGAGGAAAAGGAGGAAAAGGAAAAGGAGGAAAAGGAGGAAAAGGAAAAGAAGGAAAAGGAGGAAAAGGAAAAGGAGGAAAAGGAAAAGAAAAAGAAATTTGGGTCTTGAAGCAATTGCCATAAACACTAATAAACAGAAACAAAATGAACCAAAAAAAAAAATATATAAGGAGAAATGGAATAAAAAGAGTAAAATTTGCAAGGACAAAAAGATTTCCTGTGCCGAAAAAATAATATGACTCCTTCTTATCCCCCTCTCAACATTCATTCGAGAAACACTGCATGCTTAAGTGAGCCAGAAGAAAAGCGCGCTCTCTGCTCCAGCCAGCAGGACTTGCCGTCTCGTGATGAAAGTGGCTCTCTCCCTCCCTCAGCCTGTCACCCTGCTGAGAAACAGCCTCGATTATACTTTTTTGGCCCATTTGGTCAGGTTAGGTCATGAGCGACTCTGCGCGGCACCGGGCTGCTGGGCGCAAGCGCTTTGCAGATAGAGCTAGCAGCCCGGGGACTTTGTTAGCGAGCCAAAACACATCTTGGCTCAGAGCTGCTGTCAGGAAAGCGAGATACCAGCTCAGTTTGTGTAGGCTGAGTGCCAGTTTGATGGCTTAATGGAAAGGATTCAAGCAGGCTTCCCACCGCTGTCCCGTCGTGAACGGAAAGCCTTTGCGACCATCCCATGTTGATGGAGCCATGAGAAGGTTGTGCCAGCATCCCTCGGAGGACCATGAATCGGTTTAGAGCCATACTAGGATGGTTGTATGGTAAAAGACGACTCGCAGGACATGTGTTGGCCCACTGGCTGTGTTCAGCCATGAGTTAAAGCTGCCAGCAACAGGTCCAGCTTCCCGTTTCAGCAAGGCAAGGGCTGGTTCACCAAGGGAAATGTGTGCCAGGAAGAAGTGCCCTCTAAACCTGTGGCTGCTGGTGGCACACCGGCTTTGTCATTGCTCTCACCGAGGGCAATGCTGTTAAGTCCTGTTGGTGGGGATGCAGAAGACTGTGGGATGGGGGTGTTGCACCTCCCAGCAGTCCAGGTCTGATGGAGATGCCTCCTGAGACATCCAGGCTTGAAACTGAATGATTTCAGCCAGATGAGTTCCTGCCTTCTGCATCCATGTGCCTTGTGTTTTGACACAGTGAATTATTATTATTATTTTTTTTTCAGATAATTTCTGTTTTCCACATAAGATCATACATATCTTATGATTGAAACTCATAACTTTTTACCAGGAAATGTGAACATTTGGGGTAATTCACTCTCATCTTCCTTCCCTCTCTTGCTTTCGATTTGCAATGCCTATTTTTAATGAGAAATTCTCATTTCTCATTGAAAAGTCAGCCTTTTCAGCAGAAGCATCTCTTCCTTGTTCCAGCTAAATGCACAACCACGTTCCTGACAGCATCCCTTTCAAACTCAAATCCACATTCAGAGAACAACAATAAAAATGACTTAGAGCTTTGATGCTAATCTCGAGATGCCTGAAAAGACTTCAATTTCCAGAGCATGCTTAGCTCCCACCCTCTAAAAATCCGACCTGTTCACACCACGGCTAGTCAAAGCGAGCGAGGAGGTTGCAGTTCCTCAATCAGAAGAAAGGCCTTCACACAGGCTGATTCTTTGTGCACTTGCAGTTTATTATAATGCCTGAGGACCAGCACCCCAAGCAAGCAGCTGTCTCCATGAGTAGTACTTAAATCCAGCTGTGCACAGGGGTTATTCCTCCTATCTACTACCTCTCATCTATCGAATGCAAGGTACTAGCAGCAGCTGTGGCAATGGATCTGTTGTGCCTGGGGCAAGGACTTGGCTGGGCTGAGGGTTTTTGCTGAATTAAAGGTAAGCTTTGACCCCACAGAGTGGAGGGAGGATGCAGCACGGACTTTAAAGGCATCGTGAGTGCTTAGGGACCCGTGGTAAGATGAATGAGAGACTCGCACGGTGGAATAACTCACAAGTGAAGGGTGGATTGGCAATGCTGCCAACACCACAGTTGAACAGAGAGTTATGCACTTCTCGCCTGTCTTTGTGCTACTTCTATTATGCCAAGTAATGACAGGAGGAATTAGGCTTTTGTTAACAATAACTAAATAAATTATTTCTGAGACAGCAGCATGAAAGCTTCAAACTGTGATACAAGTTGCATAACGCCAAGACCAGAATGGGAAAAAAAAAATGTCATAATGAAAGGAGTGCAAAAAATGCAAGAGGAAAGGAAAGGAAAGGAAAGGAAAGGAAAGGAAAGGAAAGGAAAGGAAAGGAAAGGAAAGGAAAGGAAAGGAAAGGAAAGGAAAGGAAAGGTTTTTGAATTAATATTACATCTCAGGCACACATAGTCAATAATTTTGCCTTGAACTGGAAGTGCTCCCATAAGATATAATTCAGCTCTTTGCTTTTTTTATATGATTGAATAGTTTGGATTTTGTGCTTCTTTTATCAGTTCACTTGAATTATCCTCTTTCACCAGAATATCTCAAATGCCTCACATGGTTCCTATCAGCCCATGTTGCTACACAGAACAGAGGCAGACATAGCATCATTTCTAGAAACTTAGGCACTGGCTGAGAAAAACGAGAAGTTCCCAAACCATCAGTGTGAGTATTCCTCCAAAACTGGAACCAAACTCAACAGACCACGATATTTTTGAGATCTGCAAATGGCTAACATGGTACTTAATGCATTTATCATCTTTCCACTTCTGCCTTCTGGCATGAAGCAGAAGTAAAAGACGCCTCCAAAGACAGCTTCTGCTGAGTTTCCAGCCAGAGCGAAAACATTGACAGAATAAAAAAAAAAAGAAAAAAAAAAGAAAAAAAAAAAGAAAACTAGTGATGTCTGCTCGGTTGTGGAGGTATGAGAACAAAGTCACTTGGAAACGTGCCATGAAAACAGTTTTGCCAAAGAAAGCACGGTTTCTGGAAAAGTGGTACTTGCACAGAGAAGCACAAAGATTCACGTGGATGAAGAGCTAAGCCCCACACAACGCCTGTGTCAGCGCAGGCGTAAGGCTGAATAACACCAAACTGGCTCAGAACAAAACATTTTACTGTTCCCATTCTGATCTCTGGAAGAAATGTCAGTTTTGAAGAAAACATTCTGACATTCCAGTAGTTCCTCTGGCAACCCCAAAGCAGAGGTGTCCACAAGACCATGAAGGCCAGGTCTGCTGTTCCACCCATCCTACCTATTTGCCACCCCACTTTTTCATTTCCTCATGCCCCATCTCCATTTCTCCTACTCTTTCACCCACATAAGAAATACTTTCATGTTGCCAGCTGCTTTTTTTTCCAAGCTTCCTCTATTTTTGCCCTCTCTGATCCTCTCTCTGTGTCTAATCTGCAAAATTTCTTTGACACAAATAGCTACAACTGCTGTCAGAGGCCAGGCAGAGGTAGCAGAGGGCTTCCTGCTAAAAGGCAATCATCTACCAAACGCCATCTGTGATCTGCAGATAATTGCAGAGGTGGTTGAAGTCAATAACCAGTCTCCAGACAGGGGCTCTGAGCATCCTTATTTTATATTTTTCTTTCTTTTTGTTCTCTTTGTAGTCTGCCTAGGCTCTCTGATGCCTGCTATTTCCTCTGAAATATTCGGCTGGCTGGATATCACATCCACAAGTTCTCATGCTGCAGATGGGGCAGCAGACAGAGAAATCTCATGCAGCTGAGGCCTCAGATCTTGCTTTGCTCAGCCAACGAAAGGAGTGTATTTCTCTTAATTTCTTTGATGAGTAGAGGAAACTGGCAGCGACAAATATTTAGTGATTTAAACCGAATGTTCCGAAACGTACTGATAAACTCCCTGCCTGGCAATGCTGAAAATACAGAAACCGCATGCCTGTGACATGACAGCTTGTTCTCAAGACCTGCTGCTGGGGGACCACCACCTTGCAAAACCCCACGGGAAGACGAAAGCAGCAGTAATTGAGCTAAGCATCTTACCTTGTACAGAGGCTTGGTTTAGATGAGGGTTGTTGATAAATTGCCTGCCCTTTGATGGAAACAGAAAAGAAGAGAAGACATTTGTTAGCTTTGCTGTGTTTGCAGGAAGGCCTGCTCTCAGCTTCACGGAGGAGTGGGAGTCTGATCCAGAGCCCACCGCAGTCAGTCAGCAGGCCCTGCATCTGGCTCCCTATGTGTCATGATTGTTTTAGCACATTTTGTTGTGATGTGTTCATAGCTGGCTTCACTGTCAGCTTGAATAAACCTTGGATCCTCTCTGAATAAAAACATAAATCTGCTATCCGCTCATTTTGAGCCTGGTCTATCTAACACTGATGCCAGGTCTAAGATCAATGGGGGATGAGATGTGAATGGCCCCAGTGAGAAACAACAGTTGCAATATTATTCAAAGCAGAAAACCTGGGGCATACTTTGCCATGGTTGTCCTATGGCTCACAGAACATCCTTTCCTCAGGGATATGTGCATAAAACAGTGATTTAACTAGCAAATTAATCAGCAGTAAGGTATCCCATGTTTGAAACGTCGACCTGGTCCCTAGTTTGTTTTTGTCCCAGACCCTGGGGATGGTTTAGGGTTAGTTTGGCCAGAGACCACTCCTAACCAGCAGCTGGAGTGCAACCACCTTGCTTTGGAGGCTGGGACTTTAGAAGTATGGAAATGCCCCGGTGGGTTCTGTTGGCCTCTACCCATTTTCAGACTCTTGTGATCAATCCCAGGTACAGTGCCTAGTGACTGAAGTGGGTCTGAGACCACTGCCAGGGATATTTATATGTGTGCCAAAAGGGTGAACTACAGACACTGAATTAAAAAATATTTAGGGCTTCCTGTCCGCTTTACCCTTTGGCTCCCACTTAGCAGCACTGTAGGGAGGGAGAGCTGCTCAGCCACTGCCCTTTCTAATTTAACTGAAAGAAATATGGACTTTCCCTGACATGTGGGAGCTTAGTGCTCGTGGCAAAAAAAAAAAAAGAGTGTCAGAAGGTGATTGATGATCCTGCATTTACACTGATAGCAGCTTCCCTCCAGTGAACTGGGAAGAAGGGAAATTAGGAAAAGAACATCCTCTTGGTCAACGTGACATTTTCTGTCATGAAAACTGAACTTCATCATGATGGGAGAACTCAGAACTGAAACTAAAGGAGTAAAAAAACCCACCATCTGTCATCAAAATCAATGATAGACATCCTCTCCCCCTCTCCCCCCTTTTCCCAGAGCTCAAGACCTGAGACGGTTTTCAGTTTTTCACATGCCCATTGCACACAGAGTTTCTCTTGTGCCGACTGCTGGATACAGTGCTGACAAGGACAGGGAAAGAGGAAATATCTTCACATTCTCTGTACAGTGACAAGCAGCTAGATTATCTGATTTCCCAGGCTTATATACAGAGTTTATTACTTGAGATCTCCTAAATTCTTGTGTCCATGTAAGCACAGGCTGTATGAATCCAAAGGGAGCAGCAGGTGCTCAGCATTTCTGATTCTCACAGATTAGCTGTAGGCCCTCTTTTTGAGCCTGTTGTCCGCCCTAATGGTAAAGTTTCCATTGCGGTTTGCAGCTTTGAATCTTAGCCTGAATCTGACCCATCTTTGTGCCATTTACAGATCAGCAGCATGAGCCCAGTTTGCAGAGTGCTGAAGGCAGCAGCCCTGTCTGAGAGATACAGGGCCGGTTTGGAGGATCAAAGTGGCACACAGGGTGGTGGCTGATGAACCTTTTCTTCCTGACCCCCGCCCTGCTCTCCAATCCAGCTTTACTGGTTTTTTGTGGCAAGTTTTTGGTAGCTGGGGGCTGCAGGGATGGCCTCTGTGAGAAGAACCCAGAAGCTGCCCCATGTCAGATGAGGGCCAGTTTCATCTGGCTCCTGCCACTGCTCAAGGCTGAGCCAATGAGCAATGTTGTTTGTGCCTCTGGGAGAGCAGATTTAATAAAGGAAAAAATATATATATATGCTGAACAACAGGAGCTGGGAGAGCAAGGAGTGAAAACTAGCCCTGCAGACCCCAAGGTCGATGCAGCAGGAGGGCAGTAGGTGCTCCAGGCACACAGCAGCAGTTCCCTTGCGGCCTGTGGAGAGGTCCCTGGTGGAGCAGGCTGTCCCCCTGCAGCCCAGGGGTCCCACATGGAGCAGATCTCCACGCTGCAGGCCATGGAGGAGCCCCTGGTGGAGCAGGTGGAGGTGGCCTGGAGGAGGCTGCGGGCCATGGAGAGCCCCCGCAGGAGCAGGCCCTGGGCTGGAGCTGCAGCCTGTGGAGAGGAGCCCACGCAGGAGCAGGGGGTCTGGGGGAAGCTGCCACCTGTGGGGGACCCGTGCTGTACCTGGGGGATGGATCCCGTGGTACAGAGCCATGTGGGAGCAGTTCTTGAAGAGCTGCAGCCTGTGGGCAGCCCTTGCTGGATCAGTTCAGGAAAGATGGCATCCCGTGGGAGGGACCCCACATGGAGCAGGGACAGAGAGGGACCGAGAAAGAGCGACGGAGATGAAGTGCTATAGACTGACCACAGCCCCCATTCCCCTGTTCCCCTGTGCTGCTTGGGGGGAGGAGGGAGAAGAAGGTGGTTTTGGAGGGAAGGTGTTTTTAGTTTGCTTTCGGTTTCTCAGTGCCCTAGACTGTTAGCAATAGACAATAAATTACATTAATCTTCCTGTGCTGTGTCTGTTTTGTCCATCACAATAATTGCTAAGTCATCTCCCTGTCTTTATCTCAACCCTTGAGTCCTTTTCATTGTATTTTCTACCCTTTTCCCTTTGAGGAGGGAGAGTGAGAGAGCGGTTGTGGTGGAGGTCAGCTGCCCAGTTGGGTAAAACCACCACACCAGCCCAAGCAAATAATAATAACCACCACACACAGCCTTTCAGAGCAAGCACCATCATCACAAACCCACTCAGATAATTCATGGCCATAACAGATCTCTAGAAAGAAAATGGCATCCTCGAGGACCCCAAAAGGACATAAGACTGCAGACTTACCTTGGGTGGGGCAGGGGGAGGTTTACTCTTGTGTTTTGGATTGCTTCCAGAAGTGCATTTCTCGTTGGACGTCAGCTGGTTTTTGCTCCCAAGCAAGCCCATCCTGGAAGAAAGACCAATTATTATTTTATATTGAAATTGTTCTTGAGGAAAGATGCAGACAGCGTGGGACAAAGCAATCGTCTAATTCATAAAGAACAAACTGGAGGAGATAAAAATGGGACAGTGGAGGGGGGACAAAATGGGACAGTGGAGGGGTGAGTCTAATAACATCCCATCTAGGAACCTCCTACAACCTCAGACCTTGTAACCCTGTAATTTCTGTTCCCACACAAGCCTGGTCCTTCACACTTTGCAGATGAGTTTCAGAGAGACATGGCCATGCTGCTCAGTGCTTTCTGTAGGTTATGTATCTCCCATGCAGCACACAGATGTGGTAGCTGTCTGCATGGTACTTGTCCCCTCCATCCTTGTGCTTATACAGCTTGCATATACTCTCAGGTTGTCCATGAAGGCATGGCACCTGATGAGATGCTTCAGAGGACTGCAAGATGTTTGGAGAATTTAACATGGTGTAGCTTGCATCCATCCTGCCTATAAAATGTGGGCCTAGGTGTTGTTTTACTTGTCCATGTGCAATGCTCCAAATACTGAGGTGTCCTGGGGTCTCACAAGGTGTAGGCTTCCTGTACCTCCAGAATTATGTTTTCCAGATACATGTAGGTTGGAAAAAAACTCATCCCAGGCACTAGATAAAAATGAATCAAACTCTTTCCATGGGCTATCCTCTTGTCCACACTAGGGTTTCTACACTCATTTTTGAGGGCTGGTGTAATTTGCAGCCCTGAAATGTAATTTCAGGTCTGCTCAATAATCCCAGCATAATACTGAGTCTGGG
Organism: Nettapus auritus; assembly: GCA_011076525.1. Classification (NCBI taxonomy): domain Eukaryota; kingdom Metazoa; phylum Chordata; class Aves; order Anseriformes; family Anatidae; genus Nettapus; species Nettapus auritus. The sequence continues at coordinate 115,717,573 of CM021767.1, forward strand.
TAGCCAAAATAGCCAAACCAAAGGAACCTCAGCCTTCTCAGCCCCCTGAAAATGTAGGGAGCAGTTGAAGCCAGCATTACTGAAAAGCTATTGCCATGGGTATGTAAGGTAGCTACACCGTCCAGCACCAAAATCTGTGACAGCCTCAGCTTTGAAAAAAAGGCATAGAGAGATAGGTGCTAAATATTTTTTTTTTGTTTTTGTTGTTTTTTTTTTTTTTTTAAATCCCAAACCATAAATACATTCATCTGATTAAAGACAATTTGGTGCTCCCATTCTTTCTAAAACACCTCATGGTCTGCAATGAATATGGAGGACTGGAGGTCTTGGGAATAATGTGGATAGTCAATTCCCCCAAACGTTATGATAGTCAGAATCCAACAGATTTGTTAAAAAAGACTTCTGGAAAACCAGATTTATAGGAAAAAATATTCCAGTAAAAACAAATTTTCTTAAGGTGTTATTTTTTCAAACTGCCTTATCCTTTCTGCCTCAGCTGAAGTAAGCAAATTGGAAGAAATTAGTGAAACATTTCAGGACAGCCCTATATACACTCTTTTCTCCATTCAAAATCTTTTCAGTATCCATACTTCTTGCAGTTTTTTTCAGAGCTGAGTTTTCAGATGGCCCATCTACCTGTACACAGGCCTCAGCATCGCTGTGGGCACAGACTCGGTGTGGTTGGAGGGGAGGTTTAGCCCACTGAATCAGCCACAGCATTTCCTGCAGCGAGATACTGAACTTCATCAGCCTCTCCTCCTGGTTGTAACCAGACCTTGCTTTTCTGAGAAGATCTGGTTGTCATGCAATGGTTTATGTGTTGTGAAGTGAGCTTTTCCTTCCCTTCCACTTGCAACCTTCTGGAAGATGACTTTGTGCCAGCATTTCTGATTCTGAATGGTGTTATTTACCAGGATAATGAATTAGGGTAGCTCAAGTTCCCTTTTCAACCAGGGAACTGCAAATGACTGTTTTAAGTCAACGCTGGGTGTTAGGGAAAGATTCTGCACCCAGAGGTGATCGGGCACTGGGAAAGGCTCCCCAGGGCAGTGGTCATGGCACTGAGTTGCCGGAGTTCAAGAAGTGTTGGGACAATGCTCTCAGACACAGGGTCTGGTTTTGGGTGGTGCTGTGTGGAGCCAGGATTTGGATGTGATGGTCCTTGGGGGTCTCTTTCAACTCAGGACATTCTGTGATTCTGTGATTGGACACGTATCTGTTGTCCTTGTTACTATTTCTCTGGAGCATCTCAGGATCCTTGGGATACTCTGGGCCTGAACAGGACATGAAACCATGGCAATTGGCATCTCTTCTAAAGACTTAAGGGATGGAAGATATAAGTCTGCAATACACTTCAAATGCTGGTCATGTTGACCCAATTATTTTATAAGAGAATTGATGGGCCATCTGCAGAATGGTGGCTGCACATTTTGGGTTCTTGAGTCATTCTTAAGGGTTACTCTGGCTGGGCATGTGAGGGCATGGAGAAATATCAACTACAGCAAGCCCAACGAAGTGTTGAAGGGGCTTGTGGCCACCCCAGCTCCTCTGACAAGGTTGGAGAGGAGCAGGGACCATGCTTTGACCTCCAGATCTCCACATGGTGTTCCTGTGTCCAAGGGAGCATTACACCCTAGGGACATCTTGTCGTCCCACCACACCAAGACTGGAAACACTTCTCTGCAAGCACCTCTCTGCACGCTCACATAAACCGAGCTTTCTCCACACATACAACTGCAAAGCAACTGCGGACATGTCAGTGCAAGGCAACAAAGAGAAGCAAACAACATGTCCCATCTCAAGCGGGAAATGGAACCAGCAAGAACTCTCCTGCAAAGGTCACTCGCTCCCACCCACGCCTTTGCCTCCACGGCACACAGACTTTAGCACTGCTCTGGGTATTTATGATCCCTATCAAATCCAGCATTCATGCTCTCCATGTTTTCAGCAAACATCCTTCATGCCAGCAGGTCTTAGACAAAACCCTAAAATAACGCTGCTGGTAATCTCCCAACCCAGTGCTGGCAAAGTTTTCTTTTTTAAAAAATTATTATTATTATTATTATTATTATTATCATTATTATTCAAAAATGATGGCTGAGATGAACACGCATTGTTTGCAGTGTTTCTGCTTCAGATTATTGTATTTTAAGTCAGCATCACAAAAATAGATTTGAGAAAACTAACTGATCGGTCTCACGGTCTATTTTTTCCCCCACAGTGGAAAAGAGCACCAGTAAGAAAACAGTAACTCAGAAAAGCATAAAAATATCATTTCATCAATTTACTATTTGCCCATCTAAAAATAATTATTTTTAATAAATGAAAGTGGGGAAACTCTTCTTTCTAATATAATCTGTGAATACAGATAAGAAAATGTGATTTTGTCCATCACATCAATAATATTTAACCAAAATGTTCTCCATGTGCTCATTCCTTTTTTAGCTCATTTTCTGAAGTTTACTCAAGTTCAAAACCAAGAAAATATATTTTTAAAAAATATTTTGAAGGCAACTAGAAATCGTAATGGAAAAAAGATAGTTAGGGCAACACAAAAATTTCCGGATATGTGAAAAGTTTTAGCAAAAAAGAGTCTGGTTTGGATGTCAGTAAGTTTTGGTTAAAAATATTTTCTGCAGAAGTTTTTCTGAGAGATTCTAAAGATCTTTGGCTGAGAAAGTCAGCAGACATAAGGACAGTGAGCACTGTGTAACATACGGCTTTGAACATGTGTGGGACACACATGCAGGTCGCAGACACATGGGTTACTTGTATAGGACCTCCAAAAAATGCTGTGTGACCTGGAGAACCAAAGGTAATTTTGGTTGTCTCCAGAGGTGATATTTTGGTTAGTGATAGCTGGATGCAAGTACAGATGTTCCTGCAGCAGTGGTCCAAGGGGGGAGTCTTCTGAAGATCCCACCACATGGCCCTGCTCAAGCAATATTTCTACTGATATTCGGACAAGGATGTCAGTTTTATCATTCACACATCTCTGAAAGGGGTCGGAGAAGTTGACCCAGAGGAACAAACCACCAAGATGTGCTTGCAGCCCCCACAAGGCCCATGTCCAGCAGGGGTGGACACGAGTCTTTGCTGCCTTGTGTCAATGCTTGGCCCATTTTGAGTGCTTGGGGGAGCTAAAGTAAAGAGGATGGTGTCAGATTGGTGCAGTTGGACACACTTATGCTTTATGTTGTAGGAGATCAGAGAGCAGGATGGAGGTACCTGTGCTAAGCCAGGCGCTGCAAGCATGAGCTTATTTCCCCATCTCCTCTTTACGGTAAGCAACCCTGCACCACAGGCATGCCGTTGACTGTGGTTGGCTTATTTTCGCTACCCAAGCAAGAGTGCTCAAAATTGTTCCTGATGTGAAGGCAGTAATGCCTTCTGCACCAGGGATGTGAATGACACAGATGAACGGCCTTGGGATCGCATGGGCGGGTGCGGGGAAAAAACACAACAGAATCTAGCAGAAAAGCAGAAGTCTCAGCTCATCATTTGCCTCACCCCCATGAAACTGTGCCATGGAAAAATAGCTTAAGGCTCGAGTAAGCCAATAGTGTTTCGCTGTGAGGGCAGCTCCAAAAACCCCCCAAGACCAGAGAAAGCACAAAATCACCACCTTTCCATTCGAATGCTAAGGTGGGTCCAGCAGGGTTTTCATAGTTGACCAAGATTAGATATTTCATCTCGTTTTAAAACTTCAGAATATCCTTCTTAGGAAAAAGCATTTTACTAGAAATAGCATAAAAAAAAAAAAAAAACATATTCTGTAAATGCAAACAGTTATGATTTTAAATGCTGAAGTTTTTTCTTGTGTGTCTTTCCCTTACAAGAAAGGATTACTGAAATCATCTCATTTTGGATACAGTAATGTAATTACGCCGGATTTGCAATTTTACATCAGCAAGGAGCAAAAAAAGTTCAGTTGAAAGATTTCCCCCAGGTCTAGGCACATCCCAGATGCATTAAATTCTCCAGAAGCTTTCTTCTCCCTCAACAAAAAATTTCATTACATTTCCGAGCCAGGCACCCTTGGGTTGTGTTGCAAGACAGAACCAGAGAATTACTGAAGAACTTGATTAGATCAGCAGTGAAGAAGACATTCCTACCTAAGCATTTTCTGCTGTTTTCCATTTTTGCTGGGTTTTGGCCGAGTTCTTTTTAATTTCATTTTTAAGGCTGTGAATGATTAGCAGCTTCATTGCTAGGAGGTGGTTAGAAGGCAGATGTGAACAACAAGAAATGTGCTGTGCTATAAACAGCATCAGCCCTGCAGAAGATCCGTCTCAGGCAGAAGATGGAGAGTGTGGCCCCTGTCCTCTAGAAGGACACAGCAGGTAAAGTCCCCTTGGACAACCCTTCCTGCAAGCAGGAGGGCAGGGAGACCTCCTGCGATGCACACAGTAAGGGTCTCCTGCTGATAGCATGGTGACTCTTATGGCCAAAAACTGATGCTCATAAGGATTGACCAGGCTGTGCATGGAGGGATTAGAGCAATGAAGTCCCTGTGAAGAGCTGGAGAGAATCATAGAATCACAGAATCATTAGGGTTGGAAAAGCCCTCCAATATCATCTGGTCCAACCATCCCCCTACCACCAATGTCACCCATGTCTCTAAGCACCACATCCAACCTTTCCTTGAACATCCCCAACATGGAGCAAGAAGCATCATGGTCTTTGCTGGGGGTGAAGCAGGTGGCTGTCTTACACATTGCATCCTTACAAAATTGCTGAAAAACTGGGAATTTCACAGAATTGTAAGGGTTGGAAGAGACCATCAGGAGATCATCAGGTCCGACTCCCCTGCCAAAGCAGGTTCCCTAGGGCAGGTAAAAAATTCCTATTGGCAATGCTCAAACCCAGAATCATGGCTCCAGACCATGATTCTGGTTGGATAAAGATAGCAGGTTGAATTTTTGCTTGCATTAGGGCCTGTTTCAAGCAAAAAGAGCCCCTCACAGCATCCCCCAGGAGCATCAGGCTCTCCAGTCAATGCTGGCCCAGGCATTGTGCCGCTGCCTTTCCCAGCCTCGAGCACAGCTGCTGTGGCCAACTGCTTTCTGCAATGGTTGTCCTCCACCAGCCAGCACCCAGGGCAGCAGGTGGACAAATCCAGAGGAGCTCTGTGCTCCTGTGATTACCCCTTGGAGAGGAGTAGGCACTGCAGAAATGAGATTGGAGCCCAGTGGATCTGGGGATCTCTTCTTGCTGCAATCAAAGCCTAGCCAGCTTGTTGTTTCCACTGCAATTTAGGTCTGCCGTGCTTTCCAGCTGCAGCAGGTGAATCCAGCCTAAGCAAATAAACCCAGTAGAAAACCTGGCTGTTTTGGGTCTGTCTGAGAAGCCGAGACCCTGTGGGAGAAGGCTGCGTGAGGCTGGGGGTGGTGTGTGACTGCACAGATTTCCAGGCGCCTGAGCTTAAGCAGATGCAAAAAAAATTTTCTTGCCCGGGAAGGAACAAAAAAAAAAAAAAAAAAAAAAAAAAAAAAGATAATAAAAGCTTCTTGCTCTCAGTAGAAGTAGAACACAGCTGCAGGCTGCCAAAGTGGTCATCCGCTAATCAAAACATCTGTCTGGAGGAAAAATCGCTGCTTACATTGAGCATCGCGCCCCGTTGGAGCTTGGCAGATGCTTGGCTGAGCTGCAAGAGGCTGAGGGCCAGGACACGGAGCCAGGGCTGGGGGTTCCGGGGGTGTCAGAGCAGGCTGCTGGGTTAGGAGGACAGACTACCTGCCTCACCTCCTCCAAAGGTGCTGCTCCACAAGCTGTGTCCTGGTGTTGCAGAGATGTCTGCTGGGGATGGCTCCACGGGACCAGGGGTCCTGCAGCACGATGGGAAGGAGCAGGGTGGGATGTGCTGGAGAGCAGAAAGGGGAGGACAGGGGCCAGGAGAAGTGTGCACATCTCTCAGGGTGTCAGGAGCATCTCTGGGGGCCTCCAGGTGTGAGAGGCTTTATCACAAAGCTGCATCACTCAGTAAGCAATTTCTGCTGGCATTTCAACCCAAATCTATCTGCTAATCAAAGCAAGCATGGGCCAAACTTGTGCATGGGCTATGGGAAGATGGAGCACAGGAAAGGGAAATCCACACTGCAAACGACCCCTGGGTGAGCTCTAAGCCCTGTGGGAGTGGGCACAGGCTGTGCTGGCTTGGCCAAAATCTGCAGTGCTCTGTTTTAAAGTGCTTTGTGGGCCCATCATGTTGGCCTGGCCCTCACAGCCGTGGGGACATCAATAGAGGGTGTCCCCCCACACCTCTACGTTTGGTCAGCCACGTTTCTGCCCCTGGAAAGGCCATTCCTGGGGGTTACTCCTCTGGGGATGAGGGGAATAGTTGAGATGAGTTCCCTTCAGGAAGGGAATTGTCTTTTCCTAGCGAGAGGATTTTGCAGGATCCATCAGCCCCTTGGGTCAAGTCTCAGCACCCTCCTGCCACCCTCAGAGGAGGCGAAGGGCCAGAGGGAAGGGTGCACATCTCCAGCTCCCCACCTGAATGCCTCGAGCTGCTCGGAAAGCTGTGTCAGAGATGGCTGCTGGGCACAGAGCCCTTCCCTTACCCACCCCAGCAGCACCCACCTCCGACCAGCCTTCCCCATGCACACACCTTGCTCTTTTCCCCCTCGGGTGGGCAAGGGAGGATAGAAGAATCAGGGCATGCACACCTGGCATGCACTTCTCCTCTCTTTTTGCTGCAAACCAAGGGAATAATATCGCTGTGAACCATCCCTCGGGGCTAGGCTTCAGCAGCCTCTTGGGACTGCTCCCATCTTCTCTCTACCCCACAGAAACAGGGCAGGGGGTCACCACATGAAGAGGGGATGGGGAAGAGGAATAACGTAGAGAAAAGCCTGCTGGGCTTCTCCCCACCCTCAGGGGGATGCACACAGGGGTGGGATGACCCCTACTTGCCTGGTTCCCACGCAGCCGCTCCTGGAGACGCGATCCAAGGACGGACGAAGCACTGGTCCGACCCATGGCAGATGCTCCATGGGGCTGGGAGCGGTGGCAGAACTTCTCCGTGAGAGACCCCTGGCTCACACCACGTCCGCACCATCCATGGGACTGGTGGTTTTGAGTCTCACACCCCCCAGAATACCGGAGCAGCCTGGTTTTGCAAATGGTTTTTAATGGACTTTCTTTTTTTAATCGTGCCTCTGTGTCAGAACTGGCTCCTCTCTTCCCCCCAAGGATTCCTTGCTCTATTTTGGATATCGGCACGATCCATCGGGGAGGGGGGGCAAGCTGCACTTCCCAGACAACCTGGCCAATGAAAACAGCACTGAGGAAGGCGAGAAACCCGGAGAGAACCCAGACACAAAACCCAGAGAAACCCACAGGCTATTAACAGCTGTCATTAAAATCAGCTGCAGTGGCTGTGAATGGCTTGTTTCCACTAGGCAAACCACCAAATTTTGGGAAACGGCTGAACAAACTGGCTTTGCGGCCATCTCTTCTTGTTGTGAAGAAAAATACTAATAAAGGTTTTTTTTCAGATGAAATGTGTTCTGTTCCAGAGAGCCCTGATGCTCTACAAACCTACTGAGTCGTGTCACCGAGGATGTGACATGCTCTAACGAATGAAGACCTGGAGAGGGACTTGTGGGTGACTCTGAGGAAGTTACTTTCTCATTCTGCCTCAGCACGTTCAGTAGGGAGAGTGAAATGTGCCTGCCTTAGGAGTTAAATGATGTATAAGAAGCAAGATTTGTTTCTACACACTCCCAAAGCTTCCCGTAGGGTGTATTTTCCATGCGTTTTATGGAGCAGACCTGCTGGGTTGCCATTTATTGTCCTTCAGCCGTTGCAAGGACCCCCCAAAACCACTGCATGACCTCCGTGGGTAATGCCATGATGTGTTTTTTTGCAGCAGGGAGGGAAGGGACAGTGGGTCTCAGCACCCTCTAGGTTTTCAGTCAGTGCCTCAACTGCACTCACTGGGACGGACAAACGCAAGCCAACATCCGCCGAGCGCGGTGCACAGCCCGGAGGCCGCCCACATGCTGGTGATGTTGTTTATGAAGGAAAGACTTTGTGGGGCTGCTCTAAGCCCAGGTCAAGGCAGAGGATGTTTATCAGCCTCCAGATCAGGGTGGCTGAGGACACGATGCTGTGTGAGCGAGGAAGCGGGTGTCCATTGCCCCAGTGCTGCTCGTGGGCATTGCCAAGGCTCTGCAAGCACTCTGTGTTCCTGGCAGAGGGAGAAAACCCCTTGGAGGGCTGCAAGTGTATGGGACAACGGTCTGGGCCCTTAACAGGAGGCTGCAAGTGCCTTGTCTGCCCTGGGGCCATGCCATGCCCCTTATCCTACAGTTGTTAGAGCCCAGGGTCATCCCAGGGGCTCTCTGAGGACATCCAGGACAGACACCCACTCCATTGCCCCTCCAGCAGGTGTGCTGCAGAACGAGGCCTGCTCTTTGCATACCAAGGACATATAGAAATGAGGAAGCCCTTGCAGATTTGTCAAACTTCTCCCTCCCCAACTTGCATTTTGCTGTCTCCACTGTCCTCCAGCTAGGGGCAGGGGGGAGAGGACAGAGCTGGAGGAGGTCAGGTTGGGGCTGGGGGAAGAAAGGACAGCTTCAGGGTTAGCTGGAGTGCTTTGAGCTTTAGGGCAGGGCTTCATCCTTTGGCAGAGAGTGCATCTGAAGTACCTGACTGCTCTCTGCTAAGCGAGCTTCACTTCCTATTCCTACAAAAAGGGAAGTTGCTTTTTTAGAGAGCTGCTTGCCATCCACCGCAGAGGTAGGAAGGAGGAGCCACCACGAGGTGCAGCAAAGGCTTAGAAATAAGGCTGCCAAGTCATCTTGGGAAACAGGGCGACAGCACGGCAGCTCCAGACAGAAACCTGCTTCTGATTTGAGACACGTTCCCAGTTCTGACAGTGGGGAAACCCAGCAGCTGCAGCCAGGCTGCTGCACAGACCCTTCCAGTGACGGCAGCAGTTAAAGCAGCTCAGAAGTGAGGAGTTTAAATAAACAGATTAGATAATGTGCAATCTACCTACTGCATCCCAGGGAGGTTTTCAGGTACCTAGGGTTGTGACCCTGAGGGGACACTCAGTCCGTGCCTCCTCTGTTGCCTACAGACTGGGAATCTCGTGGCCGTGAGACAAGACCCAAAGCAGAGAAGCCCAGGCAGTGAATGCCTTCCTGCAATCTGCTCAGAAATCACGCAGCACCAGCCCACGGGTATCCTTCAAAAGAAACTGGAGGGAAGTCACTGCGAAAGCAAGCGAAAAAGGGCACTGAAAAGAGAGGAAGTCTCGTACACAGCTCCCGGGTCACTCCAGATGAGCCCCACCTGCCCCCAACTTCCCCAGCCCAGAGGTGCAGGCTGTCATCTCCCCTGCTCCAGCAGGGTCTGGCCGGCAGTGGTCCCACCTTGCTGCCACATGTCAGTCTCCAGATGTTCTCCAGGAGCTTTGCAGTGTGCAGTCCCACAGATGGCTCATCTCTGCTACCTGTTACAATTCCCCATAAGCTGTGAGCCAAGCCCAAATGTCCAGCCCATGGGGTAAATGCCTAAAGGAAGATCTCTAGGACTAATTATGATCCCTGGACATGGAGAAGGTCCAGAAAATGCTGTCAGCTCCCTCTGGATGACCCCAAGCCCAGTGGGATGGCCACTTGGCCATACACCCACACTGGTGGCCCACTGCACAGCCTCCTTCTGCAGCAGAACCCACTCCCACCACATTTTATCCCCTTTACACTGACCCAGATAAAAGTGTTCCCGTTAAGGTGACTGCTGCAGAAGGGAACCCACCTTCAATCTGAAGCCACCCAGAGGGATGAAGGCACCTCCACTTTCCAGTTGGCCCCAGGGGCTGCTTCCTACACCCTGCAGTACAAGCTGGGTGGCTCATTCCCTCCAGACCTTGTTCTCATGGCCTGCTCATGGTTTTCTCCTCCCATTCCCTGCCTGTTAAGAACAAGTACCCTAATTTACCATCTGAACCTCCCAGCTGCCATTTCTCTGGCAGATTTAAAGCTACTTTAAAGTACTGGAGTGCTGCTGGAGGAGGATGCTGATGCACGGTAACCAGTCCTCTGGTCTCCGTTTTGACCACTGAGGCTTTCTGAGCTCTGAGGCAGCATCTCTGCTGGTAAAATAGTGTCAGGTCTCCATCTCTCCCCCTTCAAAAGAAGGTGGCTGCATCCAAACTCCTTCTTAGGGCTTTGCGGGGCTCTCCCTTGTTTAGCTACTGGTATTTATTGCTGAATCCTGTGGGTTAGCCCAAAGTACTGGGAAGAAAATGCAGCAGTGGCTTTGTTTGATGTTTACTTGGGGGGTATTCTACTGGTAGGGACATGCTCTCCTCCCCAGGCCACCCTGCCAGGCTTCCTCCACACCATGCCTGTTCCTGCTCCTTGCAGCAGCTGAAGCCCTGCCTCACTGGTATTTTCATCAAATGCTGGAAAAAGGGTATCTTCTGATGCAAGTTTAGTCTAGTAATGTCTCAAACAACTGTGGTCTTCCTCCTGTGAGTCTCAAATGCTGAAGGCCAAATACGTAAGAGACAACTGGGAAAAAATTATGAGATAAAAGTCAAGGTAAATCTTTTGTATCAATTTTTCTATTTGCTTAGTATGACCTTGTTTCTCCCTCCTTCCATCACATGCTGCTGATGACGCCTTGATTTTTCCGTAGACCACTTAACCTGCATTCGAAGCCCATTTCTCGAGAATCATGCACCCATTTTGAGATGTTCTGCCCCTATTTTCTCATTTCCAAGCCATTCACAGCGAGCAGTAATTCACATAAACACTGATGCCATTGTGCCTTGGATGTTGGGCAGGCACTAAGCTGATCTCAGCCAAGTCCTGCAACACCTTGGCTCCTCTGCCCGTGGCATTTTGTTATGATTTTCCTTTTTCCCACCACAAGCTGCACTGAGAAGAGGGATACCCTCCTATGAGGCCATCTGGTGTAATCTGATGGACCTTCACCACTTGCCACCATAACCTGGGGAAGAACAGAGGTCTGAGAAAAGAGGAGGCTGTGACCTTCTGCGTACGAGGAGATATTTGCAATGTAGGAAACAGAGACCCCGGTGACTCGGATGCAGGGTCAATTGCCTCATTTGCCTCTTGGCCATAATGCAAATGGCACCAAGAGTTTTTTCACCCCAGCTTCCTCTACCCAGAGTTGTGTATTCAACCATCGGTAAGGCGGCCCAGACGCCCCAGACAAATTAATAATTTTTCACTCTTCTCCTCTTACTGGGTAGCAAAGGACTCATTTGTAAACCCCATGTGTTTTCTATTTCTGCTCTGTCTCCTACGTGCCTGACATGCAGGACACAAGGAGTCCTGCACGCTGCTTTTTGATCAGCAGCATATTTCCCACTTTCCAGACGGGCAGAAGTCATCTGTGAGATCCAGTCAAGTTCAATGAATTATTTTATAAGTAAATAAAAGTTTGTTGGAGAGGAAATATTGATTTTTATTTATTTTTTTTTGAATTTTGAAAAGCATATTTCGCTTTGGAAAAGCGAATACATTTTACTTTTTTTTTTTTTTTTTTTTTTTTTTTTTTTTTTGCAGGGGCACCAGCAAATCAAGCAGTACTGCTTCTTGCAAAAATTCCCCATTGATCACGCTGTCTTCACCTTTGCTCAACTGTGTCCTTCTTCTTTAGGCCTTTTGAAATGGGATTTGGGAGCTTGAATAGGCAAACCCGCAATGTTTTCCGAGTTAAAACTGCCCGACATTAACAAAGGCAAAATTACTCTGTAAAAACCCAGAAACATTGTTCTCTAGCTCAGTTGCAACATTTTCTTGGAAGCAATTATAATTATAAGTCTATTTTTTATTTCAACACAAGAAGCTGCTCTCTTTTGGGGTTGTTTTATTTTTTTTTTTTTAGAGGGGGATTTTTTTTGGCTGGACAGTGAAATGAATTCAAGTGGCTTTAGCCCTGATGTGGAAGACAGACAGACCTCTGAGAAGAACAGGGCTTGTTGAATATGAAATGCTAGAGGCTTGGTTTATGTTCCTGGTTTATAAGTTGCACTTGAACATTTATTTTTAAACCAAAACCATGACCTGTATATCCTGTTTCATATAGGGATGTACTTTCTTTTGAGTTTCATGGTGACATCTGATGGTGCAGCCAATTCTTCCACAAGCAGTGGGACCCTGAGGCTGTAATCTGTTGCCAAGACCTCTGAAAAGGGAGAATTGCATCCAATTTTATCCCTCAGCTACCTCTAATCTCTGCTGCTTGCAATGCGGTACAGATCTAATGAGAAAGCTGAATTGCAGCACATTAAATGAATCAGTGAGTGGAAACTTTGGGGTTGCCCATGGCTCCAGCAGGATTTAGCCCCGGGGCTCTTGCAAAATTGTTGCCCATGATTGAACCCCGTGGGTCTGCAGGAAACAGTTGACTACAGGGGGTCTCACCCACATGGAGTCAACGCTTGGTTGCCTCCTTGAGTCTCATCAAGCATGAAAGAGCAGCAAGGGAACTCCCTTTTTAAGATAGAGAGGATGGAAAGACTGGTAGTAAGGAAGGAGGGCAAATAATGATGAAGTAACAGTGTGCCCAAGTGCTCCTACTCTGCCCAACACAGTGCAGTCACTCCTGTGAAATCCACAGGGGCCTGTTTCCAGATGACAACGGGGTATCACTGGTGAAAAGTGTCCGCTTTCCAAAAGTCCCCTCTGCACATGAAGGCTGCCTCAACACCTGCTTGGATTTCAACGTGCCCATAAAGGTTTCAAGGAGAATTAAAGGCTGAAAAGTCAGTCAAGAGGAAAATCACAAAGCAAAAATAAGAGCTGATCTCCTTGTCTGAATGGGTCGTATGGCCCAAATTGTGTAGAAGTAGGATGTCTTTATTATTATTATTGTTATTATTATTATTATTGTTATTATTATTTTTATTATTATTATTATTTGATGCTCAGCATGAGATATCATGGGCAGGGGCTGAAGAGCACCCCACCTCAACTGAGAATACTAGAGCCAGGGTAGAAATGCATACAATGACACCCCATGTTCTATTAAGAAGAATATGGAAAGTCATTATAAAAACAGAAAAAAAAAAAAAAAAAAAAAAGTAACACCGCAGAATTTTCACTTAAATACATCATGTGTCTGTTCTCCTCCATCAGAAAATTCTGCCTTTGGCTTTTTGCCTGTGACCCCCAGGGTGTAGTAATAGCTCTATTTTGGCAGAACAAAACAAGAATGGGCCAAATTATTTTTTTTAACAGATTTTTTTTTTTTTTTTTTTTTTTTTTTTTTTATCGGCATAATGATAGTGCTGCAGGAGGTCTAGGAGAAAATACAAAATGTGGGCAAAAGGTCACAAATTCGGCAGACCTCAAAAGTTACTTAAAACTTGCGGTAATGACTAATGGAGTATATTAATGAGGATGCCTTCACTGGCCTGCAGCTGTCCTTTTTTCTCCTTAATTTCTAGCCCATTTCTCTTCTCCGTCTCACACTAGACCCAGGACCACGTGTGAGTGCTGTGTGTAGCACCATCAGCAACATCACTACAGACCATGTACGCACCTTGTCCCGACCCTACATTTTCAGGGATCTGTAATAAATTCAATTTCACAGCAGCCTTATGAGGTAGGAAACAAAGCCCCCATTTCACCAGGGAGGTAACTAAAGTGCCACAAAAAGCATTGACTTGACAGGCATCACCGGCCACGATGCCCTGATGCAAAACGCCCCATGACACTGCAACTGCTCTTCCTCCCCAGAGATCGCACCGTAAGCAAGGTGGCTTCTGAGAGATCCAGGCTTCAAGTCAGAGCACTAGGGAAAAACTTGAGCCTGGCCTAGATTATAACTGAGAGTGAAAGTTATGGAGGTTTGTGTAGGTTCTGCATTAGTGGAGATGGGAAGTGACCAGGAGGAGAAGCACTAAGCCTGTCCTTCCTATAACCCTTTTGGGGTTCTCCAGCTTTCCAGAAGCTTTGTCCACATTAAGCTTTTGTTGGTTCTACCAGCTTAACTGGAGGAGCTTGTGAAAACAGAATCATTATCTCTGAGGAGAAAAATATCTCCAAAATGATCCAACACATCTGTGGGGCAAAACAAAGCAAAGATCTGCAGTCCCAAATGTGTTTCTTGGCAGAAGGCAAATTAAAGGCTCAACCCTTCTCTGCACCGTACGCAGCACCCAGCAGTTCAATCCAGCAGCCACCGCCTGGAGCCTGAACATCCAAACTTCCACCTCGCTTTCTGTTTAGAGGGCTTTGATCTACTTTTATGTTTTTGGTTTCTTTTGAAGAGAAGGAGTTTGATCAGTGCCCAAGAGAGAACATGCCAGGTCAGCTTCTCACTTAGAGCACCAGTCCCACTTCAGAGGGTGCCTGGATTTCAGAAGATACACCCTGCCAGAAGGAAAGAAAGAAATGCACTCTGTCCTGATCCATGGCCGCAGCACAGCCAATTCCCTTCAATATCCTGCCACACATCTTTGACTCTGATGCCTAGACAATAACCAGATGCCTAGACAATAACCAGAGATGGGCCAAATCTTGGGTGCTCTAAGTGCATGCACCCAATGAAGAGGAAGGCGATAAAAAAAAGCAGCAGGAATGAAGTAAAGTTTTTGAATTTGAAAAAAAAATAAAAAATAAAATAAAAAATAAAAAAGTGTTTGTTCTTACCTGGTGATTCCTTTGTTCGGATTAAACCATAGCCCACTCGATCCTAGTTTTCCACCAGATTTAAAAAATTCCTTGCAGGGTGCGTACTTAAGAACATAAGCTCCCCTTGATAAGTTTTAATCCTTAAAGCACGTAGAAAGAGAAACCCTAATTCTTCATGGTGTTGTCAGTTGACTGCTGTTAGTGGTTTCCTGTCGACAACAGCTGAATGACAAATCGAACTAGTTTGTTACACTTATAGCAATTAAAGGGCTGGTAGTGTAACCACACGGCTCCTTTAGTGCTGACGTTGGAACGGTGGCTACCTTAGAAGAACTGTTATCCACAAAGGCTCAGCGGGCTATAAAAAGCACTGTCCCTCTTCAGCTGATGTCCCGGACCACTCTCATTCAGGCTGGTGTGAAGGCACCCATGAAGCCACAGAGTATTAAAGCTGGTGTGCAAAGGGGAGGAGAAATACAGGTCCTGAGTTTTCTAGATTGGCCCGTTCACAGCTAAGAGCATGCTGGGCCAATAGCAGGGATGGAGATATTTATTGCATGCGCTTAACCTTTGGGAGAGTTTATCTCCAGTCAGGTTCTAGTCTGAGCAGTTTCCCCTTTTGTAATCATCTAGGTTACGGTGCCGTAATCTTACTCACTTTCCATTTGAGGTTCTGCTTCTGCTTAAAATCTCATCTGAAAGAGAGTGTTCGTGTTCGTCCTCAGAGCTGTCTGCGTCTCAGCCAGCTGATGTCATTAGGATATGGAAGAAGAGATGCAGGAGACAGATGACAGCATATCCTGTTATCTCTTCATCGCTTGTATGTAAGATCTTGTATGGTCTGCCCTCCCTGTATTTTTTGCCATTAGCAACTTTCTACATTGCAAAAAGTTTTTGTCCACCCAGTGCTCATCTGGAGTTGCAATGGGCAGGGATCAGCTCAAATCACACCACGCTGGGGTGTTTCACTGCCTGCTGCCTAATGCTGTGAAAAGTGATTGTTCTCATTTCCACCCTCATCAGCAAGGTTTCAGACCTACCAACCTGCCTGGAGGCCAGGAAGCTGATGTGCATTGCCTCGTGATTCTGCGGGATTTTGGATAGAGCCTCTGCTGAGTCAAGGCAAGGCAGCCCAAGCATTTCCCAGACAGCAGGGATCCTGCCTGAAGCAGGATCTTCAGAGGGCTGTTTATCAACTCCTGAGTTGGGGAATTACAAATTTATGCAAGAGAAGGTTAAACCTTGGGTCTCAGTCCTGCAGTTTCAGGTAGCATCACTGGCCAAGATAACATCCTCTTGATAATGGCTATCTGGGAGTTGGAGGCAGCCTCTAGAGTATGGGTCTGTCAGAGTATGGCTCATTCACTAGAATCATAGAAGTGCTTGGGTTGGAAGGGACCTTAAAGATCATCCAGATCCAACCCCCTGCCATAGACAGGGAAGCCACCCACCAGATCAGGTTGTCCAGAGCCTCATCCAGCCCGGTCTTTAGCATCTCCAGGGACGGGGCACCCACAGCTTCTCTGGACAGCCTGTGCATGGACCTCCACACCCTCTGAGTGAAGAATTTCCTCCTAACCTCTAATCTAAACCTCCCCTCTTTTAGTTTAAAACCATTCCTGTCATAATCTGCCTGAGCAAAATGTTGTTCTCTCTTTTTTTATAAGCCCCCTATAAGTATTGAAAAGCTGCAGTGAAGCTGGAAAAACAAAACAAAACAAAACAAAACAAACAAAAAAAAACATACAAAGTATAAGAATATAACAAGAAGTAATGTTTCACTCCTTTTCATTTTAGTGCCTCCAAAATGGGTCAGTTCAGTCCAGAAACCAGAAACATCAAACTGCTGGGCTGAAAAAAAAAAAAAAAAAAATTAAAAAAATACACTTTGTCTTTCATTTTTGCCTTGAGCTGAAGCTATTGGCCAGATTCAGTTTGTTGTGCCACCAAAGGCTGAAGTGAAACTGTGTTATCTGGCCATCAGCTAGAAATCCCGGAAATTTCACCCAGTTCTTGCAGACACTGACTCATACGCAAGGGGATGCCAAGGACGGGATGCTGCTGCCTGTCTCCTTGGCGGACCCCTCCATGCCCCATGACACATTTTGCAGCTCCTGCTGGTCCCTGCAGAGGCTGTTGAGGAGATCCTTGGAGGATTAGGTTGCCCACGCCACCTTTCCGTGCAGCTCACCACAATGTGTGGCTGCTTTTTCACAACAAAATTAGCTTGGGAATGAACTGGGAAAGGGCTGAATCTTAAGGAACTCCCCTACATTCTCCATATGGGCCCTGTCTACATGGGGCCTCCCTGATCTTTGCTGAAGGAGCCAGCAGGCCCTGAGGATGGTGCCTTCAGGCCCGCTGTTGTGTTAGTGCAGGTTTTTGAGTGCTGTGGTGGTGGCATTTAGCTGTGTGCCTCTGCCAGACCCCATAACCCCATCACTTTGTGTGTCTGGCCCTCACCAACCAGCCTGTGGTGGTGCTGGGTCAACATCCGTCCTGTCCAGCAGTATACTGGGGGGCCGCTGGGCAGCGGATGTCCCAGATATGTGAGACGCAGCTCTGCACCTCTGCTAGTGACCAAAAAACATCATGGATACATGCAGGAAATACCTCTCACATTGCCAAGTCAAGGACAATAGGATTCACTGCAGTGTCTGAAGCTCAGTGTTTAACCCAAGATGGACACGGGTGATTCTGGAAGGGAATTCATCCCACCCTAAAGCAGTATCTGAGATAGGCTTTCTTCACCTTTCCCTTCCTTGGCTCAGGAAGCCATGGCAACAAATTTAGAGTGGACACAGAATGTCTGAATTGAAGAGTGGGGAGGTGGTATTCACTCCAAATCCCTCCACTACCATATTTTTCAGTGAAGATGCCCAGAGGGCATGTTATGAAGTATCCTTAATGGGAAACCAGGTAAGACTGGAATGGGAAATTTTAATTCCCTAGCAGTTTTAGAAAATAATTTTGAGTGAAAGTGGAACACACATCCTTTTTTTTTTTTTTTTTTTTTTCCCAGTAAAATAGAAAGGTGGAAAAAACTGCATCTTGGTCCTGAGATTTTAAATGCTTTTTGCTTCTCTGGGTTGCTGCAGTGAACAGGGGTTAGCAGATTCTCAAAGGAAAGCCATTACAAATGAGCCACTTCAAATCTTTGGGAAAGGTTATGATTTTCTTTGCAAATGATTTTCAGCTCTTCAGGGCTTAGGGACTTTTTTGGAGTCGAGGAGAAGAATAATTTGCGAACTTAACACATACATTTACAAAGCCAGTGGTGCAGTTTCAACATCGATTTTTTTAAATGATAGAAAACAGCTGGGCTCCAACCCTTCCATGACAGTGGTGAAATGCAGTTGGAAGGGGCAAACAGCAAACATCTGGGGGTGAAACCCAATCTGGACCGGGGCCTTCTGTGCTGAGGTCCCCAGTTAAGCTCTCATGGTGTCTTGCACTGATTCCCCTGTGGTGACTAGGGGACAATATTAACTGGAGACCTGCTGCCCTCTGTAGGTTCCTCTGTCACATTTTCAGGTTGACGAGCACCCAGATGGCCCTCCAGCCATCTCAGGGGACTGTCCTGGTACAAGCACCCGTGTGAGGAGCACTGGCTTCTTTTAGGTAGGCTAGGTTGGTGGAGGTTGGAGCACCACAGTCTCCTCTCCCCATCCCAGTCCTGGCACACTGAGTCCTTTTCCTTGGGGAAAAGGCATTTATTTGGTGACCAACCAAGAAGCAACCATTGATGCTCCCAGAATGTGGTCCCACAAAATGGCCACACTCCCCTGCTAGCATGCCCAGCTCCTCCATGCTCTGTTAGCAGGATGCCTACAAGAAAAAACTACCCCAAAGACAGCCGTCAGGGCAAGAAGCAGATGGTTCAAATCCTATCTACTCTGAACTGTTCCTATTTTGGAAAAGGAATGGCCATTTCTGTCTGCTGGTGGCACAGAGGAAGCTTAGAGGGTCCAGGTGAGATTTGGCTGGCTAAAGGGCACATCTACCTTATGGGACCATGGTAAGCACAGGAGATTCAGGTTCCCCATAAAAGCCTGCAGGGAATTGCTCCTGCAGCAGGCAATTGCAAGCTTGGGCTTCGCAAAACCACATCCCAGCAAGGATCCAGGCACGTATCAAGGTGTTCCCACGGAGTTCAAGTGTCCTCCAGAAAAAAGTGCTGTGCCCAGGAATGCTGAAGGATGTAGCTCTGGAGGCTGGCTGCTTTTGCAGCTCTGAGTGCAGCAGAAAAGGCTCTCTGTATCTGAGCAAAATAATAAAATAAAACAAAATAGTGAGCTATACGTATAGAGAGCATTAGTGTTGTACAGGTTTATTTTCACTCATTACACCTCATCTCAGGTGCTTGTGCAGGCAGTTGGGGTTAGAGCCGCATCACGGACAGTGCTTTGGTGGAAGAAGAGGAGCAGCTCCCACCACACATCCTTTGGGTGAAGACAACTTAAATGAGATAAATTCAGGCCAAAAACATTCATAACCCAAAAGGAGACTTCAGAGGGACCTAGCTCCAGCCTTTCACTGGTGTCTTATGGCAGCTCATTCAAAATCCATTACACAACTAAATTAAAAATAAACATTTACAGAAGAGGGAGCAGGGGCCGTGTGTGGTCTGTTACAGCGACGATAGAGATGTCCAGCCTTGGTGGCAACACCTCCGCGGGTAAACTAACCCTCTGCAGACCTGGTCTCTGGTCCTGAGGCCAGCTGACCTTGTCTGGCCATGTCATGCAATTAAATGCTCTTGGCTATCAAAACTGGGTGGCTGCATCTGAATTGTCTGCCAGGAAGGGGCCCTGGGCTTGCTAATTCCTGATCAAAACCACGTCTCCATGTCCGTGCCCTGATATCATTTGGTTCATGGTCAGAGACACATTTTTGTTTTGATGAGATGTTGCAGGAAATGTTGAGCCACCCATTTGCTGCTAAGCGTTTAAACGCAGCTGCAGGGCTGTATCAGCGGATCTGAGCAGCAAGGGAACAGCTCTCACATCTCCCTGGTCCCCCCTCACCACCAGCAGCCCCAGGAAGGGTGGGTGTAAGCCATCAGCATGGCTTTGAGAGCTGATCACCAGGCAGCTTGTGTATGCACATCTGAAAATTGACAAAAAGGGTGCTGTCCAAGCAAAAAAAAAATAATAATTTAAATTTGCATCAGAAATGTGAAAATGCTGCTCTTTACTCTTTGAAGTCTGCATTGCTGCATTTCACAGGATGCCTTGTGCTTGGTGCTGTACAAACACAGCTTCTAAACTGGGGAGGCTGTGGGGCACCCCAGGTGTGGTTCTGGTTGATGGGATCATTGGGATGCAGGGCTCAGGAAAAGGGCTGTAAATCAGCCCCTGCTGCCCTGGGGGAGAGGAGGGACAGGAGGGAGAGGGGCAGGGTGAAGAAAAAAGCAGGAGGCTGCATGTGGGAAGCGCCTGGGTGATTAGGTGTCCGTGACCAGCACTTAACCCTTCGCACCACCGGATTCACAATCCTAGCCCACAGATCTGAGACACCAAATGTGCCACAGCTGCACTTGGGGATGATGGGGGGCTGCTTTCCAGAGCCACCCCCAGGTTTTGTGGGGTTAATCCTTAACCTCTGGGGAAGGAAGGAAAGCCTGGGTCCGCATGTCACCCAGCAGCTGGGCTCCTGCCTCTCTCGGAGGCAATAAGTTGTTTCCAGCCCTGCTGGGGGAGATGTGGGAGCCACAGGCTCTTTCCCAGTAAAACAGACAGGCGACAACCAGCTTAAGTGCTGGTTTCTGCATGGTGCCAGCCACAGTGCCTCAAGATACCCACCCCAGGGCTTCCCGGAGATGCTTCCCAGCCTTGCCAAACTGTCCCCATCCCTCTTTGCCTTCCGCATGCCTGCTGACCTCTGGGCAAACCGTGGCATCTGGAAAATGTTATCCCCAGATGAGTGCCAGAGGTCCCCGGGCTCCATGGAGAAGCGCTCACATCTCTCCATGGTGCATAACGGGAACAGCCACAGGGACAGCAGCCACAGGCTGTCTGGGCATCTCCTACGAGTTTTTGGGGTCCCTTAATCCCCCGTAGCATCCCTATCCCTCCTCCCTTGTCTGGGTGCTGGCGTCGGAGGATGTCTAGGACCCGGACTGCGCAGCTCCTCCCTTTCAGGTCTCTCCAGGGTTATTGCTTGGTGGGAGGTAGGTTCAGGGCTTGGTGGTATGAATGAAAGAGAGACAGGAAATCTGGACTGAAAAGCTCAAACTGGAATAGCTCGCCTGTCTCCAGGCAACAGGCCTGACGCAACCGCTGGGGAGAAAAAAAAAAAAGTCCCTTAAATAAGAAAAAAAAAAATCAGAGAGATTTCTGAAGCGAGACAGGGAGGAGGATGAGACAGTCTGCTGAAGGCACTGGTGACACCGCTCTGCAAATACCAAGTTGGAGACCCAAGGCAGAAGGAGGGAGCCAAGATGTCCGTGCAGCATTCCCGCTGAGTCCCTCCCCGGTGAGTTGGGTGCTGGCGCTGGGGCTGGGGAGGAGACCACGGACCCCCCTCTGCACCCAGGGCTGCAGCCACCCCAGGGGCAGGAGACCCCTGGCTTTGGTTGCCCTGTGGAAAAGGGGAGAAGCAAGGACCAGGTGCTAGGGGTGGGAGCGGTGGGGTGGGGGTGATGGGGACCCCAAGGCACCGCCAAGTTCAGTGTGCATGCTCTTACATGAGGGATTTGAGGTTTGCCTTGTCGTCCCCCCCGCCACCATCTCCTGCCTGGTCAAACCCCCCGGAGATGGCCAGGCTGGCAGCACCCTGATGTTTGGGACCGGCTGGAAATCAGGGCAGGGTCTGCGTTGCCCCCCTTTGCAGCGAGGTTTGTGGATGTTGCTTTCAGCTGGGAGAGGTGTGGGGGTACTTGCCACCTTCTGGGGGGGGATTTTTTGGGGTGTAACGGGGAAGAGGGTGGCCCCACTTCGGGACAATCACCTGTTGCTCCCTTTGCCCCCTCCCCGAGATTTACAAGAGCCCCGGGGAGGTTTGTGCAGGGCAGGCACTGTAGGATAAAGCCTGGTGGCCTCGCAGGGCGTAGCTGCCTCCGGGTTTTGAAGCAGGCACCGCGTCGAGCAGAGCAGGTTTCCACCTGCTCAGGTCTGGCCCTTGCAGCTCATCTGAATGATAAAGAAAACAAAATCATCCAGAACTTCACCAGAGCCCTTTAAAACAGCCTGGGGGTAATTAATAAAAGAACAGGATCATCCTGCACCCCTCCCAGCACCGGCACAGCCCTGCACGAGCCGGGCACCCCCGGCACAAAAGCGCCTGGTGCGGCTGATCCATTCCCCCCGTTGGCACTTGCACAGGGCTGGAGGATCCTCCCTATTTCCCTGGGATGCTCCCTGGATAATGCACCCCTGCTTCACCCCGGGAGCTTTTCTACATTAGGAAGCTTGGTAAAAGGGGATGGAAATGAAGGGAAACCCGGTGCCTTGTTTCCAGTGAGGAGCTGTGTCCGGCTGGTACCACGTCGCCACGGCTTTGTCCGCCCATTGCCGCTACCCTATGGATTCACCACTTTTCCGTGGGAGCAAGCTGTGGGTTTTCCCTCCACCAGCCATCATTTCAGCATGCTGGTGCCGTTGCTGTCATTCGCATCTCAGGTCTCCTCTGCTTTCCCGTGCGCACCTCTTCGGGGGGATCAGAACGACACAAAAATAAAGCAGAGGGGGAAAGAAGGAGCCTGCAACAGCTCCGCGGCCATTCGGGGTTTGCAAAACGTAGCAGAGACACTGCAGGAGAAAGGAAAAATAAATAAAGAAATAAAAACCAGCCTCATAGTAATTCAGCCTTTCTGGGAGGAGGGAGTTGGGGTCTGTGAGCAGCTCACCTTAAATAATATTAAATAGCAAAGTGGGGATCAGCTCAGCGCTGCAAGCGCCTGGGAGGAGGCAGGTCTGAGCGCAGCGCTTGGTGCTCAGCGGCTGCTAAGGCGAGTAATTGGATGGGACAGGGAGCACGTAAAGGGGATTAGGGGGTCGCTGAGGGGGCAATCCTGCCCCCAGATCGCTTTAATTTGGAGTCAAATGGGAGCTGGTCCTGGCATTGCATCTGCAGGGGGTGAGCTCAGTGCTGGGCAGAATGAAGCCTGAAGCCAGAAAGAATTGTTGATTTCCCCCCCCCCCCCCCTGAAATCATACCCTTTTGCCTGCTGCCTTCCCTGCTGCATTGAGGGAAAAATAACTCTGTGTGCCTGTCTCCTGGGAAGGAAGCATTTCTCAGCTTGATCCAGCTCCTTCCCAAGGAGTCGCAGCCCTTCGCATCTCCCCGGCTGCACTGGCCCACAGGTCCCTGCCCTCTCCAGCTGCTCTTTCCCGTGGTGAAACACAGCTGGGTTTGGGGGTGGACAGCGGTGAAAATTAGGGAAGGAAGAGGCTCTGCCAAGCCACAGGTCTTTTGAGAGCATCTTTGGGAGCCAGGATTAGGTCCCAAGATTAAAAGTTGCCTTTGCTGCTGCTGCTTAATCCATTTTCCTCTCAGAATGATTTTACCTTGCTTTGGGTGATGGGCTGGGAGTCAGCGTTGCCTCGCCCCCCCCCCCCCCAGTTTCCATGAAACTTCCCGGTCTGCAAATGCTTCCCACTCATCGCCAGCAGACTGGTTTGCAGGAATGCCAAACATCTGGCACAGCCCGGGCCATCTTCGTGCCGGGTTTCCAGCCGACCACTGGAAATCTGCTGATGGAGGGGAACTGGGTTGCTCCGGAGATGGAGCTGCCAGGGTTCAGCTGAAGCAGGCAGCGATCTCCGTCCTCCTGCCTCGAAAGCAGCCCGTTGGGTTTTGTGGGGGTGCAGGAGGGACAAGGTGCAGCAGGGCTGCAGGGGACAGAGGTGTGTGTTGAAGCAGGTTCTGAAATTACTGCTGACACTGGAGGGAAATACCCGAGGGCAAGCGTGTCCCCTCTTTTCTTCCCATTTTCAATCCTCTTGCCAGGCTGACGGGTCGGCTGCAGTCTCCCACTGCTCCCCCTTACTCCTTCCTTGCCTTTGGGGCTACATCTGGGTGGTCATTAGGGTGGAAGGATGAATCCTCAGGGTGGATCCTCACCCTGCTACACCTCGTGCATGAGTGGAAACCCCACTTCTTCCCTCTTGCCCCCATTTATCTGCCAACACCACGTCCACACCCTAAGGGCTGAAGCAGCAAGGGGGGACTTCTCTGCTGTTGACCATAAAAGACCTGGGAGGTCTTCTGGGGGTTGTTCATGGTGATAAATGCATGGGAACACCCAGGAGCACCCAGGATCCCATTAAGCTCTATCAGTGTCTCAACCCAATATATGGGGTAGCTCTGGAACCCCCTCTCCAAACCCTGCATCGACCCAGGGACAGAGACGTGGTCTCCTCCCTGGGTTGGAGGTGAGTCTCTCTGTGAGAAGGGACATGGCTAACGTGGGCATCAGAGCCACCAGACCTGCACTCATGCTTAGTGTCCCCATCTCACTGCTGGAAGAGGGGCCAAGCCCACAGGTTTGTGGCCAGGGGGTCTCCACGGGCAACCCATCCTGCCCCAGCTGTGCTGAGCAGGAGCTGAGCACCCTCTACTGATAACACCGATTCCAGCAGGGGCTCACACCCGGAGGAAGTCCCGGCTTCAGGATCAGGCTGATCTCCAGGCTGCTGGCATCTTCTCCTGCTTGGGGGAAGGAGGCTGGAGGTCGCCTCAGGACAGGCAAGAAAGGGAACCAGATTATTTCCTGCAGGAGCAGATTTCAGGTGCTGCAGAGACCGATCGGGCTGCCAAATGCTGGATAACACAACCCGGGGAGAATTTCTCTCATCTGAGCTCGTGGGGCAAGTGGGGAGAGGTTTGCAGCTTGCAGTGGCCTCGCTGCCGGAGCCTTGGTGCCTGTGCTGCCCGGAGGATGCTCGGAGCCTCCATCCAGCACCGTGCAGCAGCCGGGGTCCTCCTGCCTCCATTGCTATGGCAACCCCGCTGCACAGGCGTCTCCTCCTCTCTCCCAACCTGCTGCAGACCGACGGGGGGGCTGCCACCCCCACCCTGTCCCCAGATTTTTGGTGTGCCCCAAAGAAAATGCAAACGCTTCTCTCGCCCCATGTGTCACAGGCAGCTGGTTCTACCCCCTCCTTCCTTCCTGATGTTTCATGTGCGGGTTCCTCATCACACACTGAGAGCAGCAGGGATGGGTGATGGTGCTGGCAGGTGCAATTTGTATTAGGGTTTTCTTTTGTAGGGTTATGGGGCGGCTGCATGGCCCCGCTGGAGTAAGGGCCTGCAAGGGGAACCACATCCCAAGCTCCATGGGTCCTATAGGGCATCCCTGCACCGATTATGGTCGGAGCATGGGAACCCAGACACTCAAAAATACTGGAGGTGAATCCCGGTACACATCTGAAGATCCCCAGAGCTTTTTCCCCGAAGGCCAGCTGCATGAACTGCCCAATCAGTGAGAGGGAAACTGAGGCATAAATGGCACTAATATGCATTTTGAAGGTCATTAACATCCAAGCCCTGTTTAACACATGACGCAGGTGTTATCCATGAGCCATGCGGGCACCCCTGCATCCTGCCAAAAGACCTCTCCCAGCCTGGGCTTTGTCACACACCAAGGGTTTTTGTTTTCTTCTCAAGGACCAGATGAGCAGATTAATGTGGACTCCTAAAATCGCTGCTGCTCCTCTGCAACAAAAGCTGCTATCACTGCAAGCTCATGTCCACCAGGGACAGTGAAGGGAACTGAATAATTTGTTCCCTCTACCTGTCTTGGCTGATTGCTTTATGTATTCTGTGGATTTTTTTTCCCTCCAATTTTCATCCTCAGTGTTTCTCTCCCATTCTCTTCATTCTTCTCCTAGACCTTTTGCTCTCCAGCATGTGACCTTCGAAAGCACTGAGTGCACCTATTTGCAGCCCTGAATTTAACAAGCTGTGAATGCCTGCTGCATGAAAACCTCATATTCAAAGCAGACCAGGGCATCATTTCATGCGACCTCCCTTTTGACCATGAACAGCATCTGAATCCTGTTGTCATCCACCACTAGTGGTGATAAAGCAAAGCTGCTCTCCCACCCCAGTCCACCTGCAAACGTGCAAAAGTCAAGCCTCGGGGCATGCCAGCTCAGTGAGCCTTGGCTTGGCAGGACTTCACACCCAAGCCAGTTGGGTAGTCCTGTGATTTCTTCATCCGTTCGTGTGCTCCTGCTAATCTTTTTGAATCACAGCTTGCAGGGTGGGTCAGTTAAGCTGGTTTTTCCATGGAAGCCTAACCCAATGAAGAAATTAATGGCATTTTGTTGACTCGGTGACCTGATGTGTTCCGCACCTTCAGAACTGATAGCTTTCCTGCAAGGAAAGGGAGAAACCCTTTGGGTTTTGGTCACCATTTTGGTGCAAACCTCCTGTTACCCTTTCATTTGGCATATCATGAATCAACTGAGACTGCCAAGTGTGATGAGGCAGACAAATCAAGGATTAACCACCTCGATTCCAGGCCAGTCCAGAGGAAAACTGAGCCTGGGAGAGGGAGGCTGGGAGAAGTTTGTTGGTTTGAGCCAGAGGCCAGATTTGGTCCTGGGAATAAGCTGGCTGTGGGATAGCAAACAGGGCTGGATTACAGCCTTGCACACAGACATTTTTTGCATGCTTACCTCTTCCAGATCTCTTTTTCTGCAGAAGGTCTTTCACCCAAGTCCAAGATATTAATAGGAAATTAGAGGTGGCTCTTTCTTGTCAATTTTAAATTTGGAGAGGCTGGAGGACAGATATGCTTATTTAGGGGGATGCCATGGGGCAAACAAGGGGCTTGATGTTACACCTGGGAGGTAAAGGATGGGCTGAAACGGTGCCACTTCCAGGGCAGAAAAATCCCTCAGCAGGTGCTAGGAGGTGGAGATCTGTGCTGGAGACACAAGACAAAAGAGTTTGCAGAGGCTTGGCTTTGTATGTGCGATGTTTGGTGATGTCAGCCTTACAATAAAGGTGTTTTCTCTGTTAGGGGATACCAAATCCAGCAGCTCAGTGCATTCAACTCTATCAGACAGCTGGATTCAGCCACCCTTAGCAATCCCCACCTCAGCAGAGGCAAAAACACTCAGAGGCAAGGTCTTTAAAGTCATTAGTGTTTCCTGTTATTGATGTCAGTGGGCTAGAATATGCTGCTGGTGCAAAATTCATCGGCGTGCCCTTCTCTTTGCAGAGCATCAGTGCAAGAGCTGGTGCACAGCCTGACTCTCTGAACAGGCAGCCCTCGGCTCTCCCCTCCATACAATCTATTTTTTCAGCAGAAGAAGGGAAGCTGTTGTTGCTCCAGGCACAAGAGCACTTGGCTTCAACCTGATATAGTATCTGGGCTTGCTCCCACTCACCGTAAAACTCTCATTAACATAAATAGGAGCAGGAACAAGACCGCAACATGACTAATTCTCCACCCCCAGACTGTCTGTGTGTATATTATCAGCTACTCATTCAGCCCATGTGCCTCCACGCAATTGTAGGATAAATCTTGCTCTCTGTTGGTGTTTATTTTAAATTGAATCTTCTTACTGAAAAGGTTTGAGAGGCGTAATTATGGTCTGGATTTCAGAGCTGCACACGTCTTTGTGGGCACAAATAGCAGGGAGAAGAATGGCTGAGTAACTCATATTGCTGTGTTTCAGTGCATCCAGCTAGAAAGCTGCATACGTCCCGGCTGGTCTTTCTGGGCATGTTACCAGGCAGGCAAAAAGTATTTTGTTTTGCGTTCAACGTGTAAACGAGAGCTCTGGATCTATTCCTAGCTCAGCCACAGATGAGCATATGACCTTGAGAAAGTCTCTTATCTGATCCTACCTCAAATGAATGCAGAAGCTGCCTGAGTTTAACTCTTGCAGAGTTTTTTGAGCTCTCTGTCCCACAGAGGCAGGTTTGGTTTGCCAAGCTGTTGTCCACTGGTGGTGTCGGGAGGAGACGCTAGGAAGAAAGCTCCCAGCTCCTCAGTGCTGGTGCTTGTTGTCCTGGACACAGCTCAGGAGCTAGCAAGGGTGAGGGACCGCTGCCAGGAGGCAAATTGGAGCTGGCCAGTGATGGAAACCACCAGCCCAGATCTCCCCGAGTGCAGGAATCCGAATCCAAGCTGTGCCAGTGCCCCATTTATTCCCCAAACTGGCCAGCGGCTGTGCTCCTGCCTCGAGCTCACTGGATGGGTGGAAGCTGAATTTTACAGCTGGAGACTGGCATCTTTAGCAAGCCTAGATCTAAATGCAACCCCCTAAAGCTGGGCAAGAAAACCAACAATATATATATATATATTTCTATCTCTCCTTTGGACTCAAGCTCTTGGGAGAAGGTTGTATTTCCCTACTTCATCTGTCCCTTTTTCACTGAAGTGGAGAGATGTAGGATTGCCAGCTGGGAAGCCAGCAGGATGGTTCCTACAGACACCCTGACCCCCAGCAATAGCCAGAGGACGTTGGGTTGTGTGACACAGCCTCAGAAGGGTCTGTGAACGTTTCCTGGCTTCACTGGCAACCTTATCATAGCCCCTTAAGATTGGAGGTGCAGATAATCAGAGCTTCCCAAAAAGCCTGTCTGTTCCTGCCCCAAAAGCAAGGCAGAGAGCTGGGATGAGGTAACACTCCCCGGGAGCACCTTGGCACCCTGCCTTTCCCAAAGCCCATGCGCTGCAAGAGCTGCCTCTCCCTCCTTGCTCCCTTTTCCTTCTCAAAGTGGAAACCAACCCTCTGCTTCTCTTCCAGGTGTCTGTCCAGCCTCGGCGTGGTGCCTGAGCAGGATTTGTCCTCAAAGGAGCTGTGTTGGGCACTTTGCAGTGAGCTGGTCTGGCCTCGAGGGCTTCCCACCCCTGTCCCTGACCCGTCGGAGCCCACCCCTATGCCGTTGGATTCCCAGAGAGGATGTCTCTGCCTAAAATCCAAATAGAAGAGGTGCTGGACAGCACGGATGGCGGCTCTGGAGGTGCTGTTCCTCCTGATGATCACCTGAGGAGCCTCAAGGCCTTGACAGAGAAGCTGAGGCTGGAAACCAGGCGCCCATCCTACTTGGAGTGGAAGGCGAAGCTGGAGGAGCAGGCATGGAAGAGCACCCAGCCGGCTGGTGAGGAGGACGGGAATGAGGCCAAAAAGAGCCTGGAGGAGACTGTCCCTCTGAGAAAGGTGCAGCTGCACCTCAACGGGAGCCCTGCCCAGGACAAGGTGACTCTTACCTCAGGGAAAATAGGTGGCTTTGAGAGCATCGATGAGGCTTTGACGTGGCTCCGGAAGGAACTGGTAAGTGGTTTCCTGCCCCTAGTAGATAGCACTTTTTTTTTTTTTTTTTTAACAAGGGAAAAGAAGGAGGGGGAAACAAGAGGCTCTGTGTTCCCACCTGCCTTCAGCCCCAGGTGAAAAAACAACCCACAGTCTTTGCATGGCTGTCAGGAGCAGCCTGGGGAAGGAAAAATTGAATGGCAGAGCGCCCATGGCCTTGGAGAAGGAGCCACGTCCATCTCAGAGTCCTTGCTGGGATCCAGCAGGCCAAAGAAATATAGCAACTTGAGTTTGTAGCAGTTTGCTTCCTCTCCTGCTTCTCTAATTATGCCTCAGATGAATACAGCAGGTTAATTTTAGCCTTGCTGAATTTACCCATTTTGGATTTACCCTTGTTGCCTGTGGCCATCAGTGCTTTAGGAGCTCTCTCAGTGGGACTTTGCATACAGACCACCATTTAACGAGCATTAGCAGATCTTACCTTCAAGTGATTGCCCAATTCCCCCTTTCTTTTTCTTTCTTTTCCTTTTCTTTCTTTTTCTTCTTTTTCTTTTTTTTTCTTTCTTTTTCTTTTCCTTTTCTTTTTTCTTTTTTCTTTTTTTTTTTTT
>CM021767.1:115747126-115791837 GCA_011076525.1 Nettapus auritus
TTTTTTTTCTTTTTCTTTTTCTTTTTCTAACTCATAATATTCTGTAAGGTCTTGCAGTAACCATCTTTATGGATCCTTATGGGTCCCTTCCAACTCGGAATATTCTGTCTTTCCCCAGATCATTCCTGCATTGTGGGACAAAGCATTTCCTTTTGTTCCATATTATTGTAGTATTCCCTTTTTCTGTGAGACCTACCAAAGCACATTCCTTCTTCTGCTGCATGCACAATGGCAGAGCATGATCACAGACCCTCCCTTAGCCAGTTCTCACAGGTTCATCGCCTGTCTCGTCCTCCTTCATTAGACACTGCTCCACATTTTTGTCTCCTCCTGCCTCAGACACACACCCCATCTTACACATATCTTTATTTTTGGTTGATAAAACCACCAGACTGGAGGACTGGAGACCTACCTTCCCATACCAAGGGGAGGACATGGCTGGGGTGGGCCAGGCCTATGCACAGTCTTCACTAACTTGCTCCGTGCAGTTCAGTGGGAAGGAAAAATGCTGTTAACTGTGTTTCACAGGGAAGAAGACAAGATATAAATTCTGCACATATGCTAGGAAAATAAACAGAGATGGAGAAGGCACTGGAAACTCAGCTTTCAAGAACTATGCTGCTATGATGGTCCTGGGCCCGGCCTGCTAGCACTGACCCAAGCAGCCCCCAGCCCATCTCAGGAATCAGCATGTTCTGGGGATAATTCCCTGCAGGAAGCATAGGTGTGTCTTTTATAGAGCCAGGGAAGGCCAATAGGATGGATGGTGGGATTGGGACAGCTGTTTTGGGCATTGGAGAGTGGGCCCTGGGCTCCCTGCTCCTATGAAACTAGGAGCAAGCAGAGACAGACGGCACTTTGCGGTGATCCTTCCCTTCTGGACTGAAAATGAAAATGGAAGGAAAAAAAATCCTTATTATTTGGCCCACGTGACTGGAAACTGGATACAACTGATTTCACGTGACTCCGTTTCTGTTGCCAAATTGGATGTTTGCCTGTGATTGCCAACAGCATTTGCAACTGTTTGGACGGCAGCGATATTTGCAATGGGGTCCCTGAGGGCTGGGAAAGCATGTGTGGTTCAGACAAAGTTGTGAAAATGTTCCTGGGCAAATCCTTTGCTTTTGATAAGCACCGAAATTCTTTGAAGAAAGCTGTTCATGCAGAACAGTGAATAATATTTTAAAAAAAAAGTCTCTGTGACTTCTTTATGCCAAATAATATTTATTCAACAACTTTTCTGTTGTTCTTGCTGTACTTGCCAACTGGATTGATCTCTAAAGTAGTTGTTTACAGAAGCAGTCTTGAAAATCAGTTTTGGTGGCTGAGATGTCTCTCAGGACCATAGCTCTTCAAAAACAAGAGCAGCACTTTCAGAAATCCAGGACTATTACAGAGTTTTGAGTTCATCTCCTAAAATCACTCGGTGATCTAGAGAATATCAGCTCCTGGTCTCAGAGCTGAACCTAAGTCCATGCTTGCGTCTGTGATGAATTCTCATATTCACATAGGGCTTGATGTAAAACCCAAGTATCAAGATGCCCAAAGACAGTAAAGAACAGATTTTTCTTTCTTAAAGACCCAGATTTTAAAGGGTTTGGTTTGTTCTTGGTCTCTTGCCCAAAGTATAAATTGTCTTACAGTCCACCCTTTAGACTAGGGTGTGGTATATAAACCATCATCTGATGAAAATTAAAAGTTTAAATTAAGGAAGAAAAAGGGCAAAGCAAACCCTAATTGTTCCTCACTTTCCATTTTCCTGTCTCTTAATTATACCAGTCTTTACTGGATCTGGATGTGACTCATGTAATTTAGAACAATTTCCCCAAAAGACGGAGCATGTATTTGACTGACCACACAGTTTAATAGCTATGTTGGAGGCACTATTGCTGGGTAAGAGCTGCCAGCGAACAGTGAGAACACAGCAAGGCCATTGCTTCACAGGGTGCTGGAACAAAAACATGCATTTCACATTGCATTTCAAGGATGAAGTCCGGTTTCTTTTGAAATAAATGAACCAGCTTCCTTTCATCCCAACACAGCTAGGATTTTTCCTTGTTTACCACCATTTCATGATAGCAAAGTGAACAGGAGGATTTAAGAATAAGATGGTTATGTAGAGTTTCTACATCTGCTTAAGGCAGGATCCAAGGCCGGAAAGTGCAACATCCTTCAGACAAGAGCCTGCTTGGGCAGCTAGGCAGGGCTCCAGCACCCATCCCTTGGTTATGGTCACCCTCAGTGGGCCATAAATCCTTCTGGTCTGGTTTAACGTCAGAGACCACAGATCTGGGCACAGCACCAGCCCTGCCACAAGCAGCCTGGTGCAGACGCAGCCACAGAGTATAGCAGGAGGGAGCATAGCTACATCAGCACCAACACTGCCAGGGCTCTTTCCTGGCTATTGGGACCGTTCCCAAGCTGCAGCTCCCTGGTAGCTCACAAACCAAGCCTAGAGTTGCTTGGGTCGCTGCTGGTTTTTGGAGCCAAAGCTGTGCCAGGAGGCATGCTGACCATGCAAGAGAGGACGGCCAAGGCTCTGGGCCTGCTTGCTCTACCAATATGGACAGAAACAGCATGAGAATCTGGGCAGCTTTCCGAACAGCATCCAAAAATGATCTATGTCATAACTCGGGGGAAATCTGTTTCTGCCATGCTGTCCTCCACCGCAGGCTGAATTCTCCCTCAATCTATGCAGTCCTCCAAGAGGAGTCAATTTAGATTATTCTAAATTAGTTCATCTACCTAATGAAGGGGCAAAAGCATTGTGTGCCCAGGACACAGGTACGCCACCCGCCTGTGCCCTTACAGAACAAAATGAAGCAGAGCAGAACGTAGCTCCATCACTCACACTGTGCAATCCTCACCACAGCTACCAGCATGTTTAGGCAGGGCTGCTTCATTAGCATGGCCCAGCAAGGTTTTGGCTTGTATCATTAGCACTCTGCCAAACCGTTAGAGCTCCAGGAGCTTGCACATGCAGCAGACCATCCCCAACAAGTGGTTTGTATTGGAACACCCAGTTCTGGAAGCAAAGTGAATTTAGTAGCATGTGCATGCCCAGATTTCTTCTTAGCCATGGTGCTACGGAATGGGCTGTTACAAGTAAATCTACCTGCTAAACCTGAATCATTACTTCCAGTTCCCAAAATAGAGGTCATCCAACACTGCAGGGAATTTGTCCCTGTGCGTCCAGAACCTGCTCTGGTTCGGGTTCAGCTAGGTCCAGGCTCCTCACATTCAGAAGTGAAGCCAAGGACAAGCCCAAGGTCTTACTGTGCATCTGTTGCTCGTAGTCTTTCTCCCCAGGTGACCAGTCCCAGAGCCTGGTTCTGCACCTTTCACACGAAGATCTGGCCCCGGTTTTTAGGTCTGCATATGCCCACCGAGCTCCAGCCAGCCGCGTCATCTGGGACCTGCTGAGAATCTGGCCTTGGGAAGCTGATTTATTCAGACATGCAAATTCCTGCTCTTGTTTTTGTGCTGCGAGGCTCTGTGTAGGTGTACGAGCAAATTGCAGCACTCAGCATGTGTTGAACCGCCCGGGGGCTGGAACATTTCCCTTCCTAATTCCTCCTGCCTCTTCTTTGCCTTTGCACTGTCAAATGCATCTGCTCATCATCAATGCTGAAAGTAAGACTGCCACCAGCCAGGGTATGGTGAAAGACCCTGGGATCGGAGTGGTCAGGCTCTATTTTCTTCTTTGTTTTTGGCCTGTCAAGACAAATTTTTACAAGTTCTAAAACTGAGCCTTCAAAGCGCCTTTTTTCCCTAAATGTGTGGCAAGTAATTAAAGGACAAAACACTATGAACTGGGATGCCTTCGGACAGTAATGACAGTGGCACGGTAGGAAAGCATGTTTTCCTTCTCAAGTTCACCAACATTTTTGCACTGAAATCAGAGGTGTGTGAACCAGTATGCAGGAAAGATTTTTGAAAAGGGACCTGAAAGTCGGATGCTCTCTCCATTGGCATTTCCATTTCAGATCAATTTGTCTTCCTCATCAAGAGGAATAGGACTTGGCAACATGCTTTACAAAGCTCCTGCTATTATTTCCATTTTTGACACTGTTACTCGTTGAGCAAGCACTAAGTGATTTTAAATGTCGATGTGGCACCAAAACACTGTTGTCACGAGAGTCATTCTAGATTGCTCTGTGATTCTGGGGAGGTGGGGGAGAAAGAAGAGGAATCTAGAGGATGGATGAAGCCTGGCCTGTGTTGGAAATCCTCTGCAGGTCTGAGAAACACTGTACTCCTCTGTCCACGTGTAAGTCCACTAAGATGTCCTGTTCGCCTCATTCGGATGCTGAGTTGCCAGGCTTTTCCTCTGGCTCTGGGTTTCTCCCAGACATACCATTACCAGTCCTGGATTCATTTTAGTGCCCCTTAATTCAACAAAAAACAGAGGTAAATACCTCCCTTAGGAAAGGTAATATAAAGATTCTGAGGGACTCTACACAGTCTAAACTCAATACTGAAGAAAAGTGAGATTTGTGACCCATGCCAGGCCCTACATTTGTTAGCTAAAGCATTTGGGCTTTATTTGGGGTTGTGTAACCCACAGACATTGCAAAAACACCTTGTTTTGGGTTGTGGATTGCACCACAAGGGCGTGAGCATCTAAAATTAGCCGCAGCAGGGTGGCATCTGAACACCTTTGAAGATGAAGCCTCAAACCTAAACACAGACGTGCCCAACTTCTCTGCAGTGTTTGGCAAAGGTCTGATGGCTGGGCTGCACTTGGATCCAAGTGGCTGCACCCAGTTTCACTTTCTTTTGATCTTTTGGAAATAAAAAGTACAAACCCTGGGGAAGCAACCACTTCTCCGCAGATCACCACCATGAGCTTCATGGAGCACAGGTTGGGACCCTGTCCACAGAACACTTCTCTTCTGGGAGGAGGTCCCAAGGAGCTCCACACCACCTCCATGCCATGGGGGGGTCTCTGCTTCTATTTTCCCCCATAGTGACACAGCAAGTGGACCAACGGCAATGGGAACACTGATGATTTTCCTGTCTGTGACCGTACAGATAGTCCATAGTTAGGAAAACTTGGAGACAAGTCCAGGCTGCATCTAGCTATCCTGGCTGCTGCCGAGAGCCCCCGTGGGCTCCTCCTGGACTTTGCACAGAGTTTGTGGGATCATGTTGCTGTCCCACACAGACAAATTGGGACACCAAGATACGCTGCAGTAGCTGGCCCTGTGATTGAGCTGTGTAAACCAAAAACCCACAGCTTCCTGCAGTACAGCTCCTGTAATCCCACTGGGTCTTTCCAGGAAGCCTTGGGGAGTGTTGCTGACCTGACAGTGCTCCTTTCCAAACGAGATCCTTAACCATTTCTGGTGACGTCCTTGATATGGGACATCTTGCAGGTTTCTGGTTTTCATGAGGAGCTTGTGGGAAAAGGAAGGAGAATAAGGACTTCTGGATTCTTACCCAAATCCTGCTAATATTCTGTGTGTTTCTGTCTGTCCACATGGTTGCAGAAGAGGCTGGTTCAGCAAACAACAGGGGTACCAGGTATGGTGGAGGAAAGGAAGGGAGACCAGAGATTGAGCACCTGAAGGACAAAGCTGGGAATCTGCTCCCCACAACCCAGATGGCTTTGTCTGTGAACTTGCACAAAAGCAAAATGGCTTCTTAAAAAAGCATAGAAAGCAAGAACCGGTCAAAAAGAGGGAGATTGGCTTGCAGGAGGGAAATGGCAATCTCCAAGAAACTTCCCTCTCCACAAAGATCTCCTAATTTGTTTTTAAACCCCTCCCCCCCCACCCCCCTTTTTTTTAATCCCACATTCTTCAAAACCTCTTATGAAAGCATTTGTTGACTTTTCTCCTGTAGCTTGATAAACCGACAAGAAATACTGACCAAGGGTCAGTCCAATATCATCTGTGATTGCCTTCCTGATAAAATGTCAAGTCACAGCATTGTGAAACAGCAAAAGACATCGCTAATGCATTTTTTTTTTTTTTCATTGCAACTCATGTGGGAGAAGAAAAGTCTATGAGTGGCATTGCTCTGCTGGGGGCAAGGAAATAGTGGGTTGGGGTTTTTTTTTGGAGGAGGGTAAATTGCCACAACTCCTCCAACAATTCAAGAGGGAAGTTCAGGCTGGGATTTTTAGGAAGGGGACTTAATTCTCTGCAGAAAATGGACTCCAAATGCTGGCTGAAAGCACCAAGGAAGGTCCTCCACGGTGCCTCCGTGGGGCAGGAGTGAGAAGAGCCTTGCTTGGCTTGGATTAATTTAGGTTATATTAATGCCAGCCCTTGCCTTGGGCTCTGAGCATCAGAAAGGTCTTGTGCAGAAACACCAGGGCCACCTGTGGAGCATCCTGAGCTGAATTTTGCCTCCGCCCTTCATCTCTGCAGCTTTGTGCTCCAGCCACTAACCCAGGAATAAATTTACCCCTCGCTCATCATCTGTACTCAAAAACCAAGCAGCTGGTTTTCAGGCCTGGAGGCAAACTGGTACAGTCTGGCCATGTCTGTGTTGTTAAAATCCAGGCACGGTGGCTGTATCCCAGACGCCTGCTGAGGATGAATCTCCCCAAGATACCTCCTGAGGAGTGCCTGTGGGGAGTTGCTTAGGGCTGTGTGCATTGGCCTCTGCTCAAAGGATGCCAGGACCGTGCTCGCAGCTGAGCGGAGAGAAAGGTTTTGTGGCCATGCACAATTTAACATATTAATATACACGTAGCCTGGGTCAGCTTCTGAACTTCTCGTTCAAACCACAGGGAGCTAAGAAGAACAAAAAGAAAACCAGAAACAAAACCAAAAAATAAACACACAATCAGGAATCCTTGGTACCAATGGGCTCTTTCTCATGCTGCTTCATGTCCTGGGGTGGAGGTGACATCAAGAAAAGGGTCAGGGCATCACACGGGGGCAGCTGGAGGACAGTTCTCCAGCCTGTGCTGCTCCCTCCTTGTCTCCCGTAGAGGTTCAAGCCTCGAGGTTCACCACGCACTGCTTGGCTTCTCTCCCACCACTCCCTTTTCTTTGTGGCTTTTGAGGTTTTCTGCAGGGAGGGATGTGGGGTGAGAAGTGGGGCTTGTCTGCTTGGCGTCTGCTGGCTTCTGTTCCCCAGGTAAAAGGCTGATGCTCACTGTGAATCTTGCCAAGTGATCGCCTCCTTCCTTCACCACTCCCAATATCCTGTGGCAACACATTTTCGGCTTAATTATGAGTTGGAATTTTAAAAAAATAATGATTATAATAATTTAAAAAAAAATCAATTTCCTTTCATCACTTCTGAATCTTCCACCTTTCAAAGTTAGGTGCCAGGGGAGGAAAAACCCTCTGAAATATTTAGCTCATTAGCCTGCGGGGTGCTTGCTCTCCGTCCCATGGGGACCGCGGGGGCCTCATCCTGAGATCTGCTGCCAGCCCGCAAGATAAGCCACAGGGGATGTGGGGAGCCGCGCTCCCCGCTGTCACAAACCAGCCCTGATTTATGCAGGTTGGAAACCCGTGCCAAGTAGTTGGGGATCGGTTCTCTGGGGTTCTTTTAATTGCTCCTTTCCACCTCTAATTGCTGCTTCGCACTGTGGCTGCTCCCTTACGAGCAAGATTAATTTGGGCTTTGCTTAAGGCTGAGGGAGGCTCTGAAGCCTGTGCTGACTGATACCCAAACCATCAGCCTTGGTGTGCTGGCTTTAATTCCATGTTCCCAGTCCTCCAGAAAAGCTGACCAGGCACAGAACTCTAGCAATTCACCATCCTGAGCTCATATTTGACTGGGATGCATTGCAGGGAAGACCCTTGCCTCCATCCCAGTCCTTTGCAGTGGGGTAGCACCTCTGGCCATGTTAATTTCCCAATGATTTGGTGCAGCCAGCACCTTGAGGAGTGCATGCAGTGCCTTTGCTGATATCTTCTTCCCTTCCCTCCCTCCGTCTTGTGTTTCAGGCAGAAATGCGCCTGCAGGACCAGCAGCTGGCCAGGCAGCTCATGCGCCTCCGCAGCGACATCAACAAGCTGAAGATCGAGCAGACCTGCCACCTCCACCAGCGCATGCTCAACGACGCCACGTACGAGCTGGAGGAGCGGGACGAGCTCTCCGACCTCTTCTGCGACTTCCCTCTCGTCAGCTCCTTCAGCCTCTCCACGCCGCTCAAGCTCATCGGGGTCACCAAGATGAACATCAACTCGCG
The DNA here is from genome assembly GCA_011076525.1 of Nettapus auritus. Classification (NCBI taxonomy): domain Eukaryota; kingdom Metazoa; phylum Chordata; class Aves; order Anseriformes; family Anatidae; genus Nettapus; species Nettapus auritus. The sequence continues at coordinate 115,755,288 of CM021767.1, forward strand.
CCGGTTCTCGCTGTGCTGAAGGGGGGCAGAAGAGGGAAGGATGGGGGAGAAGGAGGAAGGATTGGGCAGTGCCAGGGCTCTCCCTGCCTGATGGCTGGGCACAAAGAGGCCTCAGAGGGGAAGAGGGAACGGGAGCAAGCAGGGAACACATCTGGTCTTGGTGGCATAAGGAGAAGCAGAGCCCAGTGCTGGGATGGCTCAGAGATGCCTGTTGAGAAGAGAGGACCTGTAGGAAGCACAAAGCATCTGAACCCAGCTTGGGCGCTTAGCCTGCTCTTTTGCAAAGTCCCTTCTCCTCCACCGTCTCCTCTCCCCACAGTAGCGAAGAGATGGATGCATCTCCAGTATTCAGAAGTCAGAGGGGAGGTTCAAAGATCAGCCAGAAAACAGGGCAAAAATCCCCTTTCCCTTCCCTTTACCTCCTCCCAGGCTAGAGCTGTCTTCAGAAAATGTCACTGTCCTCCCTGGATGTCTCCTGAGACATCAATCCTCTGCCTCTGCTGGCCCAGGAATGGGGTCTTTGGGGCTGTTTTAGATGAAAAAAAGGTTTTCCAGTGGAAAGGAGCCCTCCCAGCAGATGAGGGGTGGTGGGTTAAATGGTTTGCAGCCACATGGTGAGATGTGCTTGTTGACGTGCTCCATTGAGTCCAGTGTACTGTAGCATAATTTTGTCTGTGGTATGGATTATGGATGGATCGTGGACATTTATACAGAGACTCCATCTGGCCAGAAGTCACCTGTGTGCCCTAGAATTTATACCCAAAGCAATATTTGTTCCTGATCCCACTGTCAGCCACAGCCACAAGACTGGTGTGGCTAGCTCCAAAAGCAGTAAGGCAACGGAGGGAGTTTACACCCGGGACATCCCACATCAGAAAAACCACCCGAGGCTGACATCCTCCCAGCAGCAGCACCAGCAAATCCTGGATCCTCTGTAGCAACACACATCTGTCAGAGAAGGGACCTCTGAGAGGAAAAAAAGGACTTTTATGTAATGAGCACAAGGTGTGACTACAAATTAAAGGGAGAAACATTGCTGCGATGAGCTGCCCTCACCGTGCTTTGGACCTGCAGCGATCATAGGGGGCTTCCCTCCCGTCCTGGCAGCGTGTAGGGTGGATGCTGTGTTTTCCTGCCTTTCAGTGCATGAGGACAGCAGACAGAGCCCCCCGTGGTCTAAAACCAGCAGGGGCAGGGACACAAGGGGCTTAGCCACAGCATCCCTGGGGCTCCTGGCACCTGAGACAGCCCATCCAGGGGGACCGTGGCTGCCTCGAGGCTCTCCCTCCTGTTCCAACACTTCTGACCGTGCCAGAGTCCAGCTCTGCTCTTCTCAGCGTGCCAGAGCAGCTCAGTGATGCCTCCCCCTTCAGTGTATGGCTCACTGAGAGGTGTTTGGGGGCAGCAGAGCTGTAGCTATACTAACAGTTAAATCAGTGTTGTGCCTAAACTTGGAGACTTTTACTGCCCAGGTACTGAAGGTTTAATAGGGTTGTGGCCAGACTGCCAGTTGGCCTCTGGATTGTGATGCCATTTAGTTTACTAGTAGAGAAATAGCCTTATTTCCCCATGGACATTTTGGGAAAAAAATAATCGTTAAAATTGTTCTTTGTTTACTTTTTTAATAAAAAAAATCTATTCATGTCCCATGTTGATTTTCAGAGGCATTTTCGATCAAAAGATGGCAATGACAGCAATTCAGTGAAAATAATGCCTTGGAAGAGGGAGACTGGTTCTCTCTAGGATAATCTAGAGTCAGATATAGAGAGGTCCTGCCTTTGGGCTCTTATCTGGTAGCTGAATGCCAGAGGTTAGTACAAGCACAGTCTTAGGAGGTCATTATAAGTGGCATTAGAAATATCAGACGTCTGGGTTCCAGACATGTATTTTCTGCATTAAGTCGGATGAGGATGTTTATAAACTGCCAGCTGTTCATCGAAATGCACATTTTTTTTAATTATAAAATGATGTCTGTATTGATTCCTGCCTCTGGTCTGTTGTTTTGTTCAATGGCTCCAGTCCTGCCTGGAGAACAGTCGGGGGCTGTACGGGGAGCTTCTGTCCGGCTCCTGCAGGAGCAGGCTCTGTTCCTGCCAATGCAATAAGCCATCCAGTAACTACCATCAGCAGTGACCAAACAAATGATATCTGCACTGAAATGCATGACTCCACACAGATAGGTCTCTTTCCAAGACAGAGGTGGAAGGGCTGGAGACTTCATGTGAAGCACCAGGTGGTTCCAGCACCTCCACGCTGCCAAGCACCAGCGTGGTGTTTGTAAGGTTTATGGGTGTAAAAGGTTTTCCATCAGGTTTTTCTGTCCGTGCACATCATTAGGACATCCCCTGCGGCTACAGCAGCAGTTGCTCTGCCTTGTGGTCTGGAAGAGATGGAAAGAAATAAAGGTGGGAGGACATGTTATGTGTCAGGACAAAAATGTACAGGAAATAGAGCCAAAAAATAAGCCTCTCTTTTATGCTAGGTGTTGTTTTGCTACTTAGCCATGGAGCCAAAGGTGATTTGAGGCACTTAAAAATATATCCGGCTAAGGAAGAAAAATAAATAGAAAAGTATCTGATTTGCCTTGGCTCTGCTGAACGTGGTCCCAAGCTCGCTCAAGTTGTCTGCAGCTGTTTGGCCATGAGACATGCTCCTTGCTGAAACTCAAGAGCAATTCTGAGGCTGCTCCATGTGAATAATGAACATTTTTAATTTGGGTGGCCAGACTGGAAGAACACAGATTTCCCCAGGTTAACTAAAAGACCTAATTTCAGGGGGTTTGCCCCAGAATCTCACATATATGCATATTTTAGATGTTCTTTAAAGTACATCTTAAAGATGTACTTTAATTGTTTATATTTTTATTTTACTCAGAGTTCTAAAAAATATTAATCTAACACTAAAACCATTGAGAATATCTCATTTGCTTTCAGACATTGTTTTATAATGAATAGTCAAAACATTTTTCCTGAAATAACCTTGATGAAACTTTTCTCTGGGTTAGAGCCATTCATGCAGCTAGACTCAATCCCTGAAGTTTTGGTCAACCCCAAACTCTGTATATTTTACAGCAAGAAGAAATCATTTGAAAACAATTTGCCCAACTTGATTTTTTTTTACTCTTTCTGAGTTGATTAAGAAGCAATTTTACATATTTCATCTTAGTCAACTGGCCACACTCCCTGGCATGGTCCATCACTATACATTAATGGACAAGAGACCTTGCTTCTTGTTCACAGCCCCTGTACAGCGATGATAAAAATGGTTATTATTCCTGAGGGAAGCGCCTCATTCTTTACTCTTCTGGCACTGTGAAGTGCTATCATATAATCATTGAGTGATTTGATTTTGATGTCTCCCACAATTGCCTCCATACAGCCCTTAATGAAATTAAACAGAGAGATCATCACAGAAGTGCTCTGATAAGTCACATTTATACAAGGAAAGACAGGGAATGGCATATTTATAGTCACATGCTGAATCTTCATATTGCTTCTGCTATGTGGTATTTCAGATCATAGAATCAGAGAACCTTTGAATCATTATTAAGGCTTTTACAGGCCTCCAAGATCATCTGGTCCAACCATCCCCCTACCACCAATGTCACCCATAAACCATGTCCCTAAGCACCACATCCAACCTCTCCTTGAACACCCCCAGGGACTGTGACTCCACCACCTCCCTGGGCAACCTGTCCTAATGAACAGATTGTCATGGTCTAACACGGTCTATGAAGAGATATCATGGTCCAACTATTTACATATATATATATGTATGTGTGTGTGTGTATATATTCATATATATACGAATACAACTCCAGCTGGAGTATTCCAAGCAGCTTGTTTTTTTCAGAGACTGAAGCTGACTGCTAAGTGGGTTTTATTTTAGAAGACAGAAGGGACTGAAAGAAAAAACAAAGGATAGCAAGGAGGAGGTGGCAGGCTACACACCAAAACCAAACCAGGCTCTCTTCCCTCACTGTGTGTTCTGTGATCAAGTGCATGTCTGAAGAAACACGCACAAGGGAGCAAGGCACCCCAAATCAGATGAACAGATATGGGGCAATCCCTTGATTTCTCAGGTTTTCACCCCTCATCCTTTCAGCCTGCTGTACCAAGAGGGACCAGCTCTGCACACACTTCATTCAGGGTAACTGAGACCTGGATTTGCCCAGCCATTAGCAACAAGAGGGCATCGTGGAGTCCCCATGGTCAAAGCCATGGGGCAGCCAAGCCATCCTGGTTGCCCTGGTTGCCTTCAGCAGCTTGGTGTGCCCTGGGTCGGCCACCACAAAAGGTTTGCAACATGCTGGAAGATGCCCAATGCTTCACCAAACCCTTCCCAGAAGCCTTTCTCCTTGGTGGAGGGCTCCCTGACATGCTCCTGCCTGCCTGTCGGAGGGGGAAGAGGAGGAAAGAGAAATTACACAATGTTTTTGTTCCACTGACGAATTCCCCCTACCAGTTGGAACAGGCTGCTCATAAATCGCAGCTTTCTGGAGGGCTTTCAAGAGTGCTGTGTTCTGAGATCATTGTCTCTGCTCCGTGGGAGCAATGGGGGCAGGAAGGAGCTGCTCTAAAAACGCAGGGTGCCACAAGATTTCTTTCGGATGGGGAATGCTCCAGGAGGCAGAGGGAATTTCCCCCAACTGCTTGAGATTGAGGATAGCTGCTCGATGGGAAACGGGAGTGCTGATCACAGTGAGAGATCTGCCAAGGTCAGCTTCTTCCAGCCACCCCAGGAAGGTAGAACAATGATCCTCCAGTTATGCTTTGGAAAATGAGATGTGGGATGGCCGACTGCTTGCCCCAGAGGTATAGCCAGGGACCTTTTGGCCTTGGGTTTCAGATGGGATCGCTTTGGCACGCTCAGCCTGCCCTGCACGACAAGACACAGTCAGGACGGGGTTAGGTAAACCTTTTGCATTATTCAGCAGTCACTAAATACTCACAACTCTTGCAAAGGGACAGTTTCTTAATGCACTTCCAAGTCAAGGCTTAAATAAGAAGTCTTCATGATATATACACCTCCCACAAAAACAGATTAGAGGGGACCTCCAAGGGCTGCTTCTCCACCAGGAACCAGGACTCAAGCAGGTCAAGTGGCCAGTCTTGTCCAGTCCATGTTAATAACTACATATCTCCATTGGATGGTTGGACCAGATGATCTTGAAGGTCTTTTCCAACCTTAATGATTCTAGGATTCATTATCTGCCAAACAGTCTGCTATGAATGGTGGCCCCAGAGATGTCAGGATGCTCCCTGGACATCTTGGTAGCAAGATGCAAATGGAAAAAAAAATGTTCTGTACAAAAGCTTGGAGCAATGAAAACTAAGGCAAAAAAAAAAAAAAAAAAAAAAAAAAAAAAAAAAAAAAGGTATCCAACCTTTTCCACAACCACCCAGTGCTAAGCTGTCCCCCCATCCAGCAGCAAACCCCCAGTTTCCCTGAAGTGTGCCATTAAAATCTCGTAAAACCCTTCTTGTTGCCCTTGGCATCCCTGACCAGCCTGTGCCCCAGCTGGGTGCCAGCCCTGCTGCTTTTATCCCTCCGTACCCGAGCACTTCCTTGGCACTCTTCTTTCATTTGCTCTCCTTATTTCCATTTCTTGTATGCTCCCTTTTAGCAGCTCCATTCACCAAGAAGTGTCTTAATTAACCGAGCAGGCTTTGTGCTGAAATTCCTCATTTTCATGTGCAAAGGCAGGGCTTGTTCCCAAGCTCTGAATAAGTTTTCTTTAAAAAAAATAAAAATAAAAATAAAAAATCAACCAGCTGTCTCAGACACCTTCCCCACACCACCCCCAACAAATTCTCAGCTCCCTGAATGGGCTGAAACCATCTCTCCTGAGGTCCAGAGTCCTAAATCCAGGGCTTTTTCCTTCTAGATGTTCTCCAGATCAAGCTGTCACAGTTTCCCCCTGCTCCTCCATGCTCAGCGGGTCAGGCAGATTGGAGGGGATGGGGACTAGCACTGCCTGGGGACATTGGATGGGTTTGAGCACTAGAAGGGAGGAGATGATGCTGGCACATAGCCGCCCTGAGCCCCTGATGGTGCCCGGTTTCCTTCCCTAGAAAACTGGGTTAGAAATAGGGCAAGCCCTGCTCTCGCTGGAGCTGGCCTGGATCCCTTCCAGGTGCCAACCTGCTGCCTGCTGACCTCTGCCCACCTCTTTTTTCTTCTTTCCCATACGATGACCCCAAACCCTTGAGTTAATGCACATGAGGGGGATGAACAGGTTGGGGAAGGAGGGGACATGGGGCAGGAGTCCTCCTCTCTGCCCACAGAGCTACACAAGTCTACCCTGCAAGCCTTGCCAAGGACTTTGGTCCTGCTAACAGCACAGGAGGATGCCTTTCCCCTTGTATCACACTGCCTTCCCTTGCTCTAAGCGTTAGGGAAGAGTCAAGCCTGGCCATCAGCATCGCAGCCTGTAGGATGTGAAGCATCTGTCCAGCTCATGGCCAGCCTCCAGCCCCCCGAGCTCAGCTCACTGCTTTTCAGAGCCCTGCCCTGCAGGGAAAGTTTGCTTCTGCCCCCCTGCTCCCCCCCTTCTCCTCGCTTCCCTTTAGGGGCTGCATGGCTTTGATCACCTGCAGCCCGTTAATTACGATGTGCTGCTCTCTGCCTGGAAAGCAAAGGGAGAAAGGTCCCCTTTTAGCTTTCCCCCCCCAGGGACCCGCTTTGTGGACGGGCCTCCGGTCCCCTCGCAGAGCAGCTCTGCCCCGTTGCTTTGTGCTTCTCCTTCACAAAGCCCTCTTTGTGCTCGTGCTGGGCTGGAGCCAGCCCGGACTGCAAGCAGATGCTTATCCTCCAGCAGGAGCAGCACCACCAGCTTCAGCAGGAGCCGAGGACAAGGCAAGCATCACTCCAGGCACCTGGGCTCCTCCTCTGGGTGCTGGAAACACACCCTGCCCCAGCGGGCTGCACCCATGGGTGCATTTTGCATGGGTACCCATTGCGAAAATCAGAGCCAGAGATGGGGAGAAAATGATGCTGGAGGAGAAGGGAAGAAAATGATGCTGGAGAAGGGGAGAAAACGATGCTGGAGAAGGGGAGCAATCCCAAGAGGCAGGCAGCTGAGCTGTGGGGAGCAGGGGCTTGCTTGCAACCTGCTTGTACAGTGCAAAATCTGTGTGAGGCACTGCTCCTTACCGAGCATTCCCATTGTGGGATTCCTCAGGGCTCACCCCAGTCTCCCAGGGAGATCAACAAGTCAGTAGTGTCTGGCAACAGCACAACACCGGCATCGCTGCTGGGGTGAGAAGGTTCAGCCCATCTCATCCAGATCCCCCGAGGGGTTTCATTCACTGGAGGAGGCTGCTTTCCTGGGGGAAGCTGCTGGAGCAGTGAAGGGGGATTTGAGATTTTGGGGGTGCCCTCAAAGCAAAGATTTCACATCTGGAGAGGGCTCAGCAAGAAGGGATTTAGGCTCTGGGGGGATTCCTTTTGGCCTGATTTTGCTTGGAAATGGGACAAAATTCCCCGGAGGCTGTTGGTTTGTGCTCTGCAGGCTGCACTTGCAGACCTCAGCCCCTGCATGCAAATCACGGGCTGTGGGTTCGTTTCGGCAGGGCTGTTCGCAAGCAACAGGCATTTACCATGTTCAAGTCGTGGGTCCCAGAGGGGACAAACTGCTTCACCTCCGGGTTTGTTATCGCAGGGTCTTTTTTTTTTCTAAGGGAAAACCCAGATTTGCAGCCACAGGTTGTTTTGCTGGCTGCTTGTCACAGCCTGCCGTGCCAGCTCTTGTGGGTGCTGGGCTGCTCCCAGCAAGTGAAATCCAGGAGGGGAACAAAAAAAACCCAAACCTGTGGGGATTGCAGGGATGCGCCAGCGGCAGACAAAGGCGCGCCAGGAGGGGAGGGAGCGAGGTGATGGCTGCAAGGCTGCTGGCCGGGTTGCCATGGATTTCATGCCATGGATTTCGTGCTCGTCAGCCCCTTCATCACCCAGGAGAGGAGGGAGGGAGGGTTTGGAGCATGGGGAGCTGCCTCCGTACCTGAGCTGCCTCCTCCTGGGGGCTGTGCTAGTCTGAAGGGCCAGGAGATGATGTCCCTGTGCCGGGGACATTCCCCCAAAATAGACATTAATATTCCTCCCTCCATGTGAATGGCTTTCCTTTATTCTTTTCTTTTTTCCATCCCCAAGCCCCAGGGTCAGTACCCACAAGCACGTTTCTCCCCATGACATATCCAGGATGCTCTTGTCCAGCTTGACCAGTACGGATGCACAGCAGTGCCAAAGCTCCCAATTAAAAAACAGACTAAGCCAGGAAGACAACAAAACTTGAAGGAGGCAGGGATGAAACATCAGCAAAGCCACCCCAGTAAAGCCAGCAGGATGCCAGCTTCCCCCTGAACGCCGCTGCCTCGGCCGACCAAGGTGAGGATGCTCACAGGGAATTACGAGCACTCGGAGCCAGCAGCAAGCACTCAGGAAGGCAGCCACACGTTGGAGAGCCTGGGGTTTTGAGGGCTCCACGCACTGTTACGAAGGGATTATCATTTATTAATGTGGCTGCCAAAACCCATTAATTAGCCTCAGACAAGTAAAGAGATCTCTGGCTGGGGATAAGCATCCAGGATGAGTGCTGCAGTGAGTGTGTGCGCACCACGGAGGGTGTGCAAGTGCCTCTGTGCACGTGTGTGCTGGCACATGTGTGCGCCACAGGTGTGCACGCTTCCATAAGCTACCCTGAACATGCTGATGTGCGTAGCATGAGCTGTCTGTGTAAATATCATGCTTAAATCATGATAAAGTGATAATAAAAGCACGTGTGTATGTGCACCATGATGCCATGTGTGCACGTGCATGCTGCGTGTGTGAACGCAGCAGTGTAAGTGTGAAAGCACACCAGTTTTACACACTGTGCACGGCCCACAGAGCATGCCCTTGTGTGCGCACATGGGTATGTGTTAGGTGTGCATCCGTGCAAATGCATGCGTGAGCACAAAGTGTGCTGTCCCCTTCAATGGACAGATGGAGGACAGGAACAGTGCCACACAGAGCCCTGCCTGAGTGGCTTCTCCTTCTCTCTCATCCCAAGCACTCAAAAATTTGCCTTTCCTTTCAACATATCTTTATAAAATTCAGAGATGGGTTAGGAAAAAAATAAAATAAAATGCTTTTTGCTCACGCAGCCCATCTGTCTTCCGTATCAGTGCAGATCTCATTAGGAAAGAGGACATAATTAAAAAGGAAATAAATACAAAATGTGCCGGTCCTGCTTCACTGTTTAATGATGTTTTCAGATATTTTCTCGGCTGGGTTGTTGGTGCTTGTCCCACACTGGCTGCATCCAGGTTCTCTTGGCTGCCGTGGGGTTGGAGCACTGCATAAAAGCAGGCCCAAAGCCTGCAGCGGGCAGGAAGGCAAAACCAGAGCTCGTCCCTGCACAGCTCCTCAAGGGCTGGGAGGGAGGGAGCCCCAGCTGCCTTCTGGTGGCACATCCCATGCTGGATGGAGCTGCTTCACCCTGCAGAAGCTGCAGAAGCTCTGCCAGGCTGGGGCTGCAAAGAGGTCACCACCTCCAGAGCTCTTTTGGGCACCTTCCAAGGCTGTTCCTTTCTTCCTGGGTTCTTTGTGGTGGCTCCAGAGGTGCTCAGCCAGATGAAATGCAGAGTTGCAAGCACGGCTGCTGGGCTTAAATCCTGAGTCTAGAGGCTTCGAGGACCTCTGAGCTTTTTAAAAGCACAGCAAAAGCTCCCAGCACAGCCACTTCTGCGGGCAGCTTCTTTATGCTGTGTAGGTACGTAGCCAAAAGCCACGAGCTGCAGCTGGTTGGGGTCTGCAGGATCACCTACACTAAGCCATGGGTCTCCATCCTGAAGGACAGGTGTCATTACAACAAGATTTGGTGTCCCATCATTCATGGCAAGGGCAGTGGCCATCCCTGTTGTGGCAGGGGCTGAGCAGGCACAGGATTTCAGTGGGATGAAGGCACCCTGACCTGCCTGAGGTCTCATTTTAGGGCTGCATCATCACCCTGCAACCCACCTCTGAGCTTCTGCAACCCCTGTAAGGTCCTCTTGGGCAAGAATGTGTTCAAACACCACGGATAGACCTATCCTCTATGGAATTCCCTAATGCCCATGTAGGATCTCCATACCCCTTGGGCTTGGCAACTATTTTTTAAGGGGGAGGATGCATTATCCCAGCTCAAACAACAACCCACATTCATCCTCCAGACTCGTTTTATCAGTAAGGCTAACCTCCACTCCAGGGAGCAAAGACAGGCAGGAAGGGGGGATGCAACTCCAGACAAAACTGGATTAATTCACCGTGGAAAGGTTTTTTTGTCTCCTCATTGCAGGCTTGTCAAGGGAAGATCGTGCTCCTTCCCCATCCCTGCTTGGCGCCAGCCCTCTCCTTTCGTATGATGAGCTCATTCAGTGCAGTGGGAGCGCTGCAGCCAGGAGCACGTCTGCGCCGTGGTGTAGGCAGAATCGCAGCTCTCCGCATCCATTCCTGACCTTCTGCTGCTTCAGATATTGCCCAGCTTCCTTGGGGGCAGAGCTGTGATTTGTTTGGGGGATGGAGTTAATTAAGCCATGTGCAATTTTCTCATTTGTCCTGATCTTCTCACGGTATCAGCTCAGACTGTTGATGCACACACATTTTTGGGGGGTGTTTTTCTTTTATTTGATGAGACTTAGGAATGACGCCAGTCGTGTATGTGTTTGTCAGCCACCCCCAAACAACTCCAAACAACTTCTGAACTGCTGGTCCCTGCCCGATTTGACAGATCTGGGATTCTCTGAGATGTCACATTCCCATAAACGTTTCTCAAGTGTTTCTCCATCAGCCTGTTTATCCAGCAGTGGACGTGCATGAGGCTAACCAGTGCCTGGTCTGTCCTCTGCACCAAGACCTGGCCACATGGAGTGGTCATAAATGTGGGTACAGCGAGTGATGTATGAGAGCAAGTGATGAAACCAGCAGGGAATCAGTTTAAAATGGGTAAATAAATTAGCTCAGGGCAAAGTGGGTGTCAGGAAGAACCTGGAGGTTGAGAAAAGTGCTAGAAACCATTGTGGGAAGCGGATCTGTAAGTGATGCCAGGCTGGGATGTCCTCTCCAGCATCACCAACCCCAGGAGCGAGGATGCTGGGGAAGAGCATTGAAAGGGGCCAGGCTCAAGAAACCTCCCCAAAAAGGATCTCTGTCCAGCGTGGCCTCAAGGGACCATGCTCTGACCCCAGGGACATTGCTTATATTCTGCTCATCCTGCTCATATCACCCAGATCCTGTCAGCCCCACGGAGCACTGAGGTCTCCCCACACAAGGAGCTGTACAAACCCATCCAGGGGGAAGCTGGTGTGGTGGAGGCCAGGCAGAAGTGAGCATGGAGACAGCACAAGCCAAGCTCGGGTGCTTGGCACCAGCCCCTTCCAGAGCTGGGAGCGCCTGAGAGCCGAGCATCCCTGCTCACCGAGCCATGAACGCTGGTGCTGTTCATCTCAGTGAGCTGGTTATTAATTCCTGCAGCCAGGAGGGAATGCTTTCTCGTTTCCTTGGCAGTGCCGTGAGCAGGCAGAAAAAGGAGAGGAAGAAACACCGGTATTTAGAGGGCATGCAGGCTCCAAGCCAAGCTGGTCTCTACCCAGCCGGCTGCAGTGACAATGGGAGAGCACCTGGGGTGCATGGTGTGGGTGAGCATGCATTTTAAGTGCATTTTAACCTTTTTCAGGAATAAAAAAAAATAATAAAAAAGCCATGAAATCCAACCTTGTGTTCATTTGGAAATCCCTGCATGTGCAAACAAACGTGCCCATGCACAGAGTGTCAGATAAAGAAGGAAATAGGGAAACACCCCAGGGACCGGTGCACAGAAGGATCCCTGAAGCTTAATCCTAGCCCCAATCCCTTCTGTTTTTGCCCTTGGCACATCAACATTGCTGCACTCAGAGCTCCAGTGCTACCTGGGAGAGCTCAAAAGCTCCTCCAAAATCAGTCAGATCCCCTTCATTCAGATATCCTGCCCTGGGACACTTCCTACGGGGACTTGGGAGCTGCCAGCGCATTCCTGGGGTCATCTGAGCCCCAGCCCCAGGGAGAGGGGAGAAGGGCAGTGATGGCTGGGGACAGAAGCAGGAGGAATCTTTCTGGTTCAAGGATCACAGTTTCTACCAGCACCTTTGAAGAAGGGGGAAGGACTTCAGCTTTCCCTGGGAAAAAAAAAAAAAAAAAAAAAAAAAAAAAAAAAAAATGCTCAGATAACACCACTCTGCCTGCAGAGATGGAGAAGGGCAGAGGATTTGCTAAAAGGGTTTCTGCATCCCCAGCAACCTTTGAAATATGGTCTTTGATCAGGAAAAAAAAAAAAAAAAAAAAAAGGCAAAGATGTAATAGATGAATCTTTACAGCCTGCAAGCTTGTGCCCCACATCCTCTAGGCTTCTTTCACCCACTTGCATGAGACTCCCAGATATTTCCATAATCCACATTTCTCCCTAAATGCCCCTGATTCTCCCTGGTGCAATACTTCCACTCCCTTCTCTCATTTTTCCCCCATCTCCTGCCCATCCTTGGCTCTCTGGCCATGGCTACACCACGTCTTGATGTTATTTGGAGCCGTGCAGGTGCTGAGCAGGAGCACAGGGGCACTGCCTGGCTGCTGTGTTTCTTTCCAGAGTAGCTGATTCCTTCAATGCCAACACCAAGGCACCCCCCGTCCTCCATCAATTAACTAGTCCTGCTAAAATCCTGCAAGAACACGGGATATTTGGGAACTGTACCCCTAGAGGAGACCTGGCTGTGATTTGCCGACATATTTTGAGGTGACTAACCTCCCAGCATAGGTTTTGTATGGGTGTGTGAGGCCTTTTTGTTTACGAAACCCAGCAAAACAGCATTTCAGAGCCTTGAGTCGGCTGCTGGCTGTCGCGTGGCTTCATTGCCTCCAAGTGTTGCTGTGTAAACACTAATCAGGCCAAATTATTCAAATCACAACTGTCGGGCATGGAGGGAGCATTAATGAGGGAAGAAAACAGAACAGATCGGCAGGGCAGAAAGTGTCCTTCGGCTGAAGGTCGGTGGCTCCCATCCAGCATAGGAAACTCGCACCCCTTCCTCTGCCAGCACCCCGGGAATTGCCCCTGAGTGGGATGGGAGCTTTGGGGCAGGTTGTCCAGCCCCAGGGTTTCTGGCTGAGGGATATTTCCCTTTTCTCAGACAACATAAGCACCTTGGGGTTTTGCTCCAGCCTGAGATGTCTGGAAGGGTTTTGTCCATCCCTGTGTTTCCAGCTGGTGATGGACCACTTTGGGTGGCTACAGCAAAACCAGGTCGGGGTGAGAGCAAGGAACTGCTTTACCCTTCCCATGTCCCTGCATGGACACCACTAGGAGTCCCAGAATCATTAAGGTTGGGAAAGACTCCAAGACCATCGGGTCCAACCACCCTAAGTCCCCTGGGGAGGCTTCACCCAACTCGGAGGGCCTGGGCAGGGGAGAAGTTACCTCTCCAAAAACAGAGAGGGGACACAAACGCAAGCCTTCATCCAGCCCTGCCCAGATTGGTGTGAAGCCATCTCGGGGCTGTTCTGGCAGCCCATGGAGAGGCAGGAGTTGGCTTTGCTGTGGGTAAAGCTGTGTGATGAGCAGCCTTGGAGGTGGTCAGGACACAGCTGGGCACGGCCCCGAGTGACCTGGTTTGGTTCAAGTACATCGAGCAGGACGTAGGACAAGGTGGGCTCCAAAGTTCCCTTCCAACTGAAATAATTCCGTGATTTCAGATGGATTCTATGATCTGTACTAATAAAGTAACCAGTATTCACTAATAAAATAAACTGGTCACCAGGCCAGGAATAAGTTTCATCCTACCTCTGGACAGTTGAACAGATTGATCAATTCTGTTTGTTTTTTTTTTTGTTTGTTTTTTGTTTGTTTGTTTGTTTTCCTTGGTGGTGGTGATGATTTTGGGGTTGATTTTTGGTTGTGTTGTAAATGAACTTTTCCAGATAGCTTTTGAAAAGCCTCCCCAGCTGTAATTCATCTTAAATTGTAAGCTTTTACTGGTGCCACCAGCACCCAAGATGGATGCGAGCTGCTCACCCAGAAACATGGCAGGAGGCTTTGTAGGGATGAGAGCGGGGACGTCCTGGGGCTGTTCTGATTCGGTAAATTGGAGCAAATTTCAAAAAACCAAAGCAGGTGTTATGTGTGGGAAAAGAGAGCCAGATTCTGAGCAGGGGCAAATTGATGTTGTTTCATGGAAAGCTGCTGGTTTACAGCAGGAGTCAGTCAAAAATCACCTGCATCCAGTCTGACTTCCAACTTCAGCATATCCTAAAGCAGGAAAACATCGTCAGCCCTTGGAGCTGGTGTTTAAGCTATCTGGAAAATATCCCAGCCATTAAATACTTTAAGCTGTTAGAGTAAGGTCAGAAGGAGAGAAATGCCATCTGGGAAAGGAAGGAGTGAAACCATCAATCTTCAGGCCTCAGAAATTGGCTATTTTAAAACCTTCAGGAGGAAAATAAATCCAATTCGGCCAGAGCACCATGAAACACTTCACCTGACATGGCTGGGTTTCCCTCTGTCCTTGCTGGCAGTCCTGTTTTCCACCTGTTTGGCCCAGAAATGTGAAAAATGAAAAATCTGGGTGCTTTTCTTTGTGGCCCTGTACCTAGGAAGACCTAGAGGTGCTGGTGAATCTGGAAGAGGATTTGGGGGAAGGATTATTTCGACTTGCTTATCCTTGTACTATTTGGCATCAGATTTTTCTGGGCACAAAAATGGTGGAGGCTGGCAGGGACCTCTGGTGTCATCCTGTCCAAGCCCTCAAGAACCTGCAGCTGGGTGCCCAGGACCATGTCCACTGGCTGCAGAGATGTTGCAGAGATGCTGGGAGATACAACATGATGTTAGGAGATACACCAAGCCTACGAGGGCTGATTTATGCCCGTAAATACAGTTTTGTGTGTCTAACCCATCTGTTTTTTTATGCACCATCTCAAGAGACGTTGGTCTCTGCTCTCTGGACTAACATGATTTGGACTCCTGCTCTCTGCTTTTCGTCTGGTCCTTTCTCATCAGCAGGGCTCTGGGTTTGGCTCCAGACCATTTCTACCAGACGTGATGTCTGAAATATCTTCAGCTGTGCTTGGCTCTGGGTTTCCCCTGAAATGAGAAGCATGGTGGGTTCAGCACATGCAGCTCCTGGGCTAGCTTTTGGTAGCCCACCACGAACAAAAACAGCCTCATCCCTACCCGTGATGTGCACATCTATATTCTCTTTGCAGATATCAGCTAAACCAGGGATGGGATTACATTTCTACCCCAAAAATGCCCTCTGCTGGTGTCTCAATACCTGTGACTGCTGAGGATGCTCTCTGTGCTCAGGTAAGAGGCTTATCTGCCTCTCCTGCAGCCAGACCTTGCAGCAAAGGCAAAAAACGTAGCTCAGGGCATGTATGTGTGCAGGGACACAGCACAACTGAGGGGCCACGGGACACCTCACAGCACCCACCACCCACAGCCAAGGGACCCCAGAACTGGATGCAGGGGTTTGCAGTTCTCAGGAAAATGTTGGAAAGCCTCTTCCAGGAGTTAGGGGATGGTGCTAGGGTCAGAAGAGGGCCCTACCTCCAAGAAAACTGGTTTCAGGAGGGGGTTTTTGGCCTGCTGATCCCAGTCTGGCATAAGTGGTGGCTGGTATGAAATGGGTACTTACACCTTGCCCACTGTGATGCCACACTGCAAGGATTGTCCCCAGAACACTCAAATTATATGGGAAGGACAGCAAATTATATGGGAAGGACAGCAAAGAGCAAGGCCTGCTGTTCTCCTCCCCGAGGAGATGTGTCCTAGGTCGGGTCCTGGCTCGGCCAGCAGAAGGACCTGAGGACCTTCATCCCTCAGAGCCATACAGACAGACCCTGGGGAAGAGGCACTGTTCCCAGTCTCTCCATCAGGCCCTTTTCTTCCAGATTTGGGGTAGAAATCCCTGATCTTGCAAGCAGCGAGCCAAAACTGTTCAAGGGAGCATGATGACCTGGTGGAGGTGGCCGTGATCCAGCGAGTGGGTCCATCCCCTGTCCCCGACTGCACAAACGCAGCCAACAACACCCACTTCAGTCCACAACCAGTTGCATGAAGCCTTAGTTGAGATTTATGTGGGACTTCACCTCTTGTTAACCCCCCGTCCTTTCCAGGAGACGTGGCAGGGACTCAGAGTTCCTCAGAGGCCGGGATACAGCTCACCAGCGTGTAATTAACGTGAGCAATTACAGCAGAAAAGCTGAACCAAACCTAAAGAGAAGGGCCAGCCCCAACCACAACCCATCTTATCCTGTCCTTGCACAGTGCAATTGGGATGCAAAGGGAAGTCTGACAGCTCCAGGAAGCATAATTAGCCTTCAGTGATGAGTGGGAGCAATATTACTGCAGCACATATCATCTTTTAAACGAGTTCTGTTTATTTATAACCGGCTCCCATGACCCGTGCCCTGAACTTAATCCCTCCCCTCTCTGCTTATCCGCTCATCTCCCAGTTTTCGCATTACTGGGAGAAAGGGAAGGTCGGTCCGTGGGTTATTCCATTGGAATGCAGATAAATGGAGCTGGGAAGGATCCTGAGAGGTTGTTCAGCCCCTTTTCCTGCCCCGTGGGAGGAGGCAGCACACCTAAATCAGTGCCGATGGTCTCATCAAGCATCCCACCCTGATGGTGTGGGGCACCTTGTGGCACTTCTGGGTTTTCTTTGCTGTAGGGGGAACAATCCCCATTCTCCCTGCTGGGACCCCCAGCTTGTGAGCACATGTATGGGGGATTTTGGGGTCGGTGGGGCTCATCCTGCCCAATCTACATCCACAGCTGAAGAGGTGGCTGGGTGCAGAGCATGAATGCAGCCCTGAGCGTGCCTGCAGCTTTGCACTAGTGCTGATGCTGTCAGCTCTTTGATTACAGCAGGTTTCTCAAAAAAGGGGGTGATTTTCCCAGGAATGTCCTTAAATACATGTTTAGTGTATTATCTGGAAGCAAGCACCCACAGCAGTGCTGGAGACAGCCTCTTTGGTGCCAAGCTAGGGGTCTCTGAGCATACAGGACCAGGCAGGATGGGTGCTCAGCAGCACTGGGGGAAAGGCAAGCTGGCAGCATTCCCCCTGGGACCACACAGTGGGATTCCCACCAGCTAGAAAAGGGGGACCTCAAGCTGGAAAGGAGTCCCCCAAGCAGAACCTGTAGTACTACTGCAGCAAACCCTTCCACAAACCCAGCCATGGGCTGCACATGAAAAATGGATTATTTAACAGCATCCCTGCTTCTATTTTGCATCCCACGGTGGGGATCCCCTTGTCCTCCTTGAGAGGCTCCTGTCTCAGCTGATGACACAAGGACCTTTGCACCAAGGGCTCCCTCCTGGAAATGACTGAAATAATTTTCAGGCTCCCTGTGATAAGCTCTTTAAGCAGAGGCACCGAGCTGCTCTTTGCCAGCAGGTGATGCCCTTTGCTGTCTATAACTCCATCCGTGCACCCACCCCGACATTTTCTACAGCCCAACACACACAAACATGGCTCTTTGTCCACCTGAGATGAAGTCTGGCTTTCTTTTAGTGGTTTTTCTCCCTCTGACTTTTCTTTAGTGGTTTGGCTCAGTGGTTTTCTCCCTCTGACCTGCAGACCTGTGGCTGAGGAGGCCCCAGGGGACAATACAAAGACCCTTTTCCTTCTCCTGGCTCCCTGTACTGCCTCCTCCCCACAAAAACTGGGCTGAAGACCCCTTGGACAGCCCCAGACATCTTTCCCTACCAGACTGCAATGAAGGCAGCTACTCTGCCAAACCAACCCATGTGTTTAAAGCCACCTTGACCCTCCCCGAGGTCCCCAACTATCCCTCCTCTCCTCCCTCAGCCATCAGCTCAAGACGGAGAAAAAACACATAAAATCGAAGAAAATGTGTTCCCAGATCCAGCCCATGGGGAAAAGGCCTGGGGAGCTAATTATAGCCTGATGCATCAGAGCTGTCAATAATTCAGGAGTGTGAGCTGGAGATGAGATGCACGATGGTGCTTGATCAAATGCTGGAGCACCCAAGGCTACTCTTTTCCCAGGGTGGGACAGAGGTGGGAGAACACATGGCACACAGATACCAAATTCAGGCTCCACATCCTTTATCCTGCAAGGCTCGTGGGGTCCTGTGAATCGCTCATGGGGTTTAAAACTGCTGTCCCACAGGGCACAGGTCCTTTGTGCTGACCATGCTGGGATGTGTCTCCAAAAATTAGGGCCCACAGGGGCTGTGCTTGCTGGGCTTGCCCCAAAAACACACTTTGGACCACAGCTCTGAAGGGGCTGTGTCCCCATCCTTTCTCTCGCTGCTCTCAGGCGAGGCTCTGGCTCCCTCTCCTGACACCTTTGTCTGCTCCAGACTTCCTCCAGAAGCTGACGGGGAAGGCACCGGAGTAGCTGCTCATCTCCCATGGGGTGTGGGCCATGGGCATGGACCGAGCAGCTCGGGCATCTCTGGAAGCCCACACAGAAGGTGGGTCACCCCCAGCAAAACTAGGAGGAGGAATCGGGCTCAATGCCTTTGGAAAAAGCTTTATCCAGAAAATATGAAGCATTATGAGCTGAGCCCCCCAGCACCACGCCAGCCAGTTGCACATAGGGCACCATCCCAGACCTATGGTGAGCTCTGCTCCGTGCCCAGTTCTTTGCGGCGCATTTGGGATTTTGGAGACCTCCTCTTGCTTCGCCAAGCCCCGTTGGCAGGTTTTACAGCCCCCTCACCCCACTAAAATCCAAACCATCTCCTCCTTGACCAACTGTGTCTTCACATTGGGAAGGGGGGGGACCGCATAGGAGCTGCAGGGGGTTGGAGCAGCAGCAGGGGTGCTGAGCCCCCCAGCCTCCATCTCCTGGCTGCCCTCTGCCCTGCTTCACCTCCTCTGCCGGCCTCCCACCAGCAGACGGCAAAACAAGCCTGTGTTTTGGGGGGAGAGCGGCCCTGAACCCCGGGAAAGAAGCCTGTGCCATGGAGAGGCTTCTCCGGTGTCTAATATGGGGTTCAGCACCTCCGTCTTGCTCCTTCCACTTGCATCTGCTCAGGAATTTCTTCGGGGGGGGTGCATTTTTTCTGATCTCCAGCCCTGGAAAAAAATAAAATAAAATATATAAAAATAAAAAATAAATAAAATAAAATAAAATAAAATAAAATAAAGCTTCATGGAGAAATGTCAGCCAGAGCAATGAGCAGAAACATCTTGCCAATATCTGCAAAGTGTCAGGAGTATATCCAGCTTCAACACCCCAAAGTGGAGCCAGCACCAACGTCACCAGTGGTGTGAGTGGCACTCCTCACTGCAGCTCTGTCCCTCCATTCAGGGCTTAAATACAGCCTTTCTTTCAAAATACGTCGCCTGGCCACTGAATTGAGAGGAAATACTTTTAAGATGGAAAAATGACCGAAAGTTTTTACTTATTAAAAGTCTGCCTTTTGGTAAGAGAAAAAGACTTTGAATACATTTTTATTCAAAACATGATTTTTAAGGTATACATAAGTAAAGCCAGCAAACTGAAGAGGGAAAAAATAAAAATAAAATAAAATAAAAATAAAATAAAATAAAATTTTACTTTGGAAAACATTTCTTTTCCCTGACCCCCTCCTGTGCTGCCCACCTGCCCTTCCCAGTCACAGCCCCTCGCAACAGCACCTGCAGCTCTGTTGCAACCCCTTGAGAGTCAAAAACCTTCCAGATTGCCCTGATCCCTTGCAGAGCTGTTTCTCCTGGACCTACCCCGGTGTGTCCCCAGGACCTGAGGTACAGCTGTGCGACGTGGACCTGGCTGGGGCAGCCAGCAGGGCTGCGTGCCTGGAGGTGAACGGGAACCGTCGCTGCTCCGCCTCCCGAAATGGCCTGGCTGGGAGGCTGCAGGTGGGAAAGCTGCTCTTGGCACTGATTCCCAGGGCTGCTGCCAACAGAGCAAACACCCCCAGGGCAGCTACAGGTCATCCACAGCTCAAATACCTGCTCCGGTGCCCGTGGTGTGTCTCAGGTGAGACCTTGCTGCTCCTGGGGCACTTCTTCCACCAGCAAAGCTGAGAGGGGTGGATGGAGAACTAAAGGTGTTGCTGGTTTCTTGTTGGGCCCTGCAGAAGTCATTGTGAAGGCTTTGCACGTCCTCCAGTGTGAATAGAGGTGGTGACAGCCATGGGCAAGGGCAGCAGGAGGTGGTGCCGTGGTGCATTGGGCACAGGGAGCTGATGGCCACAAGTGTGGATGGGGATGACGGGGGACACGCTGAGTCCCCCCTGGTTATTTGGGTTCTGTTGCTCCTGGTAAGAGCCCAGATTTGGCCCATTTTCTCCCCCATGCTGGACACAAACCCCCTCTGAACCTCATCATCATGCTCAAGGAGGGAGGCTGCTGCATGGTTTGGTGGGGAAACTGAGGCAGGCAGGGCTGAGAAAAGCTGGCTACAGCATGGAGGACCTTGGGGATGTGAGAAAAATTGTGAATTGTGGCCATTCCTAGTTTCCAAGGTAGATTTGGCTTCAACAGGGCCAGCCATGACACATAGCGGTGCGACCTCAAACCCACATAAGGCACACATGGACACGAAAACAAGAAGTAGGTGTGGAGGGAGGAGAGATGATGTAAACCGTGGGTAACTGGAAAATTACAAAATTGTTTATTTGTTGTCCTTCCCTCCCTTTGCATTCCCCAAAGGCAAATGTGGCAGGGAAGAGCATGGTAAGATGGGGGGGCATGAGGGGTTGCTGGACGCAGGCAGAGGGAAGTGACGTCTATTAGCAAAAGGATCAGGTTTTATTTCATTAATAAATTATGAAAAGTTTATTTCAAGAAAAAAAAAAATGTGAAATGAGATCAATATGGTCATTTTTCCAGGACTATTCCAGCCTGGCTTAGCCTATCCATATCTGGGTCCATCCCTCGGTGTGCTGTTTCTCCCTTCTCCCAGTTAGAAGATGCAGAAATACTGCATTGCCACAGGTCCATGGAACTAGGTGAGGAGGTGTGGGATAAAAGAATTATTAGCTAGGGAAAAGGGGCTGCCCTTTCAGCTCAATACTTCATCAGACACCAGAGAATCAACCCACGAGAGAGACCATGAATACCTCCACTCCAGGAGCATTTGTTAGACAACCACATTAATCAACTGCAAGGCACAAAGCCACACTAAACCAGGTTTCCCTAGTGCTGGAGCTCAATAAACCACTTATTCCATGAAATGGCACCCTTGGGGTGGTATTTCTGTGTAACCAAACACGCGCAGGCACTCTGTGATGAGCTCCCTATAAGATGCTCTACAGAAAATGTAATTTTAGCCGTTTATCACAATTTAGGAAATGTTGGCAAGTGATATCTGAGAGATTACAGTGTAATTCCTATATTTACCAACAGGATGTACAAATATTGTGGCAGACACTGAGTGAAAAACATGGGAGTCTGCTAAATTAAGCAAGATACTAAAAATATAAACAACATTTATAAATAATAAAAATATTAAAACCCTGTTTTATTTCTGAATGAAACACAGATTTTTGAGCTCATGCAATTCACATTTATTTTCAGGAGATTTTTTTCTTCTTGAAATTACAAGGGATTATTTCTCCAGCTCAGCTTTGAGGCTCTCAGAACCATGAGACTCAGGAGGCAGGGCTTTAAAAATGCACCAAATCTCCTGGATTTTGGGCTTCAGCTCCAAAGAACTGGCAGTGCCAGCCAAAGGGGAAGCGGCCTGCTGGTGGACGAACTCTGGACTTTGCTTTGTCTCCTCTGATGTCGGTTTTGCAACGGTTCTGCTGATGACGGGTTTTCACCCTGGCATTACTGAAAGGCCGGATAGATTAAGGACCTATTGCACCAGACGTGGAAGGAGAGATCATCCTTGCAGCAATGCTCCTTTCCTGCCAAAAAATGATCAGCTCACTGGTGGCCTTGGAGCTGATGTCCCCTGCCAAGAACCTCCTCTGTTGAAGACTGGACTAAAGGTCAACCCGTCCATCCGTCAGCATGCTGCAGCCTTATTGCAGCACTGAAATGCCTGGAGAAGCATTTATCCTGCTGAGAATGTGGTCCTGAGTGAATGTAGGGAAGTGTTGAGTGGCCTGCAGCAGGGTGGAGGACATGGCGTCCTCCTCAGGACAGTGGCAGAAGGTGGCTTTCAAAGACATAGGGCCAAGGACATCCACAGGCACTGCGTGGGCTGGAAACTAATGTTCATCAAGGGTCTCATTTGCTCCTCTGAGGAACCCGTGGTTATGTCAGTACTAAGGAATAACCCCTCTTGTGGCCATCCCTGCACCAGCTCTGGTGAGGCCGCACCTCAGGTTCTGTGCTCAGTTCTGGGCCCCTCACTACAAGAAGGACATTGAGGACCTGGAGCATGTCCAGAGCAGGGCTATGAAGCTGGTGAAGGGTGGTGAAGGGCCTGGAACACAAGTCCTGTGAGGAGGGGCTGAGAGAACTGGGGGTGTTTGGTCTGGAGAAGAGGAGTGTCAGGGCAGACCTCATTGCTCTCTGCAACTGCCTGAAAGGAAGGTGTGGGGAGCTGGGGGTCGGCCTCTTCTCACAGGTAACTAGTGATAGGACTAGAGGGAATGGCCTCAAGTTGTGCCAGGAGAGGTTCAGGTTGGAAATGAGGAGACATTTCTTCTCAGAAAGAGCGGTCAGGCATTGGGACAGGTTGCCCAGGGAGGTGGTGGAGTCACCATCCCTGGGGGTGTTCAAGGAAAGGTTGGACGTGGTGCTTAGGGACATGGTTAGTGGGTGACATTAGTGGTAGGGTGATGGTTCAACCAGACGATCTTTAAGGTCTCTTCCAAGTTTATATATTTATATCTTCCACATTAAATGTCACCCAAAATAGTCAAAATAGTCGTGCTCTTTCAAGTTTTTCTTGCGCTTTTTTTTTTTTTTTTTTAATTGACACTTTCAGCTAATGAAACATTCAACAGTGAATGCCTGCAGCAGCTCCCAGCCAGACCCTGGTGGGCCCTCAGATTGACTGCAGATTCTCACGGCTCCATTGGAAAGACAAAAGATCAGTGAGGTCAGACCACGCTTTAGAGGATGGCCAAGGAAGCAGAATGGAAAACCTGAACAGCTGGTAGGATTTTGTTGTGCAGGATATCAGAGCTCTGCTGAGGTCAGAAGAAATACTACCCAGCATTTTAGATCTTTTCTGATGTGGGGACCCATTTGTGAGAAGAGAAGGTTTGGAATTTCATTCAAATTGTTCCCACCTGCTCTATCAGGTGCAGGAAGAAAAATAATTTTCTAGCTGAGCAATGCCCACTCCAGATATAATGTCCACAGTGGTGCCACTGAACTACAAATATCTTTTGATAGGCCCTGTCTCCACTGGCGAAAGTCACCCATGTGAGCCAACTCTCTTCACTGCTGTATGATGTTACGACAATCTTTAAATATCCAGTTCTGTTCCAGAAGCTGGCCCTGGCTCGAAGAGCTAGGTAGCATTTCTGTACACAGTGATCCCAGAGCAATATAAATGAAGCCCCTAGGAAGGACAGCGAGCACCCAAGGGGCATGTGCAAGCACACCCATCTGCACACCCCCACACACCCCCTCTGCTCCATCATGCCACAAGGGATGAATTTAATCTCACGTACTATTATGGTATGAAGCCGAAAATAGCCTGAAGAGCATTTGCCTGGTCCAAGCCTCCAGGAGAAGGCTAAAGGTTTCACAACTCAAGCAAACCTTCATTTAAAATAGCAACAACCTGCCTTGGGTATGCCAGCAAAGCCCTCACTGGGCCTGAAGCATGCAGAAGCATGAATGGGAGCTGCAACATCAGCATCCCAGCCCCGCAGGTCCACTCTGTGTCCTCTGGCTAACCCCAGCTTCAGCTCCTTCTTTTCTCTGTGTCCCTGAGCCTGGTTTCCCTTCCCTGGAGGCAAGCAGAGCCTATGACAAATGTTACGTTAGCACCTGCCACCCTCCTGAGGAGCTAGAGAAGGGATTTTCCAGAAGCACAAGGAGGTTAATCACACATCGCCCTCACGTTGTTTCCCAGAGGGAAGAAGGTTCCTGCTTTCCTATGTGTCTTTAGGATCTTCTGCAACCAAGAGTTGAAAGCAGCTGCATTTGTATGGACAGAAGCGAAGAATTAAGTTTAACATTTTAAGAAAGTATCATTGTAAAAGGACCCCGACCCAGGCAGGATTTGCAATTGTATGTCAGCCTCAGATATATCCCAGACTTCGAGCACATCAGAAGGGCCCTTCCTGAGCAGTGACAGCGGGCTCCATTTTAAATTTGGTGCTCTGGGCATTCACAGCTCATTGCTGTAGAAGCATGGAGTTCGGTACTGACTTCTAAACCTACATGACTTCTAAACCTACATGAAGCTGAATAACATTTTCCATCAGCGCTCACATCCTGAGGTGGAGTTCCTTTGTTAAATCTGTTTAATATATATTAACCAAGTGGCAGCATTGCTTCAACTCCGTGTTTCCTCTTACACAGGAACAGAGAATTGAATACAACAAACTCAAGGAATGACTCCAAGGCAAACCAGCCAGAAGTAAACCTGAGAATTGAAAGCCAAAAGGTTAGGAGGCTTTGGTTTTGCTGCATGAACACAATTACAGGGTCAAGTATTCTCAAATCTTTGAAGAACGGTGAAAATGATAATAATATAATGTTTTTTTGTTTGTTTGCTTGCTTGGTCTTTTTCAGGACCTGATGGGTAATGGCAATCCTCTCCCCAGCTACAGCAGTTTTGGTTGAAGCACCATTCATCACCTACAGCAATAACAGAAACCAAACTGAGCACGTGTAAACACATGACAAACTAATTATCAAAATGAAGTAGCTGGAAATAGCATTGTGCTCTAACACCCTCACCTGTTCTGCAGGAACCGTGACGGCTGCATTCATCAGTAAATTGTGGTCATGGAGGAATGCTTCCTCCAGAAGAAATTCCCATCATTAGAAAGTTGAGGGAAAGGACTCATTTAACCTGACAGGAGTGTTTATTCATCAGTTAATGAGGCGAAGTAGGTCCATGGTAAGTTATAAGGAGGGCATCCTGGGACAAGGCCCTCATTCTCACTCGTATCTGCACAAAATTCCCCCAGTGACCAACATTACTTGTGAGAAGTACAGACATCCACAGCAGCAATGAGGACCCTATGATTTAAAGCATGTGCTTTTTAAAGCTACCTCCATCAGAGCATTGCTCTTCTCTTGTAATTTCAAAGCTACACTGATACCAAGAGGGACAGAAACATGGCAGAACGCAGACCAGCTGGCTTCTCATGCCCTACACCAGGGCTAAGAAATCCGTGACAGAGGAACATTTGAAACCCAGTACCTTTTGGACTCCTGCCACCTATGAGCACAGTCCACACACCTGCCCAGTGGCTCACTGACAATTAAAGGGTAACCATGTTGTAATTAAAGGGTAACCACGTTGTATCTGCTTGTGAGCAGCCGTCTGCTACACCGTGTGACTGGAATAATCAGCAGAAAGTCAGGTGTGCATACAAATGTTTAGGAGTCACTGCCAGGGCCAGGGTGGATCTTTCTCTGCTTCAAATCACCCATCGCTTCTGCAGCTAGAGAAGAGGATTCAGCACCAACCAGCATCCTTCTGCACATGGCTCTTACACGCTCTAACCAAGGATGACAAAACAAAGACACGTCTGCACAGAATTTTATTAAAGTAGGCTTCATCAGCAACTTGTAATATTTGAAAAAATATTCTTAACATCTTTTTTTTTTTTTTTCCTGAAGAAGTAATGCAACAGCTGCAACGCTCAAATGTCATGAGAAGTCTCTGCCCAGAAGTCAGACTTCATAGTGGTAGAAAAATACATTTTGTACCACATCAAATCGGTTTAATACAGAAAATCCTGTAACATGGTTACAACTGAAGTTACGGAAAGATGTAGAAAAAAAATAAGATAGAGGCATCGTTGGTCACAGGTTAAAAGCCAGAATTTCAAACAGGACTCAGACAATGTAGACAATCCTAACCACACTCCTTGACTGTCATCATCATGTTGTTACAACTCAACTCATACTGCAATATGAGTTATTTCAGATTTTGCAAAATAGAAATTTCTTAAACTCCCACTCCTAAATAAATCAGCAACTTTGGTCAGACAATAAACTTTAAAATGTTATAGGCTTGTTTTCCACCTGCGGTGCAACACCTTATCCAAAGCTTCCGTTTGTTTCAGAAGAAAACATTTTTGCTGTTTAACTAGAGCTTTGAAAAAGGGTGAAAGGATAGACCCCATGACTTTCTTTGAATTAAAGAAATGGAGTCAGACCCATCGACAACTCTTCGCATTATTTTATATCGATCTCATGGAACGGAGGCAATGAGAAGTCTGCAGAGTGTGAATTATGAAAGACTGGAATGGACAAGACATTTCATATCGTATTAAAGCCCTTCATCTGATGGCTCGTGTAACAGTTTACAAGGAGATAATCCTGTTTTGGCAGGGCAGAGAACAAAACTTGAGCCAGTCTTTTCTTGGATGGTAAGGGTAACCCGACTTTGCTGGCCCACTGGGCCAAATATTACACTTGAACAATTTGATAGTTACAACAGCGGCAGAGTTGTAAGAATTGATTTTTTTTTTTCTCCTGGAAACGTAAACATTATAAAAAGGTTTAAACAACAGGCCACAACCATAAAGGTTTTTGAGTTTAAATACCTGGGAAATTCATGCTTCACCAACAGATGAAACAGTGAGATACATACAAAAACAAGAGATACAAATCCAACATATGTTTAAAACAACTGGTTTTCACCACAGAATCTTTCTTTGAAGGTTACTTTCAAGAGAAAACAGTTCCCTGCAGCATGCAGACTCCCTCACAAGGAAGAATCAGGTCGTGTCAGTTCGTCACTTACTGAAGAAACGCTGCAGGGTTACAGAGTGTAGCAGGCTTGCAACTACCAAAGCATTGTCACAGAAAACAAAGCAAACCATGTAGGCAAGAACAGACTTGAGCATGACACCTACGTGGGCCACTGGAGTATACAAGACAAAAAAAGATGGAGAGCTTCATATAGGGAATTTCCAGTCATTTTGAAAACCAAAGATATTTTTCCTTTGAAAAATAAATACAAAGTTCCCAGATGTTGTTTCTCAAGGCATGCTATAGTAGCCAACGGCTCAGATTCACATCCTTAGAGACTGGTATTTTACCTAAAATGGCTTTCCTGCCTCTCCAGTCCATCACTTCTCATTTTCAAAGTCTCCTAAGTAGCTTTTGGATAGACATCTTCTCTGCATGCATCTACTAAGATTCCCTTGTTAATCCTAGAATCTCCTGTGCATGAAACTCAACGAGCAGAACAGCCCTTAACTGTAGCTAGGAGATGGTTTCAGCCTCTGGATTCCTCTCTAAAGAACAGAAGCGTGTGACAGTTACACATAAACAGCATCTGCAAATACATATGCAGCGTACAGAGAAAAAGCAGTGAACACGAACATATTTCAAAGGCTGACTTGACTCTAATGCAAGTCTCCATCATCAGCCCACCTTTAAAACTTGCTCCAGGCAGTATGTCATTACGCTAGCGTGGCAAACAACTGGGATAACCCAAAGTAGTGCTAATGAACAATAACCCCATTCCTAGGCATCGCTTTCTTGCAATATGCCCTGGATTCACATGAATGTAACAGCTTTTTGGATTTCAGATCTACCTCTGAGGTTAAACTGACAGCAGCAGCATTTGCAAATAACAGGGAAAAGCTTAGCTTGTCAACCCTGTTATTTTTAAAGCATAATGAGAATTCAAGTCCTATTCCCCTTCACATTTATAGGCTTTATAAGAATAATGGTACTTAGTATGCCCTATGTATAGAAAAGTATGTTTTTACAGCGCTATGTATATACAAATATGAACTACAAACCAAAGTTTGACTTCAAACTAGAATTGCAACAACCCCTGCCTGCAATTTGGAAACATGAAGTAGCTCTTCTATCTCTTGTCTGTAAGCAGAGAAAAAAAAAGGATTGTATCTTACTACGATCTAATAACCTGCACTAGGGAAATGAAAAACATATCATTAACTCCGTGGGATGTGACTGAAACCCCACGACTGACAGTATCGCCCCACGCTATTTGCCGGATAAGAGCCAGGCAGCAAGAATGATTGGAGATTTATCAGCCAAGAGGAGGTGGTTTTTGTTCCCAGTTGCTTAAGAGTGAAAGTTCAAGAATTATGTGTTTGTCGTAGGGGCTGTGCTCGGAGACAGCACCTAATGGTGTCATTTATCTGCTAGGACATTAGAGCTACAGTATGTTTCTGCCCAACTCCGTTGCTACTTATGAAACTAATAATTGGCATGCTCTAGGACTCATAAATTATAAACTAATTTAGCCATTTCTTCCTGGTCCTCTGTGGAAATCTGGAAACATCTGACAAAATTTTTCAGTTAGCTTGAGCAATCCTGGAATCAGACCCAAGGAAGCTAAACATCGTAGACACCAATTCAGGGAGGTCATAATCATGTTTCCAACCCCAGTCCCTCCGGGCATTGCTGTCATCAAAGTTCATTGGCCAGCTGTCAGCTGCAGTGAAAAGAAAGAGAAACAAGGAACATAAGGTTTAGGAAAAATCCCTTCAAATTACAAGGTGTTATCATCACTGGCCATTTGAACTACAAAAGCTGAATTTCAGACTGTAAGACTTGAACTGTACAGCACCAATTTTCAAGTGTCTAAAAAGAAAACGTTGTTCTGTCCTTGACATACAGAAATCTGAAGTTTTCACTTACCCATCGCCAAAAAGGCGATACTAACCTATGGCCTGCCTGACTTCATCCACGTTGTAGGTCACCTGAAGCTCAGGAACGTGCTTCTGCACCTCCTGTGCCAGCTCTTCGGGGGTGAAGCTCATGGCACTGATGTTGTACGTCCTCATGCTCAGCGCCTCTGCGGGGGCCTCCATGACCTCTAGAGTTGCTTTCAGACAGTCATCAATATACATCATAGGGAGACGGGTGTCTGGCTTTAGGTTGCACTGAAATTTGCCGGTCTTTATGGCATCGTGGAAAATCTGGACAGCGTAATCTGTGGAAAAGTACAATGGATGTGTTTGCTCATCTGCCTCAACCCATTGTTCACTTCAAGAAAGTCAACACTCCTCAGATCACCTCCAAAATCTGTCTAGGAGGGTAACCACTAGCAGGAGAACTGTATATGATTTACACTATACAGCAGGAGTGCAGAAAGCCATCCCAAACTATCCCGATGACATTCTGGCACTTACACATTGCAGCAAGGCAGCAGAGTTGGAAATATTTTTAAAGGAAATAGTCTCAATGAGCATAACTAAGCCAAACTCTTTTAGCATTTAAAGACAAAAACTATAAAGTACACCCTAAGTTGCAGCAGACAAAAGTACTGTCGTAACCTTCAGTCCAAACAGGATCTCTACACTGATGTTCTACACTGTTGCAGAATAAATTCTACAAGCTGGTTAAAAATGACTGCATTGGCTTATGTTTTTGCTCTCCTTGCCTGAGAAGTACACAAAAGCCGCTTACCAGTTGTTCCTCCTCCGGGCTGAGAGTCAGCAGATATAATTCCTGGATACCTCAGGCAGCGGAAGTCTAGGCCATATCGGTAATGGTAGTACTAGAGAGGGAGGAGAGAAACAGTTTTACACAACAAGACTGGGCCAAACAGCTCACTGCTTCCACAACAATGTCCCACAGGATGAACCTTCATTCTGTAACCTTCCCTGCCATGGGAGGCAAGGAATTACTGATCAGTCCAAGTAGCCGATCTTTCTGCTCTTCCTTTTCTAGTCTTCATCCACATCAGTAGATATGGATTGACTTTTACCATAAGGTCTAGATCTTATGTTCAGAAACCAGTAATTCCCAGGTTTCTGAGACATTTCAAGTTAATATAGTCTTCAGACCTGCCACTGTCCTTCTTAAATGTAAGATGTGAAGAAATTGCATGTAAAATTCCATCTTTAATGATTTCATGCTTCTAAAAAAATGCAAAGCCAATAGAGAAATTGTGAGAAGACAGGCTCAGATGGCTTTGACTTTGGAGAGGGTTTTTGTTTGTTTTCATGCTATGACAAACCACTACAGACTACAAGAGAGTACTAAAGCCTACAGGAAGGAAAGAAAGGGGGGAAAACTACTGCAATGAGAAATCTTCCAGAATCAGTGAAGTTCTCACTGAACTTTCAATAAAGAAAAAAAAAAGTTCTTACTTCTCCCATGAGCTCAGCGTGAACCTTGGAGACGCCATAGATCGTCCTTGGCCTCTGAATGCAGAGATCAGGAGTTGGATCTCGAGGAGAGGTGGGTCCAAAGGCTCCAATGGTGCTTGGAACAAAGAGTCGTAAGTTGTGCTCAGCTGCAATATCCAGAACATTATGCAAACCTGGAACAATAACAGGATTTATCAGAACATCCACTGCCCTTTCTCAAGCCTTTGTAGGAATCATGAACTTGAAACCTTGTCACATACCAGTAATATTTACAGCTCTGGCCAGAGGGACATTTGCTTCTCCAACAGCACTGAGAAGAGCACTATAGTGGAACAGCCAAGTTATGCGATTATTCACCACTATCTCACGCAGATTCTTGTAGTCCAAGATATCTGAGTAGATAAAAGGGCCTAGAAGAAATGGAACCAGAAGGAAACTGAATGACAAAAACCAGAAAAGTTCTAGATAATACCCGTAGATGGCTGAATCTTGCCCATTCTTCTACTCAAAAGCTGACTGTACAGCAAAAAACAGCAATGGCCTAATGATTAGTAGGTAAGTAGGAAAAGTAAACTGCTGCCTTTCCCTCAGCAACACTTTGATCCAAGAGTTCCTGTTTTCTCCCACCAATGGCATGAGAAAAAGGAACATCTAATATATAATTCAGATATCTAAGTACATCATTAAACAGCGATGAAAATCTTATTCAAGTTTCTAATGAAAATACAAGAATTCAAACTATGAGACATGCCTTTTGTCATCTAAATTGCCTCAGCTTGGAAAAAAAGGCACATATTTGATTTCCAACTTGTTCCCTCCAAAAGAATACACGTCTCTTTTCACAGTAGGAACACAAAAGCCAATTGATTTGAGTGCTTGGGTCAAGAAAGTGGCAAAGAGACGGTGAAAAATGCAGAGAAAAATATTTAGAAAAAAGGGAATAACTGATATATGAAATCAGTATCCGGGCAAGACTTCAAACCAGGAAGGCACTATCCAGAAGTTTCAAAAAACAATTTGTACAGTTTCATTCACTCTTCATTTAGACTTCGGTAATCAGTTTATCAACGTCAGAGGTGAAGTCAAGGTTTTTTTTCCCCATGTTCCCCCAGTCACTTACCACTATGAAAAACATGATCCACAGGCTTTCTAATGTCAGACAAGATCACATTGTTCTTTCCAAATCGTTTCCT
Source organism: Nettapus auritus (assembly GCA_011076525.1). Taxonomy (NCBI): domain Eukaryota; kingdom Metazoa; phylum Chordata; class Aves; order Anseriformes; family Anatidae; genus Nettapus; species Nettapus auritus. The sequence goes on from CM021767.1 coordinate 115,786,683, forward strand.
GTATAAAAATACCCACACGGTACAGTGAGTCCACAGTCTTCATGATAATTTATGAGTTGCTATTTTGTTATTTTGTTTACCAAGAGCAATATCAGAAGAATTTCCACAAGGAAATCAGTTATTCTATTTAAAAAAGTAAAAAATGTTCTCTTCAGTGTCAATATAGCATCTTCAAAAATTAGGAAACTACTCCTTGTAGGCCTTTTACTGAAAGACTGCATCTGGATACGTAAGATGATGAAAATCAGATGAGAAAAAAAGTCCTTCCTACCCTCTTCTCACCACAAGTTGTACTGAGAATCTAGTCCCCTACAGACACCAAAAAACCATAAGCCATGGGGCTTGCTGTAACTGCAGCTATTTTTATATCAACAAGGTAAATACTGCTGATAAGTAATCTCTGACTTGTTCTGTTCTAATCAGCACAAGGCTGTCTTGGAGAGCAAGACTGTCGGAGTTGGAGTACTTTACAGCCTTCCTTTATTTGCACGATTTCATAGAAATGATTGAAAGTGTTCAAACTATAGCACAGTGTTGAATACAAGCTTGCTCACTTTTGATCATAGCCCAAATCCTCTACAACACACACTGTCTACATACAAGTGATACCCTGGAGCTGAGTGGATGTACATTTAAACCACGGTATAGACAAGGAAGAGATCTTGGAGCATTTTACATTTGTTGATTTACTGCTTTTGCTGCATCAGTTCATCTTTCACCAAGTTATAAAATATTAGGGTGCAAGGTCTTGAAGTTTTATTTTTGTTTGCACTGTACTAAATAGGGCGCCTTATTCCTGAAGTTAACTGAAATTCTGAGAGAGAGAAAAGTCAGCAATTGCAAAGCCCATTAGACCCCAAATTTTGTCTTTCCTGGCCATGGAAACACAGCCTTATTTGGCTGAGCGCCCTCTGAGGATTCAGATTCTGAATACTTCCATTTAACTGGCAACAAACTGAACCCAGTGGCTAGCCTCTTAGACAAAATTATGTTATTTTGGGAACCGTGACCAATGTACACACAGAAATTACGTCAGTGAACATAAAACAAGCACCGGAGTAAAAAATAAAAAGATGGCAAAAGTATAAAGCTGCTTACAAAACCAAGAGGCAGAAGACTGCAATCATCACCAGGATTCTTTTAAAAACAGCTTTCCTGAAAATTTTTGCTTCTAAAAGTTGTGGCTAAAGCTTAAACTCCTCACTAACAGTAAGTCAAAGAATCATGACATACCTCAGAAGCTTAGCGAGTCCCACTCCAAGCTGGCCAAGACCACCTAAAAGAGGAGAAAAAAAAACAGAGAAGAGGTGGAATCAGAACACAGTACTGAAGTGTTATATGTATTATATCAGAAATTAGTACTATTTCTCTTCTTAGAGTCAAAAAAGCTGTAAACTGTTCTCAAGGAAAACCCAATTAACTGGTTTTAGTAGATTTCTGCAATAAAAATAGAAAGCAAGTTCACATGCGGCTATGATCCTAGCACCATACAGGAAAGACCACAACTCCAGTATTTTTTGTTTGGATGTTTGGATTTTTTGTCAAAATATTTTTGCTTCTCTTATTCCACTCACTGGAAAGGGGGGAGGGGAGCGTGGAACTTGACTGAGAAGCTGGAGAAGGAATAGAGTTATGATAGGAATGCTGACCTGTAATTAGCACCCGAGGATGATCTGACTCCGAAAAAGAAACTGAGTGAAAGCTAGCATCAGAGGCCACCTGGCGGGGCGAGACGCCGATGCATCGAACGGGCACGATGGAAATCCCACACCCACAACCAGAGCTTTGTAGCAGCTGGCTGACAGCTCTGCTCACGTTTTTGACAATTGGCATCTTCCTCCTTCAATTAGGCTGTGAGAACAAGAGAAGGTATTAGTCATAAGTGACTCAACCACATTCAATGTTTTAAATGCTCCCTTAGAATACTTTAAAGAGTTTAAAAGAGGTCTGATGCAATCCAACTCCTAGCTGATGTGCCAACTGAGAGCCACGGCTGCTAGAAGCAGCCTGTGAAATAACATGAATAGAGGTAATGTATTCAATAGAGAGCACAGGAAAATATCCACAGCCCCAGCCCAGGGTCCAGTATAACAAGCAGTGAGAACACAGTCCAAGTTTAAACCTTTTACACTAGAAACTGTGATTTAAAGTACAACTGACAGCAAGGCAGAATTCAAAAAGTTTGCCTACTGTGATTACACAGCCTCACTGTAGGTATCTGCGAGTGAAAGCTTTGTAAACTGCCGCAAATAAGCTAACCTTGGCATTGCATCAGCAAATTTGCTCAAACCAGTAGTGGCAAAACTCAGCCTCTTTAGAGAGCATTGCTTTGCTCAAAACTAACGTGCATGATTGACAGCACCAAGAAAGCAAAGGAGAAGCTGTGTTTTATTTACTCAGGTCTAGTACCTAATTTCTTCAAAAAAGAAAGCCATGACTCATATTAACACACTGCGAAAGTATCCCTAAATTATCCTGAGCTATACGCATGTTAGGTTTTCTTTCTGCCCAGATTTTTCCTACTGGGAAAGGAAATGAAGAAAAATTTGAAAAAAAAAAAAACAAAAATAAACAAACAAACAAAAAAACAGCAAATAAATTGCACATGCATATGCAACTGTCCTTTTGCGAGGTTATATTTTACTTCTTTCAAATATAATTCTTAAGGCACAGTCGCTAAAATTCTTCCTTACCTCTCCTCAGATTTTTAACCATCTTCCCCAAAGTTATACGATGAACAAACTCCAAGATGAGGATACCTTTTAAAAGTAGCTTACTTTTAAAGCTGAGATTATGCTGTGAATTCCTTTCTCACATGTTCTTGTTACATGTATTATAAGTAAGAGAAACGGGGAGAAGAAAGGCCACAAGACATTACAGCAGCTAGCTGATGCAGATGAATTCCAGCAGCTCCAATTTATAATATGCATAGAAAAGCAAACAGCTAATTAGCTTGGCTGTTCCTTTCACTTAAGACAACAGGGAAAGCAGAAATTTTCTGATACTTTAAGGAGCCCTGCTATTTAAATAAATATTTAAACCCACCTATCGCAGGGTTAATAATAGACCCCCCCAAGAACCGTGCATGATTAAAAAAATCACATTTGCACATTAAAACAGATGAGGCTTTCCAGTGTGCCTTCTTTTTCCCATCTTCCTTTTTGGATTTGTTTATTCACTTGTTTATTGCATTGAGAAGCAGGGTCAATTAGTGCCCTGATGAATTCACCATGCCTCTGCTGCACCTCAGGGCCACAAACCCATTACAGGGATCAGTCTCCCTGATTATAGGTTTGATCTGTCACAGCCGTATCTCTCCTGTCATGGTGCTAGAGGCAACTGCTCTAATCTCCTCTGGGCTTTGCGTAGCTCTTGAATTCCTGGTTATATACACCAACCCAGCACAGAGAGACCTGGGCATAAGGCCTGGGGTCCCCAGGGTGCTGCAAGGCCTGGAGCCCCTGTGCTGTGAGGAGAGGCTGCGAGAGCTGGGGCTGCTCGGCCTGGAGCAGAGGAGGCTCCGGGGGAGCTCCCCCATGGCCGTCAGTACCCGCAGGGAGGTGCGGAGAGGCCGGAGCTGGGCTCTGCTCAGCGGTGCCCAGGGCCAGGCCCAGAGGCCCCGGGCCCAGCCTGGAGCCCCAGCGGCTCCCCCTGCCCCTCAGGCAGCACTGCTGGGCTGGGCGGGTGCTGGAGCCCTGGCACAGGCTGCCCTGAGAGGGTCTGGGGGCTGCTCCTTGGAGAGCTCCCCAAGTCCAGGGACGTGGGGCTGGGCACCCTGCTGGGGCAGGGGGGGACAGGGACACCCAGGGGTGCTCCCAGCCCCAGCCATGGTGTGATTCTGGGATGCCCAGTCAAGGCACTCAGGAGGTTTCTCTCCCCTCTGAGCTCAACTCACAAAACAGACATGTTCTTGGTGATTTTAAGACTCAGTCCCTATCAAATTCACTGAAATGAGCCACAAGTTGCTAACATAGCTAAGGGTAGAAGAGGAGGAAGACAGCAGGCAAACATATCCAGACAATTCATAGCCCGTATTTCTCCCTAGGAAACCAGCATAAGAAAACACCAGCACTTTAAAGAGCCATGATAACCCCTTATTGTTTCAGAATGGGATATGAAAATCCTTATAGTACTAAGGGAACGTCGTATGATCTCCGTTTCCCAAAGTCTCCCCTCGCAGGACCTGGAAAGGCATTTTACATTCTGATGCAGAGTACACAAATTAAAGTTATAAAAATGCCATGCTAGGATCAAGTTGGTTTCCCACTCACTAGACTGGTTTCTCTAAATCCACTTGTGGAATAAACACACAGGCTTATGCTAAGAATTTACCTGCAAGTCTAGGCTGACTCAAACAGTAAACATTTCATACCAGACACTGAAAAACCCTTGGTTTACCAAGCAGTACAACTGAATATAAAAACGCAACCTATGACATGCATTTCTTGCTGTTTCAGATAGGAAGGGAAAAATGGTATAACTAAATTCTAAAAAATGTCAGTAAATGCACAGATATATAAAGAAATTAATAATATCCATTAAAAAACACTTCCCCAAACTAACCATAAGATAAAGCTAGCCCTTACACAAAGTCATTGCATTTCAAGAGCAAGTTGGACAGAAAGTCCCATTCTGCTAGATCAACATTTCTCATTTTAAATAACTTCAAGGAGTTAACAGCACTGAACACAAAAAGCATTGATTTAACCAATATGAAAACTCTGATTTTGGGGGTAGGTTTCTTTTTCTTCCTGTCCCAAAGTGAAATATTTTTGCACATTTAGGAACTGGAGAGAAGAATAAAATAAAACATATACCCCCAGCAATTCCCATCTTACTTTCTAACTAGCTTTTCAGTTACTCGTTTTACTCACTGTCTGAAATTGGTAATAAAAACTAACTCTCATTTTCCAAATTAAGTTAAATGAGGAAGCTTCATCCTGAAACATGGCTGTTATTTCCCCCAGCCTGCTAATCCAAATTAACAACCAGCACTAATTTTAAGGATTATGAAATACACTCTAGAATATTTTCTCTTCTGTACTCACCTGTCCCTCAGCTGGCAATAGGGCAGAAGCAAACTGGAAATGGCAATTTATAGGACACTGCCTCTTTGGAAAGCCAATCAAAATGTGACAGAAAGTAGGAGTTGTCC